>NJDD01003302.1:8616-48378 GCA_002245505.1 Calephelis nemesis | reverse complement strand
GCACTAATTTGCCCGGATAGGTCACTGCCTTACCTATTCCTACTGCTGAAATACTTATGACTCTACCAAGTTCCGGTCTGGAAGATGGAGTAGCCGGTTACTTGCATAAATGACCTAACATCCCAGCCCCAGGTATATATAAATCAAACACTACAGTAGTGGTATATAATATCCTGGTTGTAATACCAGTGACTTGGTGAAGATGAGTGATGCTTGTATATTTTATACATTACATTGTCCTTTGTATCAGACCATCTGCTTTCCTTGCCAGGCAGCTCGTAAAAGGCGAGCATAGGCTCACCGTCACTAATTCCGTGACATCTGACTAGGTGGTAGAGTTTAGCAGCGACTCGTCCGGATTGGCACCACCGCCTTACCTATTCCTGCCGTCATAACGTCCCGACGTGTTCCGGTTCGGAGGGTAAGGTAGCCGGTAAACTTACTTTTGCTCGAGGCCTAACATCCCGGCCTCAGGTTGGCAACGCACCATTACCACCTTTGGTGTCTCTAGGCGGCGTGTATTTCTTAACATCAGGAAATCCGTCTGCTTGTTTGCCTTCCAATGTCATAAAAAAACATAACTCATTATTCAACTATACTCTTCATAACTAAAATATGTAAGTAATGGATAAAAAATAGATATTTTTTACCTGAGTAAGCTTTTGTAATTTGATATTTAATTTGATAAACTATACTCTTTACAACTGCAATATACATATAAATGAAAAATATAAGTATGAGATATAACAAAAGTATTCACGAGCTGAGATTTTATAATTTGATGTCTGACTTGATGAACTCTATACTTTTTATAACTAAAATATATAAACAAAAAAATACAAATATGAGATAGAAAAAAGTATTCTTGAGCTAGAAAAAGCTTTTGTAATTTGATATGCCGAACTTCAATTAGGAAAATAAGCAGAGCTTTACTTTTCGTGACGCAAAACAGCGACGTTTGGGGAACTCCGCAATTACGTTTCTGAGTAACACCTCAGAGTTACAATTTGTAAGCCATAATTTAAACAAATAGTAACAAGGTAACGGAATATTTCTTGGAAAAAATATTGTTAATATTTAAGGGTTTGAAACACAATGTTCTATTTGAAAGGAGTTTGAAATACAATGGTGGTGATTCTGCTGTTCACAAACTAAACTAAACTTAAATGCCTGCTGTCTTTTTCAAATTAAAGAAAACCAAACGAGATGGAACACTTTCGACAAATCGTGTCCAGACATGTCAAATCGTAATATTTTTAATCAACTTTTTCCGAGTGATAGATTAAACGTCTGCAAGAATGACGTTTACGGACTAATCTGACAGCACTAAAAGTGTTTTGTCTTTTTCTATTGCTCTCGTGGGAAGAAGATAGCGATATCTTAAAATTAGTTTAGTGAGTTTGCAACAAAATTACCACCAATATTAAGTTAACTGTGCAAAAACTTCACTCTCGTAATGGTAAGAGCCATGGCCTATAAATAATAGATATATACGTTTGTAAAGTGCATTAAGATTTTTTTGGTGGTACTTCAGTTGTCAAGCGAAACGTTTGTTGAGTTTTTAGTAATGACTGTATTGTTGGTGTTATTAAAACAGTTTTATGTTGTGTGTCTGTTGTGTGGAGCTAGACTCATTCGGGGTTCTGGTAAGTCCAATCCATTCACTTTAGGTGGTTCTGCGGTCGAGGTATTTGGGCTAACATGCATCATTTAAACCGATAGTAATAAGGTAAGTAAATGTTTCTCGAAAAAAAAAGTATCTTCACGCTACATCCTCGAAGAGGTAGGCAGAGGCACAACCAGGACACCCACGACTAGCCGAAGACACTAATTCCCACAATGTGATAGGTGGCAAGCCTATCGCCAACCGGGCACATTTCCTAACATTTTGTAATTAGAAAATTGGAAAAATCCAATTTTCTTTTTGTTGGCCGACCAGGGTTCGAACCTGGAACCTCATGCAGTCAAGTCCAACACCCGGACCGCTAGACCAAAGAGGCCATAAAAAGATTTCTCGAAAAAAATATTGTTAATATTTAAGCGTTATGTTTAAAACACAATATTCTGTTAATAACTGTGAGAGAACTCAACTCTCCAAATGGTATGAGCAGTGGCCTATATTAATAGATGTTATAGGTGATCCTGTGATCGAAGTATTGGGCCTAATGTGCAAGCATACCTGATACCCTACACTTCAGACTGTAACTCGGCAACCCCCAACACTGTCATGGCGCCAGAAATAGATACGGCGGCGCATCTATATTCGGGCAAGATGCAAAAATGCTAAAACTAGAATTGTGTCAGTAACGTGAATCACAATGCAAAACTGGAGGTTGATTTTCAAAGAAAATACAGTAGCGTGTGAGATACATATTGTTTTATATATTGTGGTCTGTGACAACTCTGAAAAGAACAGGCGGCAAGTTTTAGTTGCTCATCAGTGACTAACCGCAAATGTCATTTCAAATAATGTTACAATTTTAAATGAAAAACAGAGTCATCTCAAAGAAGATTTGAAACTACATCCTTCGTCTTCAGCCGATGAATGCTTTAACCATAAGAACTACTTAACTGGGAATAAAACTTCTGTGTCGAAGTTGTTAATTCTTTGTTTATATTTTACGGCAATTAGGTATATCCTCTAGGTACACAGTACTGTAAAATACTATTAAGGCTGGATTTCACGGTTGAATTGTCAAGAGTGTCAATCATGTTAATTTTATCTCAATTTTAATTTAAAGGAATCTTGGATAATGTAAATTTTTTTTTTTTATTCACAGATGTAATTCACATATAACATAGGTCGAGGCGGGTCGGGTAAGTATTTTCGTATTTTCAATGTAATATTAGTAATCAAACCTCTTTGGCTGCGCTGAATGTAACGGGCTGGTTTTAATACCATTTTAAAATATTTTATTTATTTAAAATATTAAATAAATAAAAAACTAGTTGCCTCCATTTTTCAATTGTTTTTCAAGCAAACAAAATGAACGTATTTGACGAAGAAATTCATTCATTTAAGTACATTTTAAAGTTTTATTACAAAATTGAGAGAGCTTGGCTGGGATGTGTTGATGCATCCTCCGTATAACCCTGACTTTGCTGTATTAGATTTCCACAATTCCAAAAAACCCAAAACTTCTTCAGGGATGGGATAATGGCACCACTCATAAGATGGCAACAAGTCATTGATCAAATACCACATACATATTATAAATAAAAAAAATACCTAAAAAAATGTTTTCCTTTGTGTGAACAATATTAAATACTTTTGCTATTATTTTATTTCTCTCAATTTTAGTACTTGGGATAAATACCTACAAATTTTAAAAAAAGAAAAAATTGGCTTTGTTGAAATCTAAAACAAACATCTGACGATTTCAAACCTGATATATAGACAAAACGAAAAGTTAGACAAAAATGATTTTTGTCGCGATTGCATAAAAACTCTGTGAGAGAACCTGAAGATCGTTTAAAAAATCACTTATTTACTTTCACATTTTTGTAGATATCCACGTGGATTTGAACCACCTACTTACTTATATCTTACTTGGTGTTAAATGAGCAAAGGCATGCTCCGCTTTGTTAGGTCATGTGAAAACAATAGTACATGAAATACAATGCGAATTTGGTTGGATGTAGGTATTCAGGGAGACCTAGGTTGACAATCCACGATCAGATCGCTCGCTATCATCTAGGGGTGATATCAATAGTCTCCGAAATTGGGGTGTTTGCATGAAAAGGGTAATGAATGTGGAGAAGGTCAGGTCTGCAAGAATCGCGAGATTTGATACTCATTACCTTTTAATAATAATAATAATAAATCCCCGGACAAGTCACCCAAATTAAATCTAACCTCAAAGTAAGCAAATTATGTGCTTGTGTTATGGGTGTTAGTCAACGATACTAATACATAGAAATACTTAAATAGATACCAGAATAAATTTAATAAACACCCAGACCCGGAAATGCAGACATCTAAATGTTCATCACACAAACGCCTGCCCCCGTCGGGAATCGAACCCGAGCCCAACCGCGAGGCCTAATATCCCTGCCCCGCGGCGACGCAGTCGCAGTAATATATTAGGCCAATTGTGCAAGTCTATCGGCTGCCCTAACCTCCGCACAGGAGCATGACATTGTCACTGTGGCAGTAGGAATAGGTAAAAGGATGGATCCCTATCCGGGCAAGTTGCTGCGTAGTTATAATTTGTACTAACTAAATTATAACTATATAGGTATTTTTATGTTTTAGTGACCCTGTCTAGCACCATTAATGCAAACATATAATTTTCTTACTTTAGGGTTAGATCAATTTGTGTAATTTGTCCATACCCCAGGGCTAAATTAATTAAAAAAATGGGTAATTGATAACTTACTCACAACAGATCGCATTTGAACACTTAAATAAATTAAAGGACGAAAGGTTAACATAATTTAAAATTTAGTAAATTACACAAAATCGAATTTGATTTCAATATAATCTCGTCTGATTACACCAACAATTTAGTATATTCCCTTGATTCCCATTTGATTATATCTGCAGACAACCTTGAAAGTGCCTACGCTATCTTAACTGAGAAAGAAAAAAGAATTTTTTTTTGAAATAACGTTCTATTTTTTCTATGTTCGTTAAAAATAGCTAAGCACTAAATTTAGGGTTAAAGTATCAAACAAATTTTTGTTTTTCATTCTTCGGATATCGTCATTAATTTACGTTTAGAAAAAAATCGGTAACATAAAACAGCACTACAAATAAAGCGGGTATCATTATTTGAAAAAATGACATTTGCATCTGTCAATTCAGTCTCTGAGATTAAAAAACAGTCTTTAATAGTCACTAATTTTACTTTTTGTGGATTGACACACTATTGCTTATCACCATCCAGTTATAAAAAGTAACTTAACACTTTGATTTATGTTGTATACGTATACGTAGTACTTTTACAATGTGGAGGAAATTGTATGAAACAGCAGCTACAAGTTATCTAGCTGAAATTACGTCTGGTCTAACTCGCAATGCTGACCTGGAAAATTAACTTTACCCGCCCCATTACTCCGCCCGCATCTACGCTCATAGCTCTCAAGATATCCATCATACTTATATACACCTCGCGCCTGACTTCAACAATCTTGGAGAAATACAATTTTAATTGATAATAATTATTTAATTGTCTCTGTAGTCTAGCGGTCCGGTATAGTAGTTGACTGCATGAGGTCCCGGACTTCATCGCCGGGATTAGCAAGACGCAACTAACAAACATGTAAATATATATCTATAAGATAAAAAAAATCGCTGAATGTGTTTCTAAGCGCATAACTTCCGAACGACGGGACTGACTTGACTAATTCTTTTTTTATTATATCACCTATTGTCAGGAGAAGGTAAACCATAGCAAGATAAACCGCAGCGAAGATGCACAAAACAGTACTTTATTTTTTTAGATATGTAGATTCAGAAGCTTGGTTCTACATGAGATCTGTTATCTTTTTCACAGGGCAAACCTTATGTGGTTCACCGGACTATGGCAGCCTAATTCGACATTTTTGCTGATTTACGTAAACGTGTTCCTGTTTATATGAACAAAAATTTGAAAACAAATTTAATTTTACCTTTTGTTGTATCTGTATAAACTTTGATCAGAAGTTTTAACTTGGTAAGTATAAGTTTCGCTGGCATGAAGTTATATTTTTGGAGTTGGGAAACTGTACGTACGGCTCTGATGTTGTGCAAGATGTTCATATAATAACTTGGGAAGTAACTTTAGATTTAAAAACATGGTTTAAAGAGGGAAAACATCAAACATTTAATAACTTTAAAAATTTTAAATAATTCACAAAGAGTTTACATTTTTTTATCGGTAATATTTTTTTATAATTTAAAATGTATTTAATAAATACAGCACTATTGGCACTTTAACGCTAAAGTTTCGTATGACTACTACTAGATACTTTACGATTATAAAAAAGTCATTCGCATTTTTATTTATTTGCTCATGCTTTTCCTCAGTGTGATTTGCGATCGATGTGCGATCGATAGTGTCAGGGACACTACAATAATATGTGTTTAGTTAATATTTTAAAAGTTTGGTAAATTTAAAATGCGAATAGCCCGAAATAAAAAGAATATTTTCGATAAACTGGTTTTGAATATTTACGAGGCCGTTATAAACTTAAACCATAAAGCTTTTAGATACAAATAACGTACTTTTCAGTTATATTTTTTGAAGTTCTCACCCTTAAGCGCCAATTTAAGGCAGCTCGCCTTAAAATGGCGCTTTAAGGTTTTATTATTTCTAACAAGTTTTAGGAGTTTTTATTTCTCACAAGATGAGTTTCAAAACGACTTTATTAATAAATGCAACCCATCTAGGAATTTTATGAAAAATATTTAAAAATAAACTCATTACGGAGCATATTTAGAAGTAATACTTAATTGTAGTATGTAGTGATAAAAATATGTGTTCAAATACGCTGAAAAAGTGTATTGTTTTAGCGTAGGAACGTATTTCCAATTTTGGAAAAATTTTACATTTTTGAAAAGCCATTTTTGAAGATTGTTTTGATGCCATGTTGCTAGTCTCAACTGTTTATTTCTAATAAGTGAAAGAATCGCTAAACTATCCAAATTAAAAATACATTTTTTATTTTATTATAAAAATGTATAGGTAGGTACCTAACCAAACCTTGTTTTAATCATACCTGTAAAATACTCAAGTTTATTTCATTAATACCAGAAAACAAGTAGCGCGAGTTTAGTTCGAAAAATGGATTTTTAAATTAAACAATATTTCGGGAGAAAATGGACAATTTTGTTCCCAGTTTCCCGCGATTTTGAATTCGGGGGAAGATGCAACAAAAATTCCCACTTGGCGGAAAGCATTCGGGGGAAACTGGGAATAGATCGTCATAACATAACATAGTATTTTCAAGCGCTTGAAATAGGGGTTATATGAGTCTGATAGGGGTCTACTATTCTTTATTTCAAAAAGCGAGTCGAGTGCGAGTCGGGTTTACCCATGAAGGGTTCCGTAGCAGCAAGTTACGTATTATAAAAGTAGTTGTAGTTCATAAATGGTGGTTTCGGTTTATGTATTATGAGGTATTAAAAAAAACTACTTTTATATCTCGTTCAAACCAGTTTTCGGTAAAAGTTTACATGGTAATATAACTCATAGATTTATTTAGTTTTATGGGTATCTTATTTAAGAAGTTACAGTGGAGGGGGTCAAGTGTCTCCACTATTTATCACTCTGGAAACGTCTCACGCGCATACTGTTCAGTTTAGAAAAAACCTCAATATCATTTTTGAACACCTATCCAAGGATACTTCACATACTTTTTTTATGATATTGGAAGGCAAACAAGCAGACGGATTTCCTGATGTTAAGAAATTCACGCCGCCTAGAGACACCATAGGTGGTTATGGTGCGTTGCCAAACTGAGGCCGGGATGTTAGGCCTAGAGCAAAAGTAAGTTTACCAGCTACCTTACCCTCCGAACCGGAACACGTCATGACGTTATGGCGGCAGGAATAGGTAAGGCGCTGGTAACAATCCGGGTGAGTCGCTGTGAAACTCTACCACCTAGTAAATTGTGAATGGATTTGACAAAAAAAAATAACTAAGTTTGGGTAACCCCAAAAATTTTACTGTTTTTTTCTAATTTGTCGTTTATAGAATACATCTTATTACCAAGTTTCAATAGCATTGTTCTTATAGTTTAGGAAAAAATCAGACAAACAGACAGAAATGATGAATCTGTAAGGTTTTCATTATTTGGCCTTTGACCACGGCACCCTAAAAAGGGTTTATTGCGATCATGAAACTCGACACTGCATAAATCCCATTAAACAAAACTAGTATTTGACTCCATTTTCTGAAACGAATAGCGCCAAGTAAAGGCTAAAGATTAAGCTCATTCCGCGTCTTGGAAGAATAACCGGAGTTTCCGTTTTATTTCAAACATCGTAAAAATAATAGTCGCTGCGCGCATATTTCTCTATTTCCCAAGAGCCAACCAAAACAGAGACGCTTTATGCGATGAGAATTGCAAGAGTAATAAAATTGAGTGAGCAAATATAAGGGCAATCATACAGCGACCTGCAATAATAGGTCCAGTAAAGTTGGAACATTGAACGGCAAAGTTTTGAATATGTACAAAATTTTAGAATTTGCTTAGAACTTGATTTTTTTAGAAGTTTCATTGTACAATTTTCAAAAATCCGTTCGAAATGTATTTTAAAAAAAAATATTGCTAGTAATTATGAAATGTTTTAAAAACTTAGTTACCCGAACTCTGTCAAATTTTGAACATTTTTATGAGAGTTAGTTATTTCAGCATTGCACAAAAAAATTTTAACTTTCATATATTTATCATAATATTATCTATCATACTATGTATTAAAAAATGACACAATTCATGAAAATAGTTGAAGATTCATTATATGGTCAGTCTACGTTATGAATTTTCGACTTGCATTTCTGCATCGACTATGTAGTATATACCTAGTCTTGCCATAAATATTGTAATAAAGAAAAAAATATTTTTTTAACTGCAAATAACATATATTACTTTTACAGTGTGTTAGTTTAATACATAAATATACAACAATTAAAAATATAAAAAGCTTATTCGAAGTGGTCTCCATTGGCTGCAATACAGTCCTTTAAACGTTGAGGCCAGTTATCAATAGAAGCACGCACTCTTTCCATGGGAAAATTCTTCACTGCCAATCGTATAGATTGTTTTAGGGACTCCAAATTATCATGGCGTTTAGAGCAAGCTGTACTCTCTAAAACTGACCATAAATCATAATCCAGCGGATTAAGATCGGGACTAGACGACGGCCAGTCTTCAGCTCTGATGAAGTCCGAAACGTTCGCTTCCAACCAAGACTGCGTGGACCGAGCTTTATGACCCGGCGCCGAGTCTTGCTGGAAGGACCATACTTGGTTATTGAACATGGTGATGTTAAGGGGCTTAACTACCTTCTCAAGAATGGTATCTTGATACACTTGTGCCGATGTTTTGATACCTTTTTCACAAAAATATGGCTCAGTCACTCCTTCATAGCTAACACCCCACCAAACCATCACTGAAGTTGGATAATGTCCACGTTGCACTCTGTCGACTAATTGGGAAGCTTCCTTAGAGCTTTGAGCATAAATACGGTCATTTTGTTTGTTAAAATGTTGCTCAATTGTAAAAATTTTCTCATCCGTAAACAAAATTTTTCTGTGACCTCCCTTTGCGTACCGCTTCAGTAATTGTTTCGATTTTACGACCCTATTCTTCTTTAAATTATCAGTTAAGAAATGACCAGAACGTCTCTTATAGGCTGCAAGTCCTAAGTCATCTTTTAAAATACGTGAGATGGTTCTAGGTGCTATCTTCATTTCCCGAGATAAAATCTTTTGCTTTCGGACAGGATTTCTTCGAATTCTTTCCCTTACTGCTTTGACCACCTTTTTCGTACGAACACTACGTGGACGGCCAGATCTTTTTCTGTCACAAACAGAGGAAGTCTCATTGTACCTATTAATAGCCCGGTACACAAACATTTTACTAAAACCAAGAGTATGGAGAGTTTTAAAAATTGCATTTGGCTCCATACCTACTTTGTGTAATGCAATCACAGCGATTCGGTTCTCTTTATCACCCCACTCCATTTTAATATCGCAAAATATTGTACAATGTATTGGCGCCAAAATGAGAAAACACAATGAACAATCGTATAAAAATGACAGATTCGAAATTCAAATGTAATATTTTTTTATTTTTAAGTGTAACAGTATTTATGGCCAGACTAAGTATATTAGTATATGTATACTAGTACAGTATTTGGCTAGCATATTGAGTGACAGTTTGACATGCTACAACAAAGATTAAACTTTGCATTCACACATTTAAGTAATAAAGCATTGTGAGCCAGCTTACCCCAAGTAGAAGTTACTGCGATTCACAGTATTTCTCTGGTTTTAAACTGCATCCAAACAGTCGTTTACAAAACGTATGTGCTGCTGTCCTATCTTGTGAGTGAATGATTCATGGAATTTAACAAAACACAAGCGCACGCGGAGGCGTGAGCGGTTGAAGCCAATAAAATGTGAACAGGTTCTTAATTTAAAATATATTCCGACATACACGATTTTATATACTTTCGAAAGGTTTTACTCATGTCTGTTACACGGAAAAAATAAATCAAATGGATATTAAAATAATTTTTCTTAAGCTATAATATTTTATGCTTCAATAAGCTTGATATCTTTTAGATAATGCAAGAAGATTTGAGATTTGTTAAACTTGCAAAAAAAGATAAGTATGGCTGAGAAACAAAATACACATTGTGAGCATACTAGACGTAAAAATTATCCATACGTAATTTTGTACATTAGGCATGGAATGAGGGATTATTAATTTCATATAACAAATGGCAGAACTACTAACTACTACTAAATATCACTCTCGGTAACTAGATACTATAAGAATCCGTTTAGATACCGTGATAAAAAGAAGTTTTTTTTAAATTTCTGTACCTATATACTCGTACAAGAAGGATATATAACATAGTCCTGCTAGTCGTTATAACTTGAAAGTAGAAAAACAAATAAACACTTTTGCTTTTTTAATATTGCTTGTTATGAAATTTGTAGTTTTTATTCAATTACATATACGTATAAGACAATTGCTTTAGATCTAAGTCAAATCGTTTATTTGATAGTTAAGTGTCTACTATCCGCTCCCGCGACCACCTGTGTATGTGTTTCGATTCTTAGGAGCTTAGAGTTGTTACCGTACTTTGTCGCGTCACACTGTGGTTCAAATAGAAATGTTCTTTTTCACTTAATACAAAAGTTTTTAGAATTCTAATGTTTTCGTAACATAAAGTATTTGTTCCATTCCATTATTTCTTTCATGGAGTTTCCATTCATTGAAATCAAGATTATGCAACAGAGACGTTCGAATTTGTGTGAAGATTATTCAATAATCTTGTCCTAAAGATTTAGTTACCTGAACGCTGTGAAATTTTAAACGTTTTCATTAGTTTTTTTTTGGATTTTTATCTTTTATTATTTTACTTTATTTATTGTGGTACCTAAGACAGCAAACAAGCACGCTGCCATCCTGATGGTAAGATCGCTTACAGACACCATAAATGTTGTAGGCGTTTCGCTGTCCAGTCCACAGAGTAGTGTAGGTGGTAAACATGCACAACAGTTGTACTGGAATATGTCAGACATTATGGTGGCAGGAATTGGTACCTCTACCAGGGTGAGATGCAGCACGTCACTATCAGTTCGTTGACTGTTACAGCATTCCCGGAAAATTATACATTATCTCCTCCGTGGTCTAGCGGTCCGGCGTCGGACTTTTCTTCTTAAGGTCTCGGGTTCAATCCCCGGGTCAGACAACAAAAAAAAAGAGTACGTGTATTTTCCATTTTCTACTAAAATATAACTTTACCCGGGATTGGATATGTGCCCGGTTGGCGATAGGCTTTCTACCTATCACATTGTGGGACTTAGTGTCGTAGGTGTCCTGGTTGTGTCTCCGCCTAACCCTTCATTGATTATGGCGTGAAGATACTTATACTTATTGCAAAATTGTCAATAAAATGTACATACTCACATATCTTCACGCCAAGCCCTATACGGGGTAGGCAGAGAGTATCGAGTGTCAGACCTCACGATCCTGACAATCCTGTCTTGCTTCCTTCACATTCATTACCCTTTTCATACAATCACGCCGGTATTGGAGACTCTTGACACCACCCTCGGATAATATCCGATTGATCTGATCGTGAAATATCAGCCTTGGTCTCCCCGGGTACCTACATCCATCCACATTCGCATTGTGTATCTGCTTTGTCAATCTTTCATCTGTCATTATTTCCACATGACTGAACCAGCGGAGCTTGCCCTTTCGCATTTTAACACCAACACTTTCTTTCAATCCCACTATTTCTCGGATCTCACGGTTACAAATGCGATCAGAGAGCGTTACACCACAGATTTTCCGTAGTGCTCTCATGATCTTTCTGACATACCCAAATCTCGCTTCCATACTATAACGTTGGGATAAGCACAGAATTATGAAAAGCGGGTTTAGCTTTTGGACTGAAAACCTCGCTTTGGGATAGCTTACCCAACGCTCCATTCACTCTATTTCCTACACTCACTCTCGTCTTTACATCCGCGGTGTACCTTCCATAATAAAATCCATTCCAATAAATAAAATGTATATAACGTAAATTGAAGAAAAACTTTTACTTACATTTAACACAGCGCCTGGTGTTGTGAAATTTCTGTAAGGTGGTTTTCTGTCCCTGATGTACTGAAATATCTTGGTGCCGTGGCGGAGGAAGACAACCTTGTCAAGTAGGTGGGGAGGTACATCATGGACGCAGCGTAACCTCACTGACCCTCCACGAGATACCCATCTCTCCATCTGAAGCTCCACTTTAACTTCAGTGTGTCCACGGGCTGAAACAAATTATAAAATTGAAATATTAACGTTTAAGGATAATAAGGTTTATCATAACATATCATTCGACAGACGGCGAGCATTGATTCACCTCTTCGTCGTCGAAAAACACTTTTAGTTTTTAGTTCCTCCGTGATGATCCGGGTCCGCTGACAATAGACTATCTGCCTTTCTGCCAGGCAGGTGGTAAGAGACAAGCACTGATTAAAATGTAGTTCACTACCAATAAGGCTACTGCTAGTAGAGTGCTGTGCAACTTCCTCGGGTAGAGATACACCGTCTGACCTATTCCTGCCTCTACGATGACTGCCATTCCGGTGTAGGGGGAGAATAGCCAGTAGACTTGCTTATTAGATGTTTCATCAGGACAGCGGCGTACCTGCAACACCTTTGGTGGGTATAGGCCCTGATTTACTCTAACCATCAGGAGATCCGTGTCCTTGTTCACTGACCTTAAAAAAAGTAAATTTACTTATCTTTTGAATAAATATAACCTAACTCGCTTTTGCCCGCAGCGTTGCCAGCGTGGTCCAATAGGAGCATTGTTTCGGAATAAAAATTATCCTATGTGTTAATCCAAGTTACCCTCTATGTGTGTGCCAAATTTAATGAAAATTGATTCAGCAGTTTTGGCGTGAAGAAGTAACAAACAAACAAATAAACAAACTTTCGCATTTATAATATTAATTAAAATTAATAATTAATAGGATAGTACAAAAATAAATACGGTAAGTTTTTAAGTGATCCGTTTGTACTTTCGAGGTACGGGACCCTAAAAAATCCGAAAATATCACTCCGTTGTAACGTGAAGGACAAACAAACATTTACTTTCGCATTTATAATATTAGTATGGCTAACCTTATCCCATTGCCGCCCTCTTAAATAATCAAATACCTAATATTTTAGGTTGCTCAATTATTCCTCTCGTGTTCCACAGACTAGGCTATTAATATAAAGTAGCCTAAATGTCAGCTATTTTCAAGACATATTTTTTATAAATGTAATAATTACTAGTTCTTATGTTTATACTCGTATATATATTCCTCGTTTTTATGTAGATAAATATGTCTTTCTTTCTTTAATTTCTGGCATTCGCGTTAGCATTTTGTTATAAGTCAAGTAAAAATATTTGCATTAAGTTAACCGATTTACCAAAATCGGGTTTCAATTATTCAAAATTAGTTACAAGTCGTCAGTAAAAGTCATGTTGGGTTTTGAGTAAAGCGGTGGCCTCATTATTCAAACTCATATAGTGAGATTTGGCGGCAATGGGAAAAATACCCGGTACTCTAATTCTTCTTCATGATTATTTCATTTGTGCACTTTCATCGAACAAAATTGTACAAAATGCCACTAAAATTGACTAATTTCACTCAATATAAACACGAAATTCAATAATTAAGAAAAAACTTCGACCATCTTTTCTCTCGATTACGCCAAAACTCTATAAATACCTATGTCTAAAAGTCGTTTTGTTCATGTACAAGTGCGTCTCCATAGACATATTTAATCTTACACTAAGCTATTGTGGAATGTTATACTAGCGGTAATATTTTCGAAACATGATTTGGGGATTATCAAAAAAGAGATTATTTATTTTTAAAAGCACGGCAACACAACTGTGAGGCCCCTGGCGTTACATCTGTTGCAACTTGAAAAGCCGCGAAGTCACGGGCAACAATATGGTTGTCTCTAAAATAAATAGGTCATAACCATAATATAGAAAGAAAAAAACTCAGTAAAGAGTAAGGACTGTAATATTAATACTATAATATTAATGTTTAAATATATTCTAAATACATAGCATACACTACGATTATTTTAAATCCAAATAAATATATTACTGTTTGTTATTTTATTATCCACATCCATACGTATTATAAATACAAAAGTCTGTCTGTCTGTCAAGTTTTCACTATTAAATCACTGGAGCGTTTTTAATAAAATTTGATATGCATATTTATAGTTAAAAAGCTGAGTTCAAATATGGGATAGTTTTTTTTGAAATTATGCTATGGATGGAAGACGAAAGTGATTATGAAATATCTTCTAAGCTCCTGCAATCGCGGATCAGCAGCTAGTCAAACTATATACACATATATTTTACTAGTTTCCTCCCGCGACTTCGTCCGCGTGTAATAATTAGAGTGATGATATTTCCTGCCTCGATAAATGGGCTATCTAACAATTAACGAATTTTTCAAATCGGAGTAGTTCCTGTGATTAGCGCGTTCAGGTAAACAAAAACAAACTCTTCAGCTTCATAATATTACTTAGTAAAGATGATATTGTAAGGGAAACAAGCAGACGTATTTCTTGATGGTAAAAAAATTACAACCTAAGTACCAACTTATGTGTCTCTAGGCAGCGTAATTTTTTAAATAAAATGTAAATGGTGCGTTGCCAACCTGAGGCCGGAACATCTTATATTAGAGTATTTATGAAAATTTACTACCTAGTCAGCTGTGCGGTGCTTGTGACGGTAAGTCTATGCTCGTCTTTTACGAACTTTCTGGCTAGAAGGCTGATCTATTCTGCAAAGGAGCTCGGAACAACACAGTGAAAAAATTAATACATTCATTCCATAATACACTTTCCCTTACAAACTATTGCATACTAAACTTTAACAGTACTAAGAATCAATTACTATGTAATAAAAGTATCATAACATGGGTTATGTCTTTGCGTGTTGAAGACAATCCTATGGATTTTATAATTTGCACGTTTCCAGCGCACCCTATTACTTGTAACATTGGTACGTAGTGGTACAAATGACGCGTAATCTTTTTTTAATATTCCAGACAATCATTTATTAACTGGAATTTATTTTCCACTTTTATTACAAAATTGTATGTTGGAGCCATGTTAATGAATTTTAGTTTCTTCCGTGTTGGTCTGGATACCCTGTGTAGAATAGCTCTATATCTGGCAGCTCGTGAATTGGAAATAGGTTAATGGGTCATTAACAAGAATAGGTTTATCGCCTCTGTGGTCTAGTTGTCCGGCGTGGGACTTGCCTTCTTGAGGTCCCGTTTCGTCCCGGGTCGAGCAAAACAAAAAAAATTAGAAATTATATATTTCCAATTTTCTAATAAAAAGAATGTTGCCCGGGATTGGATATTTGCCGGGTTGGCGATAAGCTTGCCATCTACCACATTGTGGGACTTACTGTCATCGGCTAACCGTGGGTGTTCTGGTTGTGATTGGTCAACAATTTCAAAAAAAAAGTGTCTTCACGCCCATATCTCCGAAGATGTAGGCAGAGGCACAACCAGGGCACCCACGACTAGCCGACAATTTCAGATATTGTTAAAAACGTTTTTCTATTTTTGCCGTGTGAAGAGGAGCATTGTTTTGGTGTAAAATGATGCAGCTTTTTGGCCCCTTTTAAAGGTGTTTTGACACGCAATAGAAAAACAAGCTCCCCATATGACTCTCAATAAAATGTGGCACCAAAGACAAAAGGTGTTCTTATTCTGCATTGTATTTGAAAATCAAATTGCTTTAGATTGGATTATTGCGTCTGTTTTTAGTGTTTTGATTTACTCATACTACTATTTATTTTATTTTTGCTTGTACACAAAACAGTCAAAACACAGGTAAATAGGTGAAATTATACATATATACTTGTGTGAAATTATTTAAAACGCGAGTTTGTCTCTACGAGATTTTTTAAAGCAAACCCAAAATATCGAGAATGCTTTCATATTATTTGTTGTTTATTTCTTTATTCGAAGTAAGTACAAGTGATATACAATTTTCAAATGTAACAATTTTTGTGTTCGACTTTTTTAAACATATTTTACAACTTAAAAAGTATTCTTATTTTAAGCTAATTTTTAAATCAGTCCTATCTAATAACAAGTGACAAAACACACTTTCTTAAACATTATTTTCACTAAGGGGGCGTCCATAAATTACGTGAGGTGTTTTTTACATTTTCTGACGCTCCCTCCCCCTCTGGTGAGATGTCGTAAGATTTTACTCAACAATTACTGAAATTATTTTCTTTTGAAGGAATTAGCGAATGGTCTTCATCGTATTACGATTATGCTTAAGATTAAATCTTAAACATGTACAGTATGGATGAAATGGACCAAAATAGCATATTTTTTTTGTGATTGAAGCAAAACAAAATGCGTGATATTTGCAGAGATATTGCCCCCCCTCTCCCCAACGTAAGATTAGGTGAGATTCGAATCGACCCCCTCCCCCCCTTAAACATCTCACGTAATTTGTGGACGCTCCCTAATTACATTAAGTAAATATACATTACATGGTCTTAAATTTAAAAAAATCAATGCACCCCCGACAAAACTCATATGTAACGTAGCCAACAATTTTATCAATCGCGTCAGCGTTCACATAAAAATTATAGCATCGAAATCTGCCTCTTCATTCATTCATTCATCAATTTATTAGTTGTTTGTTTCAATTCAACATATTTTTAAATTTGCAATTCCTGTTTACTTTAACGTCATTCACAATACTTATCTACAAAGTAAGTAAACTATAGAAGTAGGTAGAAGAAGAACGGATAAATAGAAATGTTACGTGACTGTACATAAACTTTATTCTTTGCTTATACTTTAAATACTCAAAACATAGAACCCAACAAAAAAGCAAAATCGCGCCAAGTACATGTGCCTTTTAGGAAGGCCGAGAAACGGTGTTCTTAAAGGCAAGCTTCGCGCTAATTAAGTTTTCCGCTTTTATCAGGTCTATCTATTTTATTTAGTTCACTGAAAAATTCTTTATTTATTAAACCAAAAAAATATGGAATTTGTTCTGGGACACGAATATAGAAATTTCAAATATGCTTTAAGAAATTCCATATTGAGTCGTATTTTCATGATCTGCAGCTTTTAAATTTTCTTTTTTTTATGACAATGGAAGGAAACAAGCAGACGGATTTCCTGATGGTAAGAAATTCAATTCGAGAGACAAATGTGTGGTAATGATGCGTTGCCAACCTGAGGCTGGGATGTTAGGCCTCGAGCAATAGTAAGTTGACCGGCTACCTTACTCCCGAACCTGAACACGTCAACGGCAAGCATTGAACGTTATGACGGCAGGAATAGGTAAAGCGGTAGTGCCAATACGGGCCAGTCACTGCGAAACTCTATATGCAGTTATTGTTGTTTATACACTTGTGATCTTTCTATTATTACTAGCGACCCGCCTCTGCTTCGCAATCGTATAAAATATACATATAAACCTTCTTCTTCAATCACTTTATATATTTAAAAAAAACCGCATCAAAATCCGTTTCGTAGTTTTAAAGTTTTAAGCATACAAAGGGATACAGGGACAGAGGAAGTGACTTTGTTTTATACTATGTCAATGCGTATCACTAGATATGCATTGACATATTTTTTCAAATTCAAAAATAAGTACAATCCAAAAAGAAACTGCAAATCACGAGTCCTAGATTGAATTATGTTAATATTGAGAATGAAAAGGCAGCACGGCTATGGGTCATATCCTTCCCTTAGGAACTAAGGAAATAAAAAAGAAAAGCTTTGATACACTTTCAGAAAGATCGTCATTCCGCTTTCCCCATTGAGTTTTTATCACGTTTGTTTATTCAAGTGGAAATAGTGTTTGTGAATTTTGAGCTTGTCACCTTTAAAGTAGCATTTTAGGGCACTGTTACTGCAAAACTTCGCAACATATTTGTTTTGCATGATATTATAGATTTTATATTCATAGTAGTATTATAAACGTGAGAATTTGTTTATATATTTCTTCTTATAATCTTTTTGACGTGACAACGTCTTAAATTCGGTTGTGGCTCGGAGTCACTCTTGAAAAAGTGTAACGCCCGTAAAACCGACTTTACAGGCAACCATTTTTTTTCTAAAACTCCTGAATTGTGAACTCAAGCGGCTGACTTATAAACATTGTTAAAACTGCAGGCAATATTTTTTTTTGTTTTTAATCTATAATTTGACCACCTTGTTGACCGAGGAGTAGTCGTACATGGCAAAAGAAAGGCTAGAGATATAGTTCGTGAAAGATTTTCTGCTCTAAATTGTTTCAATAACTTTTTACAATTTTGCTGTTAGATATTTAATTTGTGTTGGTCAACTTCAATCTTGGATCAATCCAATTTAATTTCTTTTGAGATAATCATAAAAGTTTGTTTACAATCTTCAATGGATGAATTGAGGAGAAGTGTTTATTTAATTATGACAAAATTATATCAATAATACCTGTACGCTAAAATCTTTATTAAACGCATCGAATCTTGCAAAAAATCAATATTTAAATTGGATTTGCCTGCATTAAATAAAATAGTAGGAAATTTATTTTTATTTGGATTTATCTGAGATTGAAGTTAACCGACACATTTGGATTCTACAAGAATTCTTGCTATCGACTTTTATAGTATTTTTTTTACTATCTGTGTGTCTAGTGGAAGGTGTCCTCTGTCTTATTTAGGCTCAGATTACATTACTGGTTCGGGTAACTCAAAATGTGTTTTTAAATTTCCTAATAAAATCAATGTATTTTGGGTTTGTATGAATGCTCGATTGGCTGGCTGGCTGGATAAGTTTTGCCGCCTGTTACATTGTGTTTAAAGTTTTGACCGCCTCGTTGGTCGAGTGGCTAGCGAACACACCGACCTACACCGACTAACCGCGAGGCTAGGGTTCGATTCCCGACGGGGGCAGGCATTTGTGTGATGAACTTTTAGATGTTTGCATTTCCGGGTCTAGGTGTTTATTAAATTTATTCTGGTATCTATTTAAGTATTTCTAAGTATAGTATCATTGAATAACACCCATAACACAAGCATATAATTTATAATTTACTTACTTTGGGGTTAGATTCAGTTTGTGTAAAATTTTCCAGGTTTATTTATTTTATTATTTATTTATTTACCTGTGTGGTACAGTACAGGTGGAACGAAGACCGCTGGGACAGCTAGTAATTTACAATTCGGTAGGAGGAGTCAACTTGAATTATCAAATATGCTAAAAGCTTGTGAAATGCCTATATTATTCCTACAATTTTGAATTTAGGTACTGACTACTGATAGTGGTTAGCCAGACGTGACTAAAACAGTGCTCACGGGTGAATACAAAACAGTTGCCGCGGGCGATTGCGAAAGCTTATCATAAAACAGTCTGACAGCGGGTTCGAGCCACAGCTCCAGCGGTTCATAAATTGTCAATAGTTGCGGGTTTTTGTAGTATTTTTTAGCCCTTTACTAAATTGTAGCATTTTTGGAAAAGAGCAAAACGTATTTACTTTTCTTATGTTATAGGAAGGCAATCTAAGTGGCGGTGATGATACAGACAGACCAACAGAAAAATCTAAAAATACGATGCCCCTTTTTGGTGGCCTGCTACCATTTATTTTCAATATTTACAACGCACAGAATTTATTCTTTTTTTATGTTATAGGAAGGCAAACAAGCAGACGGATTTCCAGATGGTAAGAAATTCACGCCGCCTAGAGACACCAAACATGGTAATGGTGCGTTGCCAACCTGAGGTCAGGATGTTAGGCCTCAAGCAAAAGTAAGTTTACCGGCTACCTTACTCTCCGAACCGGAGCACGTCATGACGTTATGGCGGTAGGAATAGGTAAGGCGGTGGTACCAATCCGGGCGAGTCGATGCGAAACTCTACCACCTAGTCAGATGTCACGGTGTTAGTGACGATAAGCCTATGCTCGCCTTTTACGAGCTGCCTGGCAAGAAAGGCAGATGGTCTATTCTGCAAAGGAGCCCGGACCAACACGGGGAAAAAGTCTTACTTAAAGTACTTAATGTCTTTCCGATCCATACAAAAATTAATACCAAATTATGATTGTTTATTTGTACTCCACGTGTTCATGGAGATATTGATGTAATTTTGGTCTGTGGAGGCAAGACGCTCTAGCATGACATAGGTTGTTCTCAACGGGTCCTTTTATTTGATATCCATATTGAAAAAGTGCTTAAAATACCTATTCCGCCATGTTGGATAGTCCGCCATATTGTATTTAGGATGACATCACAGTATTTTTCAAGTTGCTCTCCATACCCATACTTTAGAAGTGTTTTAAAAATAACTATTCCACTATCCTAAGTGGCCCACCATGTTGGATTTAGAGTCACGTCACATTATTTTTCGAATTAGACTCAACGAGTCTTTTTATTTGATACCCATATTGTAGAAGTGCTTTAAACTAACTATTTCGCTATCTTGGATGGTCCGGCATATTGGATTTAGAATGACTTCACGTATTTGATGAATGCATTGTCATCCGAACTAAACGTGTGTACAAAATTTCCAATCGGTTGAAGATGTCTGCTTCAGAATTGAGTTCAAAGATCCCACCCGAACTAACATACATACATTGCAGGTTAAAAAAAATCTTTTAAAAAAAGGAGAAACTACTTCAGCGGTTAACGCCGTGGTGCGTTCTCGCATGCGCGTTTACAAAATACAGTCAAAATCTGTTATAACGACATCGAAGGGACTACTCATATTAAGTCGTAAAAATCGATAGTTGTAACAACCGGTGAGAGGTATTAATAGGAAAGATAATAAGTATGTATATTCATGTAGGAAATTAAACTGCATTTTGTTTACTTTAATACAAACGTATAATATAAAAGAACAATATCATTTTTCCATCATTTTTGTATGCATAAAATCTGTAATTTTAGTTTGTTTGAAACACTTTTGTCGTGCATACACATTTTGTAATTCACGTTGGATTTTAATCAGCGTATCATCGATATTGATTTGTTTTTACAATTTTCACAGGTAACTCAACAATATGTTTGACGCGTCTTGTGATAAGAGACAATGAGAGATATGACGAAGCTCGCCTCGAGGCTACGACATGCATGTGCTTTGTGTCTAAGAATTACAAAAGACCCTAACTTTGTTTACTTTTACGATAATAACCATTGACAGTTGACTATTAAGTATACAGTATACTGTGCCAGATGAGGATACAGTTACCTATTTAAATTGTTTACAATACAGCTGAGCCGGTCGTTCTACAGATATAATTCTCCGAAAACATTAACCAAATGTGGTCGCTTAATGCGGTATGTCGTAGTAAACAATGTCGTAAAAACCAATGTTTTCGATAAGGTGGTCAAGATATAACATACAGCCAGGACCTTTGTTTTTGATAAAGAACAATGGCCAAATTTGTATAGGAGCTGGACCTAACTTTTTTTCGTCATGTCCGAAAAATTGCGATACTTAGATTGGTTTGTTTTTATGTAGTAAACACAATGCAGTTTAAAAATTACACCTAAATAGCCACAATTTTTCATAATCATGTCAACTTCCTTTTGAGGTTAGAATCCACAATTACTTTTACGCGGCTGTGGCGTAGCATAAAAGTGTAATCAGCGATAAGCGAGAAGGGTAATTAGCGATCCCGTTATTATTTATTTCGATTTCCCTCAAAGAATTATTAAATAATAATAAAATCTTTCATCTGTCAAAGTGCACGTTACTCTTATCTGTCAATCAGACTCCAAAGTTCGATGTCAAAAAGGTTCGTCTGTCCAGCCAACTCGTGGAGTCTAGTCTGCTTGGGCCTTGGAATACACACATTTTGACCGATAATTTAATATAATTCTTTATTGCTCTATAATTCTTTATTGCTTGGATGTATAGTTTAAATAACAAGAATGGCATAACATCACAAGTACATAGTAATGTAATGCGTATATAGTAATTGAACTCAATCACAGTTGAAAAATAGAAAAACATAAAAAATAATTATTATAGTCTTTATATACTAAGTAATTTCATACTAAAAATGAATAGTAAAAAGCTACAAAAACAAAAATAAATAGAAAACTTTTATGTGGCTACTTAAAAAAATATTTCTTGTGTTTTTTAAAACCTTAAAAAATTAGGAAATTTTTGATATATAGGTCTTATTGGGACGCCATCGTTTCGTGGTCAGGTACGATTTGGCCATCCTTCTTTAACCGGTATGTTGTTCTAAACGATGTCGCCATAAACGGTTTTGACTGTATGTAAAGATATGTTTTGATTTATTTGAAAAACAAATTAATGATTTTTAAAAAAATCTGAGCGCATGCTTGACTCGTACGTTTTATTAGGATTTCTCAATTTTTTTCTGTAAACATAACTTCAATTTAATGTTATTTTTTTCCTTATGAATTCAGATTATTTTTAAATTTAGAGACGGGAACGTCAAAAACTGTTTTTTTTACGATTTTTTTTATCAACTCAAATTTATTTAATCGTGTTTTCGAAACTTATTTAAATATTTTTTGAACTATAATTACACATAAAAAGTTATTATTAATTATCCGTTTTCAAAGATCTTAGACATTAGTGAAGACGATATTTAGGACGTATAGCGTTTTAATTAAGAATATAGATATCTTAAAACATGAAAAAAAGTTTAACAGTTTGTTGTATGAGCAAAGCCGCGGGCATAGGTTACTAATCTGAAATTCATATCGCTTGAATCTTTTTGAAATCATTTTATATAACTTGAATATTCCATCTTTTTAAAATATTACCATATTTAGTCACTTTCCATAGCGCTGAGCCGTGGAGTACGTATGCCGTAATTTGAATCCAGCGCTGCATATATAATTGAATAACCTAAAATAAACTTAACTAGGTATTCAATTTTAGAATATGCTCTTTCATAGTATCAACTCTAATATACAAATCCAAATATGCAATTTAAACTTTAAGTAGAGCAAATCCTTTGAATATGCAGTGTTAATGATATACCTAGCTAATTAGCTATTGTGATTTGTTAAACTTGTTAGTATTGTAAGCTAACAACCTTGCCTTCTTTCATTAAATGATGTATTTAAAAATAGGAGTAATTACAATAGTGTTTCATGTAACCAATTCTAAAAAGAGGAGGTTACGAATTCGACTCTATGTTTGTTGTTGTTTTTAAAAAGACTGTAAAGAAGCTTTTTGTTTAAAGACTAGAAAGGGGACAAATTAATTAGTGTGATGACACATTATTTATAGTACGTAATTAGGCATATTTTTGTATGTTTTTAATTTATTGCAGTAAGTCTTTGCATTGACTTGGACCCGCTAAGTAGAGTAGACCATCTGCCACTTTGCGAGGCAGCTCTAAGAGGCTAGCTAGAATTAAATAGACCATTAGTAAGCCGGCCATTGGTAGTAGAGCGCAGTGTAGCTATTTGTCCGGGTAAGGATCCTCCGCCTTACTTATTTCTGCCGTCATAAGGACTCTGGTCTGGAGAGGTCTGGTGGGTAGGGTAGCCGGTAGACTTTTTCACTAGACCGACCATCCCGGCCACAGGACAGCGATGCACCTGTAACATCTATGGTATGCCTGGTTGTCCCTTATTATCAGAAGAGCCGAATGCTTGTTCACTGACGTCTTAAATAAAACTTATCCTACCTCTGCGCAAGAAAAAAGTATAATCTACATTTCTATTGTATTTACTCTGTTTTAGGTTTGCTAAAAGCAATCTTTTAATGCAAAATTTTACTTGTACACTTTTTTTTATGACATTGGAAGGCAAACAAGCAGACGGATTTCCTGATGGTAAGAAATTCCCGCCGCTTAGAGACAACAAAGGTAGTAATGGTGCGTTGCCAACCTGAGGCCGGGATGTTAGGCCTCGAGCAAAAGTTAGTTTACCGGCAACCTTACCCTCCCAACCGGAACACGTCATGACGTTATGGCGGCAGGAATAGGTAAGGCAGTGGTACCAATCCGGGTAAGTCGCTGCGAAACTCTACCATCTAATAAGATGTCACGGTGTTAGTGACGGCAAGCCTATGCTCGCCTTTTACGAGCTGCCTGGCACAGGAAGGCAGATTGTCTATTCTACAAAGGAGCCCGGACCAACACGGGAAACACTTGACTTAAGTCAATAGGGTTTTGTGTACAGTAAAAAAATAAACATAAATAGAACGAGAATAATCCTCACAATAAGCTTAACGGCTCAGTACCCTCTACATGACTAAATCTTTATTTGTGATAATAATTATAGCCATTACCGACTCAAGTAAACTGACAAGAAATGCTAGAGTGAAATAAAACGCCATTTTACTTTGCGATCGAGATAAGAGCTCTGGTACATAAAGCTACATTTCTAAAGATAAACTTTCTTGAACAATTTTTACAATTCTGAATACTTTTTACTTTTATAACTCTAAGTTCTTGAATTTTTTAAACACTTCTTTGTGTAATACGGTTTGTAGTTCACGGGTTTCGTATTTTCAAATGTATCCATGATTATTTCAATTGTATAGGTATGTTTCATATTTCTTTGTGTTTCTATTTGTGGTTTTTGTGCTTTGAGTAATGTATTTGAATTAAACACATACACGTATCTTCAGGTATTCTTAATCTTCATATCACTTTAGATAAAAGCTTGTAATAGGTTAAGGGTCCATGTATGCTAAAATACGTCAGCAGTATAATGATTTTTTCATACAAAGCAATCATGGATCTTGGTAACAAAAATACACAAGATTAACATTAATATGCTTTATAAGACTAGTGTTTCCAAAACACGATTCATTTCACTTTGTTCGATAGAAAAAAATCAAAAATTAACCCTTTTTTGAAAGCCAAACCCAACCGTCTACTTCAATTATTATGTAAATATCGACACCAGATTTAACATAAACTTAGCAAAGAGGTAAGTGTTTCAGTTGTTATATGTTTTTTAAATTACTTTTATAGTGTCAAAAATAGTGATTTGTCGCTTAATACGTTTACTTTAGAGCTCAATATTTCATAGTAATTGAGTGTGGCGATTGGCTCTTCTGGCTGACTAAGTATGGGCCCTTAATAATTTTAAAATTAAAAAAATCTAATAAACCTCCTACAAAACCTGTATTTAATGTAGTGAAGAATAGCCTCGGTAATTTGTATGTACAAACCATTTCAATTCCGTCAGCTTTCAAAAAAAAAATAACCGCATCGGTTTGCCACCTATTACATTATGGGACCTGGTGTCTTCGGCTGGTCATGGGTGCCCTGGTTGTGCCTCTACCTACCCCTTCGGGGTACTTACTATACAGCCCCATCGTATATGGAATTTAAGTTACTATGAAATTAGGATTTTCAATATTAAAAAAAACGTGACGATATCTAACAGCAGGTTAATTTAAATGGTAATCACGAGATATTCAATTACGTCTTCCATTACAATGACATGTTTGTTTGTTTACAAAACACCTGTGCCTACGTTTTGAATTAATGGAAGTCATTTGTATATTAAAATTAGTAGAAATATCTGGAAGTTGTCTCACCTTAAATAGACTTTATAACTCTTTTTATCGCCATTTGGTGCAAATTGTTACTTCAAATATACCTGAGTGTTCTAGTATTTATTGAAAAGATTTAAAGATACATACTATATTAACTTCAATAATGCTATTAACAACGAATTAGTTTATTTTTATACAATATGATAAAGCATTGATGAAAAATAAGAATCTGAATTGAATTCGGGATCAGAAATCATAACCAGAGTAGGTACATGGTTTTTTTTACTTTTCACGCCAAAACGAATGAACGATTTTTTAGTAAATGTTGGCTTTCAGGTCTGACCAACTAAGGGATATTTTATTCGAAAGAAAATCTTACGTTCCCATCACTAACCACTAAGACATATTTTCAAACTATGTACGAAATCGCGGGCTAAAGCTACTAATCCATACTAGTCTTTAGTAAAATAAGAGTCTGCCTGATACGTTTTTGCGGATACAATACTAGACCAATTTTAATGAAATTTGTTATGTATATGATTTGTTTGTTCAAAAGCCGAGTTTAAATATATACTTTTATTACAATCAACCCTCAAAGGATTGCAATAGAGGTTGAAAGGTGGCGGAAAATCTATTCTATCCAGAACGCGGTACTAGTAAAATTTGTTTTGGAAAAAACTCGAATAATATAATTAATTGCCTTGAAATATCTCACCTGGCTCATTTCCATCAAACAAAAGGCATAAGGTGACTTTAAGTTTATAATTGAACGTTTGGGGCATATCTCTTGAGTTTTTTATTTGTGTTGTGAGAATTATCATCATATTTTATTCTTACAGAACATACTCCTTACGGAGTTTTATAGTGGATCTGAACTAAGGACCACGTTTCGAAATACTTTGTAATTTATAGACGTTTGAGGTAGTAAAATTGTAGATAACTTCTTTACACCTTTATTATCTGGCATGAATATCTATCTAGACGTTGAATAATCGTGTTCAGTCGTCAGTAAGTATTATTTCAGAATTTGTATGTTTATTGCAGTTATTATAGTTTATCTGGCAACTCCTTGCACAACCATGGCCAAAAGCTACTAAAGTCTTTCTCAATGTTACAGAGCATGCTGAATCTTACAGGAGTTAAGGTGTGATTAGATAATGAACATTTAAATATCTGACTAATTTTTTTGCAGTTATTACAGTTTATCTGGCAACTCCTTGCACAACCATGGCCAAAAGCTACTAAAGTCTTTCTCGAAGTTACAGAGCATGCTGAATCTTAGAGGAGTTTAGGTGTGGTTAGATAATGAACATTTAAATATCTGACTACAATTTAAACTTTCACAATGGGCCTAAAAGCGACGTATCTATGGTGTGTATAAGCCACAGTTGTCTCCTTGTTAGTCATTCGTGTCCTTGTTCGCTGTCATATCTTATAAAATATAATATATATACACGCTATCAAGGTACTTTTGTTTAAGCACTTGCCTTGTGCATGAGTTAAATTTCTGCTAATTTTAAAGAAAATCAAAGGTTTTAATCCTTCATGACTCGAATTTTTTCTTTTTTTTTAAAAAAATAGAAATTTACACAATGGCACATATAAATATGCGAATAATAAATACACATAAAGAGGATAATAAAACGAAAATTTAGACCCGTAAATGTAAATACGGTTTCCAACAAAAAAAAGGTTCGAAGAAATTTTGTTCCTATCTTCCGATTATTATTGAATTTGGATTAAATTTACTTTCCAATTGGATACAAACTTACGTTTACAACCAATATTTACATCCGCCTAGAGCCCGTATTAGTAATTATGTTAAATTACCAAAAACAGCTATTTCCTACAATCCTATCGAGAGTCATAATTCGATTAGCATTAACTTTAAGATATCTGACAGTCCTATCGAGACTTAATTCGATAACTATTCGATGTCGATAGTTGTCCTTGATAGGGATGTATTTGCAACAAATTGTACAAGTTGTAGCGTCACGTTAAAAGGTTTTACCAAGAAAAATAAAATAGCGAGTTTAAGACACTTGAGAGAAAACTACAGTTGCATCTTCCTGCATTAACAGCTGCACAGAAAATGAAACTCGTTTATAAGGATGTTAGCTTAGGTTAATCTTGTGTTTACTCGTCTGTTCATCATGTAGTCTTTTACAAGCTCTCATTTAACTTGCTTAGTTTTGTTATTCATTCATATCTTTTTCTTTCTTTAGGTTTTGGCCTACACGTTAGTATTTTGCCATTCGTCAAGTAGAAATTTGCATCAAGTTTTATATCAATTGTAATAAATTATAATTAGTCATCAGTCATAAGTCGTCTGTAAGTCATGTCAGGCTCTTGGGTAAAGCGGCGGCCTCATTACTCAAGCTCATGTAAGGAGATTTGGCGGCAACGAGGAAATACATGATACGCTAATTCCTTCATGATTATTTCATTTGTGCACTTTCACTGAACAAAATTGTACAAAATGGCATCAAAATTGACTAATTTTACTCAATATCAACACAAATTCAATAATTATGAAAAAACTTCGACCATCTTTTCTCTCGATGGCGCCAAAACTCTCATACATATCTCGACACTGAATTCTTAAGGAGTTAACCCTATAGAGGTAAGATTTTGGTTTTGATGACAGTGTAGACTTTGGTTTATGATATTTTTATTTTTATAAAAAGTATCTTCACACCCATATCCCGGAAGAGGTAGGCAGAAGCACAAACCAGGGCACCCACGACTAGCCGAAGATACTAAGTCCCACAATGTGTGGGAAAGTGGGTTGCAAGCCCATCGCCAATCGGGCACATATCCTATCCCGAGCAACATTTGTTTTAGAAAATTGGAAAATCCAACTTTCCGTTCGTTGCCCGACCCGGGATTAGAACCCGGGACCTCATGCAGTCAAGTCCAACAACTGAACCGCTAGACCACAGAGGCGACTTTATCTTTATTTTTTTATCTTTATGACGTTATTTTAAATCTAACATGGCGATTGCTCCACAATGGTGTACTGATTGTGTTTTTGTCGTAATATAGAAAAAATAAGACAGAATACACAAAGGAAAATAAAAACTACATTTTTAACCTACTTCGAAAAAAGAAGAATTTGAATTATGTTCGATTTCTATATTTTTATATGTAAACTAAAACGAAATAATAACAAAAATATTTGTGTTTGAAAGAGCGCACTTTTGAGATGGTACCATTTCCACCAAGTATGAATCTGGTACTGGAATCCCAGGGAAATCGAGGCAAATACTATATTCTGTGTACCTCGATGACATACTGTTTATTAAATTTATTGTGGTATCTTTTCAAGTATAACCATGTATTAGTATCGTTGACTAACAGCCATAGGCCAACACAGGCATATAATTTACTTACTTTGGGGTTAGATTCAATTTGTGTGTCTTTATATTAATAATATAATATAATATATTAATATTTTTTGAAAAGACATTGTGTACGTGGTACGAATTTGGTTTCAGAGAAAAGTATGGGTTGATTAGTATATTTTAGGCATTGTGCAGTGTTTGTTGGTTCCAGGTCATATAACTTACTCCCGAAAAGCTGATTCTTCGTTACCACTCGTTACTAGGTATGTACTTGTCGTAGTTAAGGATTAAAAAAGCAAAATTAAATAATTATTAAAAAAATGACGAAGTTGCTTTTATATATAGCTGAATTAAAAAATAGAAGGTAGAAGCACGCACAACCAGGGCACCCACGACTTGCCGAAGACACTGAGTCCCACGTTGTGACATGTGGTAAGCCTATATCGTCAACCGAGCGCATATCAAATCCCGGTCAACGTTTTTATTAATACTTATTTTCTAATTTTTTGGTTTTATCGAACCCGGGACCTCAAGAAGTCAAGTCCGACGCTAGACCACAGAGACAATCCCACTATTCTAGAGGCGAGATATTAAGAAAAAAACAATTTGTTTTATTAAATCGCGGGGTGCTGGGTTTCAATTATTTATAATTCATTAAAAACAATTAAAACCTAGCACCTCCTTTAATACCTTTATTCGATCCTCACAAAATGGGATTCAAAACGAAATGGGAGTTAATTTATATATTACATGCACCTATATGTCCCTCAGTCGTCAGTCTTTACATCACGCGTGAACAGATGGGAAAATTTAATTATGTTTCTTACCAAGGAAAAAATTGATGGTTTATCAACATTAAAAAAATTAAGGAAACTTTACCAAAATCTTAAAAAATAAAAACAATTAATATAACATAAAGTCTGTTAGTTGTCCGATTCGAATTTGACATTAATAGTTAAGACAGGACAACCTCCGTCGAGTCAGCTAGTGTAAAATAAGTATGAGTATAATGTTTATTACAATGGCATATATTATGAAAAAAAAATTAAGTAAATTTATTATCATTATACATAATTAATAAATTTATTTATTAAATTTTTTTATATATAATTTATGGCTGGGTAAGCTATTTTAGTGAGAGATTTTGAGTTACATACTCGCTTTGCATAATTCTGTGCTTATACAAACGTTGTTATAATATGGAAGCGAGAGTTAGGTATGCCAGAAAAAGCATGAAAGTAGGATAAATGTGGTCGAAATGAGAGCGCTACGGAAAATCTATGGTGTTACGCTCGTCGCCCGCATTCGTAATAGTGATAACCGAGAAAGAGTGGGATTGAAAGAAACTGTTGGTGTTAAAATGAGAAAGGGCATGCCCCGATGCTTCGGACGTGTAGAAAGAAAGGCCGATGATATATTGACAAAGCAGATATACAAAGCGAATAAAGACGGATGTATGAGAGACCTAGGTTGACATTTTACGATCAAAACGTTAGGGAAATCGGCATGTTTGTATGAAAAGAGTTATGAATATGGTTTGCCAGGATCGTGAGGTTTGGTACTCGATACTCTCTGCCTATGATACGAGTAAACAACCTAAATTTTTATTAGAATATCTTTGCTTACCGTGTATGGGACTTGGCGTGAAGATATGTATGTATGTGTATATATATTATGACCTTATGAAATAATAAATATTATAAAAATGCTATCCCTTAAGCAATTATTTCAAATATTGCAATAGAAAACGAATGTACTATATTAACTTAGTTATAAGTACCGCATATAAAAAAGTTAAACATATAAAATAGTAGGGACAGGCGTCGTGAATAATACATGATGTTAGCACGAGACACGTACGCGTCGTTTCAGCAAAACGTACATACCCTCTTCCTGTTTCTGTGACGCCTCTAATAATAGAAAAAAACACTTGATTTCTACGTTTATTTCTACGTGTCTACGTTATGTTTATAAGATTTTTTCTTGCTTTGATTGTAAGCGAAAAGATTTTTTATGATTTCTTTTAGTCCTGTTATTCTAAATACGAGGTTTCCTAAAACAAATGCAGAATATAACTAAGTAAGGTAGGTAGGTACTTGTGAATGTAACAGTGAAGGTATAATAACCGCGAGGTTAGCAAAGATCGTAACTTGACCTTCACTGAGCTGATGATAGGATGAAATAAATTTTATCTTTCTTTTTTAAGTGTCTGTACGCCTATTTTCCCGAAGAGATAGGCAGAGACATAACCGGGGCACCCATGACTAGGCGACGACACTAAGTGTGTGTGTCAACTGTCAAGTGACAATGTGTTGGTGGCAAGCCTATCGCCAACATTTTTTTATTAGAATATTAGAAAATATGTTATCTAAAAATGGGCTGTTTCAAAAATACTGGACATTTTTTTTTCAAATTTAGCAATATTAAAAAAATAATAAAATGTTATCCCTTTTTGAAGTAGAAAACGCACAGAGCTGTATAAGTTGGATTGACAGTTATTTGCAAGATAGCTAGGTATAAACAGCTTGATTGTTTGGGTAGTAATTGGTTATTTTATTATGCAAACACGTTGATATAGCGTTATTTGCAAAAAAAAACAACAGAATTAAGAAAAATCATAATTCAAAAAATAAAAAAACACTCTGTTCGCGACTTTTTGGGCAACCCATTTTAATATGATTTCTAAATGTATATAAAACATTTTTCATTATATTATTAGCTCAGTTTAGGTCAACATAGGTTCGGATCCCCTACTATTATGTCATATTCATAAAAAAATATATTTATTACAATTTCCTTCAGACCTTCAATAGAGTAAAAGAAATATTTATGTAACCTTCACGCATAGAACGATACCCCAGACGGCGATAAAGATATATTATGTACTTATGGTAGAATTTATAATAAATGCTACATAGTTTTAGCTTTCTTCGCGAGAATCAAGAAGACAGTAGCTTATTAAAATGCTAATACATTTTATTTTTATAACTTTTATAAAATCTAACGGATCCATCTATAAGAAAGATCTTATAAACTGTAAAAGCAAATGTAATTTTGTTTGTACATTGTCACGCGAAAACTAGAGAAACAATCATCATGAAGCTTTGTGTACATATTCTTGGAGACATTAAAAGTAACATAGGACACTTTTTATAAATTAAATGCAAGCGAAGTCGGCAATAAAAACTGTTCTATTATAAGTATAATAATCTTATTATTAAGATTGCAGAAGAATATTTTCCCCGTGTTGGTTCGGGCTCCTTTGAAGAATAGACCATCTGCCTTCCTTGCCAGGCAGCTCGTAAAAGGCGAGCATAGGCTTACCATCACTAGCATCGTGACATCCGACTAGGTGGTAGAATTTCGCAGCGACCCGCCCCGATTGGTACCACCACCTTACCTATTCCCGCCGCCATAACGTCATGACGTGTTCCGGTTCGGAGGGTAAGGTAGCCGGTAAAATTACTTTTGCTCAAGGCCTAACATCCCGACCTCAGGTTGGCAACACAACATTACCACCTTTGGTGTCTTTAGGCGGCGTGAATTTCTTACCAACAGGAAATCCGTCTGCTTGTTTGCTTTCCTATAACATAAAAAAGAATAAATTCTGTGCGTTGTACATATTGAAAAAAAATGGTAGCAGGCCTCCAAAAAGGGGCATCGTATTTTTAGATTTTTTTCTGTTGGTCTGTCTCTATCATCACCGCTACTTAGATTGAATCCATTAAACCGATTGTAACAAAATTTAGCTGGTAGGCACTTGATGTTTCGAGGAAGGTTTTACTTGTGATCCCGCTCACTGAAGGGGTCGTCAGAGAGGAAAGTCAAAATGTAAATTGGGCTTTAATTCAATAACGCGCTGTCAGATTTAATTATTTTTTTAGTATTGTAATATTGTAAACAATCTAACTTCTAGTTGGCAAAACATTATTTCCATATATGGTGTCGAAAGACAACGTACATTTCTTGCATTAGATAGCAAATGTTCTGCTGTTCGTTCTAAAAAAAAAACATTCTAATAAAAATTTAGGTTGTTTACTCGTATCATAGGCAGAGAATATCGAGTGCCACATGCATTACCCTTTTCATACAAACACGCAGGTTTCGAAGACTCTTGACACCACCCTCGGATAATATCCGAGTGATCTGATCGTGGCATGTCAACCCTGGTCTCCCCGGGTACGTAGGTACATCCATCCACATTCGCATTGTATATCTACTTTGTCAATCTTTCATCTGTCATTCTTTCTACATGACCGATCCAGTAGACCATCCCCTTTCGCATTGTAACACCAACACTTTCTTTCAATACCACTCTTTCTCGGATCTCACTGTTACGAATGCGGTCAGCGAACGTTACAGCACTGATTTTTCGTAGCGCTTTCATTTCGACCGCATTTATCCTACTTTCATGCTTTTTCTGATTTACCCAACTCTCACTTCCATACAGTAACGTTGGGATAAGCACAGAATTATGCAAAGCGAGTCTAGCTTTTTCACTCAAAACCTTATACGATACCTCATTAGTAAAAGTAGTATTTCGGTTTTTATTTCGATTTCAATACGTATATACATGGTTAAGCAATCATACGCCCCTATATTAAAAATAGCAGTGTATGGATTAGATTATTTCATAGCGTCACGTCACGCAATGCTGAACAAATTACTGACACAAATGCCTAGGAAAGCTTATACTAACATGTGCAAATGTGTTACGGAAATAATATAAACTTTTGCAACATTAGATTGTCTACATTTTACTGCGTATTAGTGGCCCGCCCCGGCTTCGCTCTGTTATGAAATATACATATAAACCTTCCTCTTCAGTCACATTATTAAAAAATACCTCATCAAAATCCGTTACGTAGTTTTAAAGATTTAAGCGTACAAAGGGACATAAGGACAGAGGAAGCGACTTTGTTTTATACCTACTATATACATTGGATCAAAATTCTAGTAATTTTAAGCCATACTTATTGTAGACTAAAGTAGGTACTCCAAAGAAATAAGTTAGGATTTAAGTCTTTATCACAGTGTAGTAAAGACTACGTTGCCAATTTAAAACTTTGAGTGCTTTAGTCTATGTTTATTAATTAATTAAGTTTCAGTATAATTAGGTGCAATCTACAAAGGTCGACAATGTAATGCAAATAAAGAATCAGAATACATTGATCACCTAATTCAATAATTAACGAGTGAAATTCACTTAATTAAAAACGAAAACTTGAAGAATTTGAGGTTTATACTTAAAACACAATATTTAGTTTCAGATACACAAAGGCTTTGAAAATAATCCGAATATAATTAGTTTGCTTCCATTATCTGTAGTTAGTGATGTGTCGGATCGTAAATAATATATATCCGCAGAATCGGCTCCGAACATGGAAAATTCGGATAACTGGTGTTATAATCTGCGGATACAGAAACGGAACTTACTCTTAAGTTTAGCGTAACGAATAAGATACACTTTCATTTGCAATTTCATACAATTTATGTGACACTAAATACTCAAATTGTTTTTCGTGATAAGTTCAAAATATCTACAGATAAATTTAGTGGTATTATGTGGCAGTAAAATATTAAGAAATGATATATCTCTAGTCAAATTACATAAATGGAATCTAACTCCAAAGTAAGCACATTTTTTGCTTTTGTTGTGGGGGTCAGCTTACGAAACTAATTCATAAGAATAGTAACTAATATAAGAATAAATTTAATAAGAACCCAGACACAGATATAGCGACATTTAAATATTCGTTCCACAAATTCCTGTTCCTGTTGGGAATCAAACCCAAACCCTCTCGGTTAGTGGGCCCATTCAGGCCTGTACTCTGACCACTTGTCTAACGAGGCTTAAAATATAAAAATGAGTAAAATGTAATAGTCGTTCACTTATGCCTAATCATACATTGTATTAAACAATTATAGATAAAAAAATGCAGAAGATCCGCCAAGAAAGAGACATATCAGATCCAGATAAAGATCTGATAGTATATAAAGATAGAAAGCTTAACCCTCGGATACACAGATACGGATACAAATATCTGGCACGTCACTATTTGCAACATAGATTTTATATACAGTGTGATAATGCGATAGTTTAGTTAGGTATGTTGTGAGCATTGTTTCCACTAGGTTTAGCTATTAGCGACAATTAAGTCCTGCTATTGTAATGCACGGATCTCTACATAATAAACATTACGTTTACTTGCTAAGGGATTAGCTTGCACGTAACTTAAACTGGGTATACATATAATTCACCTTTGGTCTATCCAGTGTAAGCTGTTTCGTGTTTAAACATTTCTTTGAATTTTTTATTTAGAGATTAATTAATTATTATTGAAGAATAGATGTTGCCCGCGACTTCTTATACATGCTGAAGTAATTTCTTGTGATTAGTGATGGGAACGAAAGATTTTACCGCATAAAAGGTATCCTAAAGTTTGACTCGCACTATTTGCTGCTGCTACGGTTTTTGCATTTTAGCTGTGCTTAATTACTTTAGTGTTAATAAAAATAGTTATACTATTTTCATTTTTCTTATTATTTCGTAAGTAAGTGTATTCACGCTCATATTCCCGAAAAAATAGGCAGAGGCACAACCAGGGCTCCCACGACTAGACACATGTCCCACAGTTTGACAGGTGGCAAGCGTATCGTCAACCGGGCATATATCCAATCCTGAGCAAATTTTTTTTAAACAGAAAATTGGAAACATTTTCTTTTTATTGCCCGACCCGGAATCAAACCCGGAACCTCATGAAGTCGAATCGACACCTGGACCGCTAGATCACAGAGGCTTATTGTTTTTAATTTTACAGTTTTTGTTAGTTTAATCTCTTTATCTACTGACCTTATGTCGTAATATTTTTTATTGTTTCCTTTTTGGTGGTCTGGTAGAGATCGCTTTGTTTAGCGATAAGACTGCCTTTCTGCAAACTATAAACTTGTGCTATTGATAATGCTTATTTGTTCTTACTTTGTTGTTAGTTTGACTGTGCACTAGAGTTCGTTCATGTAAATTCAGATAAGGTTTATTATGGGACGATGTCTATTGTCTGCTTAATTATGGGGACTCTACACATGGCTATCTGTGTTATTGTTTGCTATATGTTGATTGTATTTGCTAAAATATTCAGCGGGTAAATAAGCAACAAACTGTCCACAAAATGAGGAAAAAACCAAATTATTAAGCCACAGATAACTACACTAGTACTATTAATTACTAGCAGAAGGATAATTTTTACTATCCAGTGTCCCGTAGGATTAAAAAAAAGTAGCCTATGTTCATCAAGGATAATGTTGTTGGTTACCAATGGTAAAAAAGATCAATAATATTCAATACAAATAAAGTAGCAATCAAATTTTTCCTCTTTGTTATTAGTTTAGATGAACTTTACACTTATATCTGGACTTTATTACTTGATCATTTGAACGCTTGTTACTATTATAACGCGTGTCTATGTCAAAAATGGTGTGGCCAGTATCAATGTAGTATATAGTTTTGGGACCATATCGGAAGTACGCTTTTTTAATAAAAGAATGTTGAAATCGATTCACAAATGACAGAGAAATCGAATAACATATAAGTCGGGTTATAAGTACTGTCGCACAGTAAAAACTTTTCAATTAAAAATGCTGGCTGCATTTAGAATATTTTATGCAAAAAAATTACGTATATTTTTTTAAGTTAATTTGCCCCTTTCTGGGGCCGGCTAATACCTGTAGGCCATACTGCCACGTCTTCCGTATTAAACGCTTAAAGAAGGCCGTATTCAAACTTGTTGCTGCAAATAAAAACTCTTTAGCAAGATTATTGCGGTATCGCGCGCATTTATGTGGTTACACCATAGATTTAGGGTACATCCTAAATCTATGGGTTATACACTAACTCAAATTTTCCATATCCTGAAAAATTTGACTTTGACTAGAAGATTAATTTACCGTAACATCAAATGATGTAATGAGCAGTAAAATTTGAAGGATAGCAAAACAAACGGTCGCCCTCGCTTATTTAGTACACCAGCAGTGGTAAAAGCTGTGAAGGCGCGAATTCGAAGAAATCCCATCTTCAAGCAGAAACTGTTAACCCATCAGATGGGGTTAAGCAAAACAGCGGTGAAAAGGGTGTTAAACGAAGATTTAGGACTGAGAGCTTATCGCAGAAAAACAGGACATCGCTTGGATGCGCACCTAATGGACATGAGACTGAAGAGATCCCGTTTTTTTTTATTTGAAATGGCTAACATGTTGTTAACCGCAAGGTTTTTACAAATTCACCGGACTATTTTTGGCCCAGTAGAGTGCTTAACCCAGAGATCCCGCGTTTACTTAAAGTAGTACGCAGGAAAAGAACTCCGTCAAATTCTTTTGTCAAAACGAAAACATTGTTACTGTGGAGGAAAGCTATAACAAAGAAAATAATATGGTGAAGCCCACAGCAGTGACGAAGCAACCCACCGTATTTCGCGTGTCCAGTGAGGCCATTTTCATCCTCAGTCATGATTTGGTTAGGAGTTTTATATTGGGGCTTAACTAAGACACACTTTTGTGAGAAAGGCGTAAAAACGAACGCGATTGTGTTTGAAAAGACAGTGTTCACGGAACTTGTAGAACCTGTTTCTCATACCACGTTCGATAACAGGCCCTGGGTATTCCAACAAGATTCTGCGTCAGCCCTCAGAGCGAGAAGCACGCAAGACTGGCTGACTGCACATGAAATTGACTTCGTTCGCTACGAAGACTGGCCCTTTTCCAGTCCAGACTTGAATCCGTTGTATATTTTGTAATATATACTTAGAGCAGAAGGCTTGCTCAAAACCCCATCTCAATTTGGAGTCATTCAAGGCATCCCTGTTCAAAGCAGCCGCCGATATTAACTTGGACCTCGTGTGTGCTGCTGTAGACGACTGTCCGCGCAGATTGAAGGCCTGTATTGAAAATCGCGGGGCTCATTTTGAGTAAACGAAATTATCATAAGAAGGTAACTTTTATTCAGTTCATTTTGATAAATAAATGGTTAATTTAAAAACAAACAGGTCATTAACAATAAACATGTGACATATAAAAATATAGGAGTCAAACATAACATGGAGGATGTAGCAGTCGGTTAAAATAATAATTATAAACTAAAATAATAATTATTGACCGCCCCGTTGGTCGAGTGGCTAGCGTACAGGCCTAACTACAAAGATCAACCACGAGGCTCGGGTTTGATTCATTTGAGGCATTTGTGTAATGAACATTTAGATGTCTACATTTCTGGGTCTGGGTGTTTATTAAATTTATTCTGGTATCTATTTAAGTATATCTATGTATTTGCGTCGTGACTGACACCCATAACACAAGCATATAATTTGCTAACTTTGGGGTTAGATTCAATTTGTGTAACTTGTCCAGGGATATTCATTTATTTAATTTCATATCAACTAATAGTTGGGGTAGCGGGTCTTGTTAATTTAACTATAAAAATCATAACCATAATACGCAATCCCATAAAAAGACGGACATACTTAAAAAAAACATTTTCTTTCGCCTACATCAAAATAACGAATCATGTTGTTAAAACCGAATCACGTTCAAACGGTTTTTCTCACTTAGTGTGAGGAAAAATAATTTGCATAGGATTGCTTGGTTTAATTCCATAAAGTTGGTAAAATTTGTATTTGCGTTATTAATTATTTATTACACATGACAGTATCATGTTATTTCTGGTTGTTTGTGTTTAGTAGCACTTACCGTCTCCAAAAAAGAGAGATTCTTGGTTTGACTGCTTGTTTTTTTGTTTTCGGTGCTTCATTCATTTAATCGGCATTTATTAGAAAGTTATTCACCATTTATGAAAGATAAAACCGAGAAAAACTAAAAATGCTATTTATTTTCAATAAACAAAAAAAAGCAGGGAGTTTCGCAATACGAAACGCACTTTTTATTATTTTTATGTCAGACGCACAACTTTCTACAGAGTAAGTCAATTTTGTTAGTTCTTTTTTTTTTATTTGCTAGGTACATCCAATAAAGAAGTAGTACGTCCAATAAAGTTTGGAATAAAAATACCAACCAAAATGGAGAAATAAATTCTTTTTTCGCCATTTTTGCCCCGTGTTGGTCCGGGCTCTTTTGCAGAATAGACCATCTGCCTTTCTTGCCAGGCAGCTCGTAAAAAGCGAGCATAGGGTTATCATCACTAACACCGTGACATCTGACTAGGTGGTAGAGTTTCGTAGCGACTCGCCCGGGTTGGTACCACCGCCTTACCTATTCCTGCCGCCATAACGTCATGACGCGTTCCGGTTTGGAGGATAAGGTAGCCGGTTAACTTACTTTTGCTCGAGGCCCGACATCCTGACCTCAGGTTGGCAACGTACTATTACTATCTTTGGTGTCTCTAGGCGGAGTGAATTTCTTACCATCAGGAAATCCGTCTGTTTGTTTGCCTTATACGGTTTATATATTTGATACGGTTTATATATTACATTTTAAAATTCCTTTCACCTTTAGAATGCTTCGTTATCCCTGAGTGAAATAGGCTTTGTTTCATCAAAATCGGTGCAGTAGAAACCAAGTAATGCAGGCTTCGTGACTTCGTAGACTGCGTGAAACTGCTAGTATACTATATGTATGACTAGCTGCGCCCCGCGGTTTCACCCGCGTAAGTCCCAATCCCGCGGGAACTCCGAGATAAAAAGTAGTCTATACTTAGTCTGGCC
>NJDD01003301.1:166655-179786 GCA_002245505.1 Calephelis nemesis | reverse complement strand
GTCTCATGTTTTTTACATAAATATAGCCTTGGTTTTAACTTGTATCCTATTCACGCTCGCTTTTAGGGATTTCATGTAATTATAACGTATCTGAATGAGGGTTTAACATGAAGCCTGTTTTTTACGTGAATCCTTTGTCTGCAGGCGAACAAAATGGCTTATATATATTTATATATTTCGCCTCTGTGGTCTAGCGGTCCAGGTGTTTGACTTGACTTCATGAGGTCTCGGGTTTGAATCCCGGGTTAGGCAACAAAAGAAAATGTGGTTTTTCCAATTTTCTAATTAAAAAAACATGTTACCATGCATGCATGCATGGGATTGCATGTATGCCCGGTTGGCGATAAGCTTGCCACCTATCACATTGTGGGACTTAGTATCTTCGGCTAGTCGTGGGTGTCCTGGTTGTGTCTCTGCCTACGTCTTCGGGGATATAGGCGTGAAGATACTTTTATATTTATTTATTTGTCAGAGAGCACATGGCTCTACTGATGGTAAAAGACATCTTTGTCTTATAAACACCATAGATGTGGCTTATAAACAGGTTCGTTGCTGTCTAATAACATGGATGTTAAGCTTATTGTGCAAGACTACCAGCTACTATACCCTCCGGACTTGAACATGAGAGTCATTATGGCGACAGGAATTGGCAAAGCGATGGATTCCTAGCCGGTACGTTTTTTTTTTATGTTATAAGAAAGAAAACAAGCAGACGGATTTCCTGATGTTAAGAAATTCACGCCGCCTAGAGACACCGAAGGTGGTAATAGTGCGTTGTCAACCTGACGCCGGGATGTTAGGCCTCGAGCAAAAGTAAGTTACCGGCTACCTTATCTTCCGAACCGGAACACGTCATGACGTTATGGCGGCAGGAATAGGTAAGGCGGTGGTACCAATCCGGGTGAGTCGCTGCTAAACTCTACCACCTAGTCAGATGTTCAGGTGTTAGTGACGGTGAGCCTATGCTCGCCTTTCACGAGCTGCCTGGCAAGGAAGGCAGATGGTCTATTCTACAAAGGAGCCCGAACCGGGAATTGCTGCACTTTACCACCATTGGTCTTGTTGGTAAATACTTATATTTTAAGCTTGTGTGCGTCTCCTACGACCTGTGAGAGGCACATGGTCTATTCTACTTAGCGGACCCGGACTTATACGGGAAAAACATACATATCTATAACAAATCCCTAAATCTAAAAATATATATATCTAAATTAGAGATAATACTCAGAATTCATGTTTTAGGTATCAAATCATCCAAGAACCCATTGAATTATACATGCAATTTTTTATCCAAATCTGTCCAACCGATTAGGAGGAGTCAAATGACAAACACTCTCACTGAAAAATTATATGTTGTACAGCTTCTATCCTTGGCACTTGGTCAAGCTCTATTTGTAACTATTAATGTAAGACCACACTTGTACTGTTTCACTTAGTAGACGTATTTAATTAATTTAACAAAATCCAATTAAATAAAATAAGTCAATTAGTTTCTTTGGTCTAGCGGTCCGCCTTTGGACATGACTGTATAGGTCCCGACTTCAATTCCCTGATCGGACAACAAAAAGAAAATGTGTTTTTCCATTTTTCTAATAAAAACAACTTTGTTCAGAATTAAATATGTATCCAATTGGCGATTGGCTTGCTACCTATCACATTGTGGGACTTAGTGTCTTCGGCTAGACGTGGGGTGTCTGGTTGTGCCTCTGCCTACCTTTTCTTTAGTACAGGCCTAAAGATACTATGTTTTAGTCAACCAGTTTTGCATTTGTAATATTTTCAGGGTTATGGTTTTAAAAATTAATCAATTATTTAATTAGTCAAAATAATATTACCATAACCCTACAGATGCAGTTTAAGCTAATAAAAATAATTAGTTGACTAATTTTGTTAAATTAAATTAACTAAATTTGTTTACAAAGTAAACCAGTACTAGTGTATTATTTCTTTCTTTTTTAACAATTAGAAAATACAAACATTATGATTTAATTTGCCGTTTATTAATGTTAAGACTATTATGTAGCGTGCGTGTAGAATTAAAAAAAGTGTCAAATGCAAAACTAATAACTTAGTAAGCATATAAAACTTATCATAACAGTGCGGAATACTGACGCTTTAACAGCAGGTAAATAGGTATCAATGTGGTCAATCTGCTGTACTTCACTTTACCAATTTTATCGCTATGAGGCTCACAAGACAAAATTGCATCTAAATTATGTAAAGACGATCTTCACTATATATATGTATTGATCATCTTTTCATGTCAACTTCTTAGTACGTTTAGTTTATCGCCTGTTAGAACAGCCCCACACATTTTATGGAGTTTTTATCAAAAAGAATCGCAAGGTGTTCTTATAAAGAACAGATGAACTATTGTGATGTATTTTTTGCAGTGAATCATCGTCCCTATATCTCCCCTCTTTCCTTGGGCTTTAGTCTTAAACACCTGCTACGAAACAGCTTATGTTTGTGATATGAATAATTTCACACGATTTAAGATAATAGCTTTAATTATTTTGTAATAGGTCTACTAGTTTACGAGTTGCAGTTTTGTCTACACTAACAGGAGATACAAGACGTGGATTCATTGACATTGAATTTTTTTTATGGAATTGGAAGGCAAAGTATCTTCACGCCCATATCCCCGAAGAGGTAGGCAGAGACACAACCAGGGCACCCACGACTAGACGAAGACACTAAGTCCCACAATGTGATAGGTGGCAAGCCAACCAGACACATATCCAATCCCGAGCAACATTTTTTTATTAAGAAACAAGCAAACAAGCAGACGGATTTCCTGATGGTGAGAAATTCACGCCACCTAGAGACACTAAAGGTGGTAATGGTGCGTTGCCAAACTGAGGCCGGGATTTTAGGCCTCGAGGAAAAGTAAGCTACCGGCTACCATATTTTCCAAACCGGAACACGTCATGACGTTATGGCGATAGGAATAGATAAGGCGGTGGTACCAATTCGGGTGAGTCGCTACAAAACTCTGACACCTAATCAGATGTCACGGTGTTTGTGACAGTAACCCTATGCTCGCCTTTTACGAGCTGCCTAGCAGGAAGGCAGATTATCTATTCTGCAAAGGAGCCCGGATCAACACGGGGATATAACTAGTAGTGGTTATTATTTTAATTTTACTATTTGAAATAAGTATTGTTTTTTTTTTAAGTTTAGTATGTACCTGTATGTAAAACAACATTTTACACATGAAAATTTTAATTTATTTAACTTAAACTTAATTATAAAAATATATTTTTGGTCATAATAAAACAAAGACAATTTAATAAATAAACATTCCAACTAAGTAAAAATATCGCTATCCTAAATTCCTAATAATACTTAATACGCTTCCACTATATAGCTGTCTCTAGGAGCTTTTTCCTAATGTCCGTTCTGTAAAACAAAATGGCGGCCGCTATTACAAAAGCCTCATCGCAGGCTTCCATACCCACTGGAGACGTAATTATATTTAGTTCCGTACTACGCCGTTGCATTTGATAGCGCTAGTGTCGTCCGCAGCGTAAGAGCAGAGCGCCTCACTACACTCCCACGTACGAGCTCTTGATGTAAACACAGAAAACGCGTGCGAACTTTATGTTTTCCCATTAGATTTGTTTATGAAAGTATCTTTAGTGATGTGATGAGAACTGTGCTTGTGAACTTACCGGATTTAATCCCACAATGACGAAAGCTAAGATCAACCGGAGCAGTGCTCTCTACCACAGCGCAAGAGTAAGTAATTTTGATAATTTCTCATATATACAACTTTCTTGTATTATTACTAAATAAAAGGCAAGAATGAGAGTCGACGACAGTTTTGACTCTAATCACGGTAGTCACGAATTAGAAATTAAGTTTTGGGTTTTAATGATCGAGAAAAAATTTAATAACAAAAAGGTTTTATGTACTCTACTTATTGAATATATACCTTATTGAAAAAAACTGTAAAGTTCACAGAATGTATCTTTATGTGTAATATGTCTTTCACGTGGTATTTTAAAACAGAAAGATTGTGTCATGCATAATTAATGTGAACAGATTAGGTAATCAAATCTGTACAATTTCTTTATCAATTACTGAGAGAGAGGTTTTATACGTATGCAGTGTAGCTCGTGTCGGGTGACTCGATCCCGGCCGGTTCTCGTTTTGATAAATCTTGATTTCTCCCGCCCTTTCCAGCATTCCTTAATTCGAATTCAACGTTCGCTTTTTGAAACAAAGAACCTTAGGTCATAAAAACATGAATAAACAGCCAAAAAACATCTCTAGTTCCAAATATAAAATTCGGTAACAATAACGTTTGGTTGTTGGTAACCCTAATTAAAAAAAAGTAATCATTATATACCTACCTAATATTTTGTCATCAACCTATAAATATTATAACGTAGACAACATACATAATTATAATAGCTATCAGAATTAAATGTTAAAAAAACATTAAATAACGTTTATGTTATAGAAGTTGACAACTGCGCTTACATATAATTAGAAAAGCGTATACCGTCTTCACAGTCAGGTAAAAACCATAAATTTTATATACACTATTGTACATTTGTATAGGGCAAATCTTATTTATAATAAAAATAATCGGATTTGAACGATGCCTTTTTCCTGACGTATTCCAAAATAGGGCTACAAAAGACATCAACGAGTTCCAACAGAGACGGGGCATCAACAGTGCAATTTTCGTGTGAGTGGGAGCGAGACGGAAGTCGCCTATAGCCATACCTATATTTATTTGGATGTAATTACGAACTGGGATTTTATATACAGGTACTTATAGGCAGGTAGTCGTTGCACGGTCGGCCGGTTTCCCCATTTTAAGGGGATGCTCCATTATAGTCGAGCAGTTTTACCGTATGTAAAGCGTTTAAACTTTAGGGTCTTAGTTCGTTTCGGACAGTTGATGTTAATGATGCGTGAATTTTAATTCAGCTTTGAAGTCGTTGACTTATTCATTAATTACTATATCGTAGATATCATAAAATATGCGAGACTATCATTACTTAATTTATATTATAGTGATTTAATAATCCGCTGCCATTTGCGATAATTATGAATTATTCTAGTAATTACTGAATTATTAAATTATCCGAATCAATCAGTCAAGGTTCACAATTGATCTTGGATTCGTAACCCTGCTTTAGTATTTCTTGCCCCCATAACATCAGTACTCGCTATCATCGTATTATAGTTTGGAGGATAGAGCAAAGTCGCCGAGACACTTACTGACCATAATATCCTAGTATTAGATTGGCAACACACCAATACCATCTTTAATGCCTACAGGTGATATTTATATCTTACTTTAAGGCAATATATGTGTTCGCTTGCCTTCCAAAACTCCAAGAAATTCTACTACTGTTGTAAATACGAAATAGGTGTGATGAATAATAATTTGTCACTATCGTCACTACATAGTATAAAACAAAATCGCGTTCTCTGTCCCTATGTACGGATTTTGATGTGTTTTTTTAATAAATAAAGTGTTGAAAGAGGAAGGGTTTAATTGATAAAACAGTAGTATGAGTACATTCCTTATCTGTGTGCAATAAATAATCCCTGCGAAAATCGCCGCGAAAAAATTCAGTCAGTTTTAATAATATATTGCAATGTAATTAACATTATAATTTCATTAAGTTATTACAACTGACATTAATCTTTTAACTAAGAACATAACAGGTTTATTGCAATGGTCTAATGACGGTGAATTAATTATGATAAGGACAGACAGTTTAAAAACATTATCAGCATTTTTGACACCTGACGCAAAAAGAGGGGTGTTATACGTTTGGCGTATCTGTGCCATCGTGCCTAGCTTCGAAATTAATTTAATCGTTTTTTTTAATGTTAAAAGAAGGGTGTTATAATTTTGGTTCATCTGTGGCAGCATATCTAGTTTCCAAATGAACTTAACGTTTTTATTTATGTCAATTAATAGTATTTTAGCACCTAAGGCAAAAAGAGGGGTGTTATAGGTTTGGCGTATCTGTGACATCGTGCCTGCATTTAGACTTTTACCTCTATCCTATAGGAATCCTTTCACTTAACTAGATAAAAAATAGCATATAACTATTCTCAGAAAATACAGTACCTATTTGCTAAATTTCGTTACGATCGGTTTAGTATATCCAGAGTAAATCACGGTCCGGATACAGATAGATAGACAGACATAAATTATAAAATGCTACCTATTTTAATTATTTATCTTCAGCGAGGATCATGAGGTTTCGCACTCGATACTCTCTGCCTACTTCGTAAGGGACTTGGCGCGAAGATACCTATATGTATGTATGTATATTCAGTGAAAAAATACTCTTATGCAGTTTCATTATATGTATAGATCTTTTAGTTTGTCAACGCACCGTTAACACCTTGATCGTCCATACTGTACGTTTCTTACTACAGATGATTCGTCTGCTTTAACGCCTTCCCATATTATAAGAAAAATATATCTTAGTAAGAAAAAGTACTTAAGTCAATTAAGTATCAAGGTTTAAAATACCCAGTCTTTATTTCATCAAACGGTTCTAAAACAAAGAGATGTATTTAATTAATTAATCCAGTTTACGTAAACGTATCCGTTAGTAACGGTTAAGTTTAACAATCATTTGATCAATGTGATCTGGTCCGAAACCAATAAATAATATTCAAATAGACGTAAAGAAATTCATTCATAATTTTCTATTTGCTATTACATGCATTAGTAAGACAAAAGTTGATTAACACACACTTTGACGAGCTATTTTTACTTTTATTAATTTTGGACAGTAGTCATTTTATAAAAGTCGAGTATTTTCCCCGTGTTAGTCCGGGCTCCTTTGCAGAATAGACCATCTGCCTTTCTTGCCAGGTAGCTCGTAAAAGGCGAGCATAGGCTTACCATCACTACCAACACCGTGACATCTGACTAGGTGGTAGAGTTTCGCAGCGACTCGCCCGGATTGGTACCACCGCCTTACCTATTCCTGCCGCCATAACGTCAAGACGTTATGGTTCGGAGGGTAAGGTAGCCGGTAAACTTACTTTTGCTCAAGGCCTAACATCCTGACCTCAGGTTGGCAACGCACCATTACCATCTTTGGTGTCTCTAGGCGGCGTGAATTTCTTACCATCAGGAAATCCGTCTGCTTGTTTGCCTTACTATAACATAAAAAAAAATGTGTTGTATTTTCCTGCACTTCTATTACAGTTTGCACTAAAAAATATCTCAAAGTAATTTGAAAGTACTAAAAACGTAATTTGCTCTACCATCACTTTCACTTGTAATAATATAATTCATTTAATTACAAAATGATGTAATTATTAACCCATTTAAAATAATGGCTGCATTCATTAAAATTCGTTTAATTTTTTACCAAGTGTAAAAACAAGGTTCTCGATATGTTTGTTTCTTTGTTTTCGTCGGCTGTAGCTAATCTAAATTTAGTTTGGGTAGAAAGGTTTTTTTACAAAAAGTGAATTTTTACAGTCCTCCTACGGCTGGACTATTGGGTCTATTGTGCAAGTCTTCCCTCCGGATCGAGGAATGTTAGCGTCATTATGGCAGCAGAGATCACCGGGCAAATTGCTGCATAGCACTTAACTTCCAGTTGTCTTGTTGGTAATTTTTAACTTGTCCTCTTTTCTGATTAGCTGCCTGGAAGAGCGGCATTCTATTTCTATGTTTTCACAGATTTTTATGACAAACATTCGAATGCCTCTTTGAAAAAGTTAAGAAGCTTTTAGAGTTATCATCTATGAGCTTCTTGGAAAAGTATTTCTACCTCGAAGTCTAAGAAGACGTTGCCAGAAACTCATGATACTCAATCTTCATTAACGGACGAGGATATGGCGAGGATAGGACGACCAATCAATGGCAGCATAACTATTCTTACTTATCTTACCTATTTATTGCATCAGGCAACATCTTCGGGCTATACTAAACGTAACGATTGTGTAGCCAGAGTAAATGTACTCAGTTACATTTGAAGGGAATTTTCCCTTCAGTACAGTACGGTGATAGAATGCTGTGCAGCAACTTGTCAGGGCAGAGGACACCGATTTACCTATTACTGCTACCAGAATGACTCTCTTATCTTACAGTCCTACGGGTATGTTAGCCTTTGGACTTGCACAATAGGCCTAACGTCCTAGGCCCTAGCCTTTTACAGCTATGGGGCCTTTAGGCCACGTTTATGTGAGCTTGTTCGACCTATTACACAAAAAGTGAATAGTTAAAGACTAAGATTCGATCTTGAGGTAAAAAAAAACTAATAAAATCTCAGGCCATATCATTTTCTGTGACATTTTTAATAGAATTTAATCGTTTGTAACAGAAAAAAGATTTTTGCCTTAGATTTTCCAAAGCACCAAACCGTGAATCGTTACAGTCTACACCGACAAAATCGTTTAAAGACGGTTTATCGAAATATGTAATTTATTACTACGAGTTACCGTTGGTATTTCTGAAACGTACTATAGTTAGTTGAATCAGTCAACTGCACGTGCAATCTTAATGCCTAATTGCTTCTTAATAATATAAACTTAGTACATACCTACACTCGTAATGGAAATGCTGAGAATCAGAAATCTACAATTAAAGTATAGTGTACAAAAATAGCTGACAGCGAATAATATACAAATTGATCCAGCCTTTAAGTAATTTTATTTGAATATGAATGTGATTTTGGAAGGTATACTCACGATATTGATTAATTAAATAAATGTACTTTACGCAGAAATCTGTATATTAATACGTGATTGGCAAATGGAGATGGCGTTCCTATCAACAAGATATTAAAATGTATTATGGTCGAATTTCGACCAATGGGTGACCACTAGTACAAATAAATATGCTCATAAAACGCATGCCTTTGTCGGAAATAGAGTGCTTTGAATGTTAGGTAGTGTTAGACGTGTATGCTAACCTCTCAACCAACGAGACTGTCTAGACTACATTGGTTCATGTTTGTTGAGAAGCCCAAGATTTGACTGATTTTAATTTTGGTGCCAAAGCTTATCAACAAAGTAATTTTCCAACTTAAATCAAAAGTAGGTACACGTTTACAGCTTTTTACTGGCTTTTCTTTAATCTAATCTCAAAAAAATATATGATTTAGTGAAGTCAAAGAGGGTTGGACTTTGCAGTGTTGGAGGTTGCAGTATTACCAAATTAATAGTAAGGTGGGAGCGAACCATTTCGTACTTTCGCATAAACTAGTAGGGTTACTCTTGAATCTCGATCAATGCAACATTGGAAATTGGAATCGGATTTGTCATTTTAGGTACTCTGGATAACAGTAATACGGATGATTAATATTTAGTTACAATAAAATTCAATGAATCGAATAAAGTCATCTATTGTTTATTATTAATTAAACTAATAATTCGTTAGCATTGTGTTCAAGAGTACCTAAAGTGACAGATCCAATTCCAATTTCCAATATTGCATTGATCGAGATTTAACAGTAACCCTACTGGTGAAAATACTATTAATACATCGAAGATCGTTTACACGGACAAAGCATGTTATTAATTATAGTGTTTACTAAATATTCAATAATTATAGACAGACAGGTTAATTTGTTGAATTTTAGGTGAGTCGCTTCCGCAGAGGAAGTGCACTATCTATATTTTGATTCAAACAACTTCCGCTCGCAAGCACGACACTGTTTAGCTTTCATTGCGTAAAGTGACTACTATAAACAGTTACAAGATTTTACCATGGATTTACAGTAGCAAGTGTCCTACCATTTAAGCCTAACTACTTCGATACTTTTAATTTAATATACTTTTTGTATTTCGTCTTAAAATTATTAAAATATTTTTAAATAAATTAAACAAAACACGAGTTAATTAAAGGAACTATATTGCTAAAGTAAGCAATTTACGCAGGCGCTGATATAAAATGTTCTAAGAAATACAGGAATAAATTTGATAAACAGTTAGACCCAAAAATACAAGTTATCTGTGATATTCTAATCTAGGTCCTTCGGTAAATGCGTCGTTAAATGTTTTTTATTAAACTAGCCGACTCGACAAACTTTGTTAATGCAAAAATGTTAGTTCGCAAAATGTTAGTAGCACATTTTGTATGGATTAAATATTGAAATCAATTAATCATTGATTTTCCCATATTCCTTGCAATTTTCCTTATGTCTTTCATGTTTAGAACCTTCTCCTGACAATAAACAGCAAAACAAAAAAATTATGAGCATTTTTTTATTTGTTATATAGTATATAAAAATAAATCCACATTTTCGTGGCTATCGCATCACGTCAGAACGAATCGACCAATTTTGATTTTTTTTTGTGTTGTTTATTGTCAGTAGAAGGTTATTACGATAAAAAACGGGAAAATTAGATTAATGTGTACTGAAATATGTACTTAATAAATTTTTAATTACGTCGTCGATTTGCATCTCAATTATATCTTTATTTTAATGGATGGACAAGTTAATCGTGTTCGTGACTATGTCTTGATAGTTTTAATTATACTTGTGGAATACGCTTCATAATTCGAAATCATACATTACTTACCGTTGTAAGAAATATTAATATTTAATTTACAAGTTTTGATTGCAATGGTTTTAAATATTAGTAAGGAGTTAAAGAAACAGTGTTTTAAGTATTTTAACTGTATGCAGTAATAGATTTGTTTAATTTATTACCACAATACATTATTCGCTTACGTAAACTTACTGGTTACCCCTCTTACAAGAACACGACAACGGCCAGCACTGGTGGCAGGAAAAGTTAAGAAGTACCAATTCAGGCGTAGTTTGCGGCCATACTGCAAAAATATATCTTTCACAATTCTTTACGACTCTTTTGACTTTTTGTAAAAAAGAAAATGTCAACAGATTGTGAAAAATGTGATAAAAAATAACACTTTCTACACATTTTAGTGGAGTCTTTCAGTAATGCAGTCAAAAGAGAATCATTTTTAGCATTTTAGAATAAACCGTGATATACATACCTTTGTATAGGTATGTATATCACGGTTCGACTCTGAGTTGTCAATTAGTCGACATTTTATATTAAAATAGTGGCTTAATCATAGATTGAATGTCAATTTACGTCTCTGAGTATGGCTTTACGTGTTTTAGCGGAGCCCGCATCGAACGCAGCTAGAACACTACGACTATAGGATAAAAAGATTAACATCTAATAGATTTTTAAAATTTAGTATAAAATTATATGATGTTGTAATCTTCAATATATGAAACAATCTCTTAATGAAGATAAAAAACACACACAAACACGTCGGGGTCAAAAATAGTTCGGGATATTTTTAAATTCACAAATTCTCTACAGTCTACGGGTGTTTGAACCAGCATTGAACTCTCAGTAGTTTTCATATCTAATATTACAAAGATTATTTGAATCGTGCGAATCATTTCCCACGCCAACCACGGAGCGTCAAATCACGGTATAGTGGATTATAAATTCAATATGTACAATGCACCACTGCACTCCCCTTTCCACAAAAACGTGTGTATAAGTATTTCCATTTAACCTCGCTCCTTTTGAAGACGTGTATCTACTAATAGCAAGAGGCTAGCAAAAAGAATATCGCTAGTGGCAATAAATTGACCGTGAAAATTGTTTATTTGACGGAGAGTTTTGTAATGAAAGCACTTTTTGTATGATGTTCTGGTTCATGATTTATGAGAGGGTTACAGATTATATCATGATTACATTTTATGTAACAATTTTTTTGACTGCGACTAATTAATTGGTTTTCTTTAATGACTAAGTACAACTGATTTGCGTTTTTGTAACACTTTGTGTGTCGAGTGTGAGTTTTTTTAAATTAACTATCGCGTTACGTTTAATGACGTAAATGTATGGAGTTTTAGTCAGCGCCTCTAGCGGATAATCGAAACAAATAAATTATTTCATACATTTAAATCATGGTAGTAAACTAAATTCGTACAAAACTCACACTCTATTCAACACACTGATTTGTTTACACTATGTATTTCAAAAAAGTAGGTTTTTTATGTCAATCATGGCAAGCGAACAACAATTTGTATAAATTTAAAATTTATATCTTATTTGCTTCAGATGAAAAAAAAAGAACTTTTTTTTTAAAGTTACGCGAATAGAGAAGTAAAGAATTTGCCATAATTAAAAATTTACCGATTTAAAAAACGATTAGGATTAGACTGTCGAATACAATTTTTTATGATTAGCGCAATAAAATTGCAAATACCGATACCTTTTTGAAAATTGTACTTAATGGCAATAGGATATTTTGAGATTAGGTTCTTATAAACAGGAGGGCCACATACATTTTATCATTATCCGGTCAGTAGTTTTGAGTGATTCTTAATATAGTTAAAAAATAATTAGGCTTCATTTATTAGTAATTAAAACTTAAAGGCCACTAGTCGGATTATGATAAAATTAATATGGGACTACGTCGAAATCAAAATTAGTTTATAATTGACAGTGTAATTGAAAACCTTTTTTTTAACTCGTAAAAAAGACATACATAACCTAATGTTTTATATCAATACTTTAGAAGTGTATAAAAGTAATAAAAACATTAAATAGTCTTACCTGTATATTTGATAGACACACGCCATATTTTTATTTACAGTGTAGTTAAACCGAAGAGATTATCAATATTCGTCTAATCTCACTTAATTTCAAATAAATAATCAAAGTATGTTAGTTGAATTTCAACTAATAGCAACATTAAACGACGTTGATTAGTATAAAAATATACCGGAACGGTATTTATAATAAAGTAAGAACGTATTTTGTAAAATAACGGCTATTATACGACACAGCTCAATATTATAATCAATAGCCATTCAGCTAAGACGTAATAATAATTTGAACACACGTAGTCCTGGCAGAAACTGGTAATAGTGGAGTGGTTACCGTTACGTACGCGAACTCCGCGGCTGTAACTTGATAAGGCTGTACGTGTAACGTGTATGATATACTTGTATGTCTGTACATATACACTTCATTGCTGTACGAGCGCTTCTGTACTTAATACTTGTACATATTCTGTACAATAGTACTATTTAAATTATGCGCTTCGGCTATATTCGTCAAGTTTCGAAAATCCGAACATATTTTAAAGATATCTATATATAGTTGTTATTACTCGATGAAAATTGT
>NJDD01003301.1:151902-166458 GCA_002245505.1 Calephelis nemesis | reverse complement strand
TGTACGTGTATGATATACTTGTATGTATGTGCATATATACTTCATTGCTGTACGAGCGCTTCTGTACTTAATACTTGTACATATTCTGTACAGTAGTACTATTTAAATTATGCGCTTCGGCTATATTCGTCAAGTTTCAAAAATCCGAATGTGTTTTAAAGATATCTATATGGAGTTGTTATTACACATAATTGATCATTTCGCTTAAATTTAGATTAGGGCAGTCAATTTAAAAATGAAAGGATAAAGTGTAAAAAGTGTAAAGCCGAAGCGCATAATTTAAATAGTAGTACTATACGTACACGATATAGTTATATAAATATATATATATATTATATGTGCATACGTACCTTATTGCTGTACGAGTACTTCTGTATACTTTATTTCGTGACATGGCTTTATATATTGATTACATAGTGGAAAGTTAAATAATATCAGATATTGTACTCGAGTACTTCTTTGTTAAAAATTATAGGGATAATTGCAACGTTCCGGGGTTAAAAATAGAAAAATGATTGTTAAGGCTCCGGTGATCGCTGAATAAAATTAAAATCTTGCGATCGGGTAAAATGCGATTGATTCTTGTTATAAAAATTATTATGGATATATAGATGAGTATATATCTTACCACTTAGCAAGCTAAATCGAATGCTATGTAAAATCTGACGAAAAAGTGGTGTATATTCGATGGTTTCAAAAATTATAAATGAAAACTAAATGCATATACACCGTAAATAAATGTTAACAATCTGTTTCAGTATGTATAACTTTAAATATGATTATAAAACTGAATAAAACATTAGTAACATAACAATAATTGTTTAAATAAAAATAGTGATTTGTTTTAATATTACATATTAAGTACTTGTAAAAACATATCGCTTAGTGTGTAAAATTGTTTAAAGCTCAATTCATTTACATTTAATTACAAATTAATATTTTAAAACATAATCTCATTATAACTACAGTACCAACAGAACATAATAAATACACAAATTATACTACATAATAAATATAAAAATGATTTTATACTTTATGAATTTACTAGCGCTGTCACCTTAATTAATTAATTTAATATCGAATGGTGTACACACTTTAACCAAAAAAATAACGGCTAAAATAATAATAAAATAAAATAAAATGATAATTAAACTATGCTATGCAGTCAAAGCCTTGATAGTGTTTAATTATTCATAAATATTAATTATATAATTTATCTCAACACTTAACTATTTGACGTAGGTATTATTTATGATTTTTTTATCTTATCGACTGCAATGTTTGTTTGTAAGCGTTATTCTTGAAACTCTCTTTCGAAATATTTGTATATCTCGACATCCATTAGCACCGTAACCTTATCTATGTGTCACGCTTTTCACCCAGGTAAAGCTTTGTGTACACTGTCTAACGGCCAAATTCAATAACCTATCCACAGCAAGATAGGCCTACGGAAGTTTTGTTCCAAAGGTATATTTTAGATTGTTTAGTTACTGATTCACAGCCCCTTTAGTTTATAGGCAGATTATTGAATTTTTTTTATGTTATAGGAAGGCAAACAAGCAGACGGTTTGGACGTATAACAATGGTGAACTTGTAAAAGACTTATTTATTTTTTAATGCTATTATTTGGTTACTTATCCAATATGATTTCATATTCAAAAATATTTGATCTATTGAGACAAAGCATTATACGACACACGAAACACTTCAAAGATACTGGCAAATAAATCTTAACCACATACAGACAACATTCAAAATACATATTCCGTGCCTACCATAAGGATAATCGTTCAGATTTCATTTAGTGTGTACTAACCTTAAAGATTGCTTACACACGAGCTTTTTACTGTTATTTGTGTCCTTTGGTTGCATTTTGAAGTCGAAGTATACGTAACCTATTAAGATAGGGAGACACAAATATTAGGGTTTCTAAAAAAAACACAAATTTTCTACAAATTGAAATATGGATTTTCTTAGCTGTGTTTGGTTTTTATTTCTTTAATAGTTCAAATAAATGCGAATATAATTTAAATACCTATTTTTTTTAGTAAAGCTTTCTGTGTTTTTAATAAGGTAGACATTAAGTTTAGTTGTGGATATCGCACGGCAAAACCGTGTGAAATATTTTACTACAACAAATGTTATTTTATGCAAATGTGACTAATATTTGATTCTTTCTATTGTGTAAAAATAGAGGCTGTATTTTTTATTATTGTAGAATAAATACTACTTTTGTTTATATTGTCTATATTTATTTCCAAGCAAATTTTTATTTTGTTAAGTTTATTAGTCTGTTACAATTTATTTTAATTTTTAACATCTACATTTTGCTTCAATTTTGACAAGGCTAATTTCATTATTATTTATATTGTATTCTATTTTCTTAGATTCCAGTGTAATAAAAAATTTGATGTAATCTGTTAATATTCTGACATTCAAAATATCATTTTGAAAAAGACAATTAATTCTATTCTACACCATGAAAGGTAAAAAGCAAATGGATTTTCTGACTGTAATTACATTTGCCTATAGACACCAAAGATAATAGTGTGTAGTCAACTCGATGCTGAATTATTAAACAATTATCGACTACCTGACCTTTATAATTGTAACACATTTGCGAGCACTGATAATGTGGTCACAGAAAAAAGTGAAGCGTTACGACAAATCCGATTCCTCATAAAACTCACTACTTAGGTATACCGTAAAGTAATTGAATTTATTACTGTACTAGTTAGTAATCTACTTAATAATCTAACAGTCCGTTTACGTGACTAAAAAGAATCGCCAGTATTTACAGTTGTCGGTATTCTCCGGCTTTTTATAGATAAACGGCTACCGGTTATGTGCTTGTACGCATCTGTCCTCCTTCCGTTATGGCGAAAATATTGTAAACGAACATTCTTACCCTTGTAATGTTATACATTTTATGGCCATATAAAACAAGCGTGTTGAGTAAATTAGCGAAGAAGTATTAACTACTTTATTTTAAAGTGTATCTGGAAAAATATGACCAGATTCGACAATATATGAAAAATAATAAATGTAATCGCCTCTGTGGTCTAGCGGTTCAGTTGTTGACTGCATGAGGTCCCGGGGTCGAACCCTGGGTCGGGCAACAAAAAGAAAATTGGGGTTTTCCAATTTTCTAATAAAAAAAATATTGCTTGGGATTGGAAATCCCGGTTGGCGATAGGCTTGCCACCTATCACATTGTGGGACTTAGTGTCTTCGGCTAGTTGTGGGTGCCCTGGTTGTGCCTCTGCCTACTACTTCGGGGATATAGCGTTAAGACACTTTTTAATAAATGTAAACAAAAAATACGTAAATAAAGTTAAAAATAAAGTATAAAATAAAAATAGTCCTGCCTTCTCTACTATTGCTTTTGTTTGTGTATTACATTAAAGCTTGCGACTTTCGTGTTTTGATTTTATACCGAGAATAATTAAAACTTACCACCTTTGGTGTCTCTATGCAGCGTGAATTTCCTACCATCAGGAAACCGGTCTGCTTGTTTGAAGATAAAATAAAAAAAATGTATCTTCACGCCCATTTCGCGGAAGTGGTAGGCAAATGCACAACCAGGGCATACCACGACTAGCCGAATACTCTTAGTCCCACAATGTGATAGGTGGCAAGTCTATCGCCCACCGGGCACATATCCAATTCCAGATGTTTTTAATTCAGCACTTTTGCCATGTGTACTTTTAGTTTTTACAAATTGATGAAATATAAAAAAGTATCGGTTCAATTAATGTCTGAGATGATTTTTTTACAAGTTTTTAATGAATGTTTTAATTTTAAATTTAAATTCATACTTAATAATTTAGTGGACTTTGTGCTAAAGTAAACATGCACTTTCTGCAAATAAAAATTTTCTTATATTTAATTATTCGCCTAATTATCCTTAACCTTTAAGATTAATTTTAAAACATATTACAAGTATGATATAAAATAATGCAGTCAAAGTAGCAGTTTAAGTATTTAATCCTTCTCAATAATTAACCGCCTGTATCCATCGGCTATCGATGTTAGATTGTAAAATAAAACCAAGAAACAGCATCAATGTTTGGCCATCTGCTCCAAACGGGTTCCATGCACCTGCTGCACCGAAAACTCTGAAAAACTACATACAGCTGCAGGTGATGCAGATCAACTCGTCAATAATTTTATTTAATAATTTATTATTGTGCATAAAAATATTGCTTTTTATATAATATGTTGTGTTGTTATAAACATCTTTATATATAAATATAAATCTTGTGTCCCGATGTATGTTGCCAATAAACTCCAAAACTACTGAACCGGTTTTTTTTTAATATTATAGGAAGGCAAACAAGCAGACGGATTTCCTGATGGTAAGAAATTCACGCCGCCTAAAGACCTAAAGACACCAAAGATGGTAATGGTGCGTTGCCAACCTGAGGTCAGGATGTTAGGCTTCGAGCAAAAGTAAGTTTATAGGCTACCTTGCCCTCCGAACCGGAACACGTCATGACGTTATGGCGGCAGGAATAGGTAATGCGGTGGTACCAATCCGGGCGAGTTGCTGCGAAACTCTACCACCTAGTCAGATGTCACGGTGTTAGTGATGATAAGCCTATGCTCGCCTTTTACGAGTGCCTGGCAAGAAAGGCAGATGGTCTATTCTGCAAAGGAGCTCGGAACAACACGGGGAAACGGGGGAAAAAAATCGATAAAATTTCTCATATATCTGTAGTTTGGTCCATCTTAAAATATAGGATAGTTTTTATCCGGATGTTGGCGGGACGAAGTTCGCTGGGGCAGCTAGTACTTGTATATATATCTTTGCAGTTTGACGTTGTCATAGTTATACAAGTAAATTTGTAGTTTGTTTATCTATTGACTATGAAATTAGGGGATTTTATTTAAAAAGTATAACATATTATTTATATCTAAAATTTGTATTGCTAGTTTTCTTAGATATATAGCATTAAAATCTGATGATATTTCAATGATATCCTGCTTCCATTTTTTAAGATTTTGATGAAATGTAGATTTATTGAAGACTAGCGGCCCGCCCCGGGTTCGCACTGATAAAAAATATAAATATAAACCTTCCTCTTCAATCACTTTATCTATAAAGAAAACCACATCAAAATCCGATGCGTAGTTTTAAAGATTTAATCATGCAAAGGGACATAGGGACAGAGAAAGCAACTTTGTTTTATACGATGTGGTGATTTTAAGTTTTAAACATTTTAGCTATTTATTACTCTAAAACTAAGTAAAACCAATGTAATGTACAAAGAAACAGACAAACTCACAAATTAAACCATGTCATACACGTATATTATCTAAAAAATCAGTACATGCTCAGGTCTTTGTAATATTTTGTCGGACAGCTTGTCAGATTACTTGCATATTACCAGTAACGCAACGTTAGCATTAAAATGATATTTAGAACAAGCCTAGTACATTATCGCTTATAATGACAGCAAATGACACAGCTTAAACTTCCTTTTTCGTTAACCGCAGTTTTTGCATAATATGCCGCTTGCACCTGACGCTAAACGTGCCAGTGGTGCAGCCTACCTTATTATGATAAACAGACTAACTAAACATTAATCCTGTGTAAATAATTATTGTTTTTGAATACGACATGTTTGGCAGGTGTAGATGTCACTGTGGCATTGAGGACTAAAACTAGTAAACATGTTAACGTACACTGTAGTAATTGTGATAAATTTAAACATTTTAGTAGTTTTATAGCATTCTTTTCATAGCTCTGGCCTTCGTTGTGTTGCATTATTATATTTTAATTAAATGTTGATGTTACTTGACATTTATTAATTTCTTGTACTTTTGTACTTTTAGCTCATAAAATAAATAAAAATGTTTAAAGGATGTCTGTTAATGCTATGAAATTTGACAAAAACGTAGACAACTGTTAATTAAATATTGTCAAAAATTTACATCCAACCAGTGACATAATATACGTTGTTGACTCGTTATTGGTTGAGGATCCAATGTGAGATAGTGTTTAGTAAAATATGTGTTTTAATTGTTTTGAATTTTTGTACTGAGAGGGTTACTGTTATCCATTAATTGGTTTCGAGCTTTATTCAAAAAATATAGGCCCATCGCTTTTTTACCTAGCAGCTTCATAGAGGCGGGGATAGGTTTTGTCATTAACACCTTGATCAGGACTACCTTTATGGCAACTCACCCGGTTTGGTAACATCTTTCATATTCCAACTATCATAGCGTACCATTGTAATGTTTCAATTTTCGATAATAAATAGGTAGCCGGGGGAAGTCATTGCAAGTACATTACCTATTATCAAATATTTCATTCTTTTTATCTTCTTTTGTCTTTTATTCTTCATGGTCCACGAACGCTACTGATACCTCTCTACCTCGGAAAACATTGATGAAATTGACAAATGAAATCTTTTTCGATACGTTTTTTTCTTGTATACCAGACTGTTTCATATAATGAAGTAGTACCTGGATGACCGTGCTTAGCTCGGTATTTTTTTTATTATAGATTGTGTTTTTTGGGAATTATATTTAAGTACGTCCCATAATATAAAATTTCTTAGCAAACACTAATTGCCTTAGTGTCACTTAACAACGCCATCTGCTGGAACAACTTTATTGCTTACAAAAAATAATATTATTGTTCAGTTTAAACACGAATAAAATTTTTAGTTTAAACACGAATAAAATGACATTTACTAAAAATGATTCCTAGCTAGATCGATTTATCGCTCCCGAAACTCCCTACATACCCACTAAATTACATGAAAATCGTTGGAGCCGATTCCGAGATTCCAATTATTTATATATACAAGAATCGCTTACTTAAAGGTATAAGATTATAAATGCTTATCATTGCATTAATAATTTATTGGAATTGTTGAAAGGAATGCATCGTTTGCGACACATCTAATATTCAAATATGACCGTGACCTTTCAACATTGTGAGAAACACGTTTGTAATATTGCTATGCAGACAATATAAGTGTTTTATTTTAATTTTAGCACTTTTCCTGCGAAAGAGATTAATTCCCACAAAAAATTAAAAATTAAACTCTTGCTCAATCCCATTGTATACCTTTGCTATCGCTATAAAGTCAGAACTTGCCTTTGTCCTGTTTAAGTTTTGACGACTACCTTCAGTCAGGGAACTTACAGCTTACATAAAGCAGTCAGCTTCGGCTTTACACTTTACACTTTTATTTTTAAATTGGCTAACCTAATCTAAATTTAAGTGAAATGATTAATTATGTGTAATAACAACTCTTTAAAGATATGTTTAAAATACATTCGGATTTCCAAAGCTTGACGAATATAGCCGAAGCGCATAATTTAAATAGTACTACTATACTTATGTATGAGGTTTAATATCCCAGCCTTCTGTTGGTAATGTCTTTATGCGAGACTTACAATAATATTTCCATCATAAAATATGTCTGCTTAGTTGCCTTCCACACAAAAATTAAAAAAATTACATAAACCACGATAAAACTACATGTATTGTAGACAAGAACCATCTCGATCACCTCAGCTGTCAAAAAAACTTTTACATCGAAATCGGTAAATTATGATGCGTGTTTATAGCATACACAGATACACAGACATGCCAAACTTCCAATATGCCTTATTTTGTACTAGCTGCGCCCCGCGGTTTCACCCGCGTAAGTCCCAATCCCGCAGGAACTCCGGGATAAAAAGTAGCCTATATGTTATTTTGGGTCTTCAGCTACCTACATACCAAATTTCATCGTAATCGGCTTTGTAGTTTTTGCGTGAAAGAGTAACAAACATCCATACATCCATACATACAAACTTTCGCATTTATAATATTAATAAGATTTGATATTTTCCATCGTCGGCGCTTGGTAAAACTTCCAAATATTCATATTTGTAAACAAATAAACACTTGCAATGTTATACGTATCACTTATATATTTATTTTATTTAAATAGCCTACCGGTTTCGCTTATACAGCATCCTTAAGGCTAAAACTTAAACATTAGCTTAGCCCTGATGATGTTGATAAATTAAAAGTGATACGTAAAACAGTACAAGTGTTTATTTGTTTAAAAATATGAATCCCTTATTTTGAGTCGGGGGATATTGAAAATATTATTTTAGTCGGTAATTGATGAAATAAAAATTTAACTTTTTGTAGCTATATGGTGGCGTTGAAGCTTAAATTTAAAAGCCTTTAATGTGAGCTCTAGTAGAAATATTTCATTAGATTATTTTAATTGAAGTATGAGAGTTATTAATTAGTGTTATTCTTTGCAGGTGTTGTGGCATCTGGACATATTCCGTCGCAGTTTCCGCGAGCTCACCGGCCATGCTTGTCTGGGACCTTCCTGCATCTTTTGTGGGCTGAAGGTAAGTTTGACATATTTTTTAGCAAAAATAACAGTCTCAAAGGCAATTTATAAAACTAAGATCATTTCTTGACTATTCCCACGAACAGGTCTAATCTTAAAGCAATCTAATTTAAATAATATGTTAATAATTAAGGGCAGTAAAACTGCAAAAAACGACTATTTTAAAAGGTACCACATTGAGGTTTGATCATTTTTACGAAATATACTAATTTGGAAAAATCGTATTTGGAACCTCATTACATTTCGAAAATGGGTTAAAAAAATTCGGGAGTGCGCTAAAAGCAAAGCTAACTTCATATCGAATGGCATCAAACGTGAAAACAAAAGAAACAAAAAAGACGTGCTGAAAGAATTTAAGCAACGGTGTGTAAGTTTTTCTTCTACTATTTACCTGAAAAGTTGAAAAATACAGTATGAGTTGCCCGACCTGGAAACAGAACTTAAGGCCTCATGTAAGTGACCAGGTATGAACTTAAGTTGACCTATTTTTATTATGTGCTACGCTTAAAACTTATATAAGCATCTGTGTAGAAAATAAACAGTAGTTTTATTATTTACCTTATTTTGCGCTTCAGGCGATGACTGGTCGACAGTGTCTTGCAATTATGTTATTGTATGTTTATTATATATCATAAAATCTATATTACATAGGTACGATGGTAGGTACGGTACCATTTATTTTATCTGACAGGTAAAACATTAACAGTAGGTACAGATCTAATCATATCAGCGTGGCATATATGTCAACGTGTTCTTATTATTTAAATAAATTAAGAATAAATTAAGTTGAGCTTTAATTACGTTGTAGAAGTGGACATACAAGTTTATATTTGCCATTTAAAAGTCATGTGATTCTATTCACTGGTGAATATTTCATACAGATTTCCTTAATGTTTCCACAATCACACTTTTTTTATAAATGTAGCACGAACAACATATTATGTGTTTAGAAAATTATTTTTTAAACTCGAATTAAGAATTTTAGATTTTTTTTTAATTGTGACAAAAAATTGGTTACGTATAGCCTATTATGAAAAGGAGTCTTTAATTATTATTATTAATATCATGACCAGAGTTCAATTCCACAGTTGGGCAACAAAAAGAAAATGTGTTTTTTTTTCAATTTTCTTATAAAAACAATGTTGCCCGGGATTGGACATGTTCCCTATTGGCGATAGGTTTGCCAACTAGAACATTGTGAGACTTATGTCATTAGCTAGTCTTGGGAGCCCTATTTGTACCTCTCCATACCGCTTCGGGGATACGGACGTAAAGATACTTTTTTTCTATAAACTACTATCGTTCACCAAAAAAAAACCTTTTAATCTACAAGATGCTCACATGTACATGGGATTTACTAACATATATACATACTTATGTGCTATGTATGTTTTGTACCTATTTACATAAGACAATGTAGTCATTTACCTTGAAGAAAAATAATAACTACCATAAAAACCTTGGCAAGCACTAGAAATCTTACTGAACTGACTGTCGTTTTGTCAGAAAAGTAGTTGGACGGTAGTCACGTAGTGTTCGACAAGACGCAGACAGTTTTATTGTCCAAGATGGAGGACCGGCCTACTCAAGATCATAATTCCCCAGATCTAGGATAAAACTAATGGACAAAATCATTTGCAAATGTGCTTTATGGTACATTTAAATACTTGGCCACCAACTTGCTAAATAATTCGTACTCGAGGAAACAAATATGTATAATGAACGTGACATATCTTCGGGACAACGAACGCAACCGAACCACACCGAACTTTCTGCCACTCACTCTCATGCATATTCCTATGTTTTTTAAACCGACTCTAAAAAGACGTGCTTATTAATCCGACTTTATGTTACGTATTTTTTCTTTTAGCACCTGCCCTGTGCTTGGTATAAGTTTCTGTAATTTTTAAAGAAAAAGAAATTTCGCCCCAGACAGGATTTGAACCATTAACCTTTCTAAGCCGACGACGAATGCTCTAACTATTTGAGCTACTGAGGATTAACGTCCCGTGGCAAATTTTTAATTCCTTTCTTACCCGTTAACGCGGGTAATTATGTCCTAAAGACTGATGTCGACTTTATGTGTTTTTGATTTTGTGCATGTTTGTTACGAGATTACTCGGTCGATTTTGATGTTTTTTTAGAAATATCTTTATTCTAACGTAGTCATATATAAATTGTATTCCTATCCGAGTAATAGTTTTTGTGAAACTTAGCATATTATTAAGTATATCTCAAAAACAACAAGTATCGTGTTCATGGGATATGCTGTGTACTAATAAACGCATTATTAAGAAAGGCGATTACATATCGTTCAAAGGCGAAAAGTGGTAGTTAATAAAAAAACCAATATACTGTTTTCACAACACTGAAGACAGTCGTGATCATCGCTGTGGTGATGATGATGTAATTTCTTCAAGGAAGTCCTGTTGTTATTTAGTTTCTCTTTAACAAAAATGTATAACAATATTTGAGGTTTACAATTCGTGACTATCATACCCAATGGCGTCCTTAAAACATAAAAGAGCAACGTCATCGCTTGATGAAAGAGTCGAGTTGAAAGTAGAGGCTCTATTTGGGGTCGAATAAAGTTAGAGTTGCCAGGCTCTGTATTATTTTTCGTACCTTTTTTACCATTTTCTCGTACTTTAATTTCCTAGTGTCACACTTAATGTTACGTTTATTTTTATATTTAGGAGTTTATTTTTAGGAGTTTCAGAAGTAATTTTGATTTGAGCTTTAAAGTTTTTGGCGGCTAAACGCGTTCTATTTTTCTTATATGTATATCAGCGAACAAGCAAACGGCTTTCCTCCTAGTACGAGATAACCGTGGCGTATAAACACAATTGATATTATAGGTACGTCGCTGTCCTGTGATCTGACCGAAGTGTTATGCCAATTGTACAAGTCACCGGCTACCCCACCCTCCAGAACAGGACGTGACACTGTCATCATGATGAGTTGGCATACTAGTCGGCAATTATAAAATTCCTTAAATCTTGTATATTGTTAAATCGCATAGAATACTTGTACATCTTGTACATAAAATTAAATTACTCTCATTTCTCGTACAAAAACACTAATTCTCGTACTTGTACGAGAATTCTTGTATGTCTGGCAATCTTAAAAGTGCTGCAGTTCATTGTTTACGAAAAGGTCACGTTTGATTGGTCAGCAGTCGCCGTGAGCGTAACCAAATATAATCATTTTAAAATGGTTCTGTTATTGTAATTAACTTTTAATACATTTAATTATATATTATGATAATAGCCCGCTGTCACAAGTATTAAGAAAAGTAGAGTTGTCTCCTAGAGAACCGAAATGTCAATACGTGGTTTTTTTAAGGTATAAAGTGGACAATTATATTGACGTTGGAATTTTTTTAAACTTTTTTCTTTAAACAACATGTTTTCATCACATAATAATATATACATCTTATTTATGTTTATCAGTGAAAGTGTACCCATGTAACGTGTTAATAGAAAAATAAATAAGTTATCTCCACGCCTGCATACTCGAAGATATAGGCAGAGGCACAACCAGGGTGCTTGTGATTGGCCGAAGGTACTCAGTCCCTTAATGCGATGGTTAGCATACCTATCCGCAACCAGACACTTATCCAACACAACTTTGTTTTTATTTAAAAAGTTAATAACTATTAACCATATTTTGAGTTGCCCGACCTGAGAATCGAATTCTTTACCACTCGTAGTCAACATCAAAATCGGATCAGTGCAACCACAGTGGCATTAGTGTATAAAAAAATCGTAATCATTTGTCTGAGCTTTTTATCTAAATATTTATTTTATTTAAATGCTTACGCTATGTAATAAGGTAAAAGCAGACAAAGCATTTTTTATGAGACTCATAAAATTAACTAAGAAGAGTATATTCAGCTCAAATATCGTTTAAATTATGAGTAACGTAGTTGTGGTACCATAGTACCTAACGAACTGGTTCTAAGGCTTTAAGGATAATGTGTCCGTGACGGAAATCTCGTGATTCAGGAGACTATAGCTTTACGTGTCTTGCTGCTTTATCTAAACTTTATGGCCCTTTGTCTCGGGATAAACAGATTAAAAGCGGGAATTAAAGTACTTCTTGATTGTAAACCTATTTTTCAGCTATGCTTTTGTTTATTCACCTTTCATTCACATAAAATTTATGAACGCAAAAGCTATCTTGATGTTTTTCATTTGATATGACAGCGGACAAAGACACGGCTTTCCTGATGATAAAAGATAACCATTATCTTGAGACACCACAAATGTGGTAGGTGCGTCGCTGCTCTGATATTTAAAGCAAATATTTATTTTAATTTTGTATTAAAAATTAAAAAAAATCTACAGAACTTATCAAGTTAAAAGCTGGTTTAAGTACATATGTGTATGTACAATATACTTGGTTATTTTAATGTGTTCGTTCGTCAATAAAATATAATTCTATTTCTCAGCCTGCTAGATCGATTTTTAAGAATCATAATTTATAGCTGAAAATTAAAAACCCCGCCCTAAGTTCTGATCATGTTTTTTATTAATACTCTTATTTGTAATACTTACCTAATTGTGAGTTATTGGCAACTAATATAAATGGATGACGTTCTAACGTTAGACTTACTTTTCTATAATTTGGTAAAAACCCAAAACTCCTTGCTAGTTCATACTAAAGTATGTCTATCAGTAGACAGAAAGACTTTAGGCATGGTTTCACGCCTAAACCGCTTGGCCGATTTTGATACAATTTGATATGCGTGTAATAGTTAAAGACCCGAGTTTACATAGGTTTTTTTTTTTAAATCAACACAAAAGGACTATGATTGGTAAAGAAAGTTTATATGAAAATCAGTTCTATGCTGACGAAGCCGCGGGTAAATAGCTAATATATAACAATTTCAAACAAATCAATGTCGTCCAAGTACCGAAATAGATATTTGTGTTTTGAGAATTAGCTGCAATCTGCACGGCAATAAAATGTTTTTGAAAACCATCTCATCATTATTACTAAAGTACTATACATTTTGTACATGAATACGTAATACAATAGAAAGTATTGAGAAGTACGATCTTCGAATTGAGCAAGCTAATGTACTACACCATTCTCTTTGTTCGATAGTAACGGGAGCTAGCCATCTACTCAATGCCTTATAGATTTGAAAGTGAATAGGTAGTTTTAATGTTCTTATCGAAATAAAACTCATATCTTTTTTATAAATTACGCGTCACTTTAGTTGTCCGTGATAGACTCCTAAACTACTTAACCATTTTAAATCAAATTTGAATTTGATTAAGATTGGTTAAGTTTAATCCAAGTTTAAGTTTGCCCCGTGTTGGTCCAGGCTCCTTCGCACAATAGACCATCTGCCTTTCTACCAAGCAGCTCGTAAAAGGCGAGCATAGGCTTTTCGTCACTAACACCGTGACATTCTACTAGTTTTGCAGCGACTCATTCGGATTGCTACCACCGCCTTACTTATTCCTGCCGCCATAACGTCAATGCTTGCCTTTGACGTGTTCCGGTTCGTAGAGTAATGTAGCCGTTAAACTTACTTTTACTCGAGGCCTACTATCCCGGCCTCAGGTTGGCAACGCACCATTACTACCTTTGGTGTCTCTAGGCGGCGTGAATTTCTTACCATCAGGAAATCCTTCTGCTTGTTTGCCTTCCAATAAAACTTGAAAGATAGAAAAGTTTACGTCTCAAATTAAAGTCGCAACATTATTTTAATTTAACAAAATCTTAGCCTTAGCAACTCGTGGCCGGGTCTGCTGGTGAAGATAATTTCACTAGCACGGGAGCTGGAGATAATTTCAGCATTTTTAAAGAATACAGTGAAGGCTGTTTGACTTATGTTGAATTGAAATTTGTACAGCTTCCTTTATTAACAATTTAATATGTTTTTAAAAAAATACATGTTTAAAGGAGCCAGCGTACCTTGTGTTGTAAAGTCTGAAGATGAGGAACACCCAGGATTAAAATTAAGGTATAATAAATAAGTAACCCTTATTTGCAAAATTTTAATAAAAAAGTGTTTAAAGACAACTTATTCACCTTTTAAGGCAAACTAGATCACCATCTTGGTTTGATAACCACCATAAAATACCAAAAAAAACTATAAATTCTAAAAAAATAATCAATTTAATTTAAGGTAGACGTAGAACTAATGTAATAAAAAATGTCGAAG
>NJDD01003301.1:38612-86775 GCA_002245505.1 Calephelis nemesis | reverse complement strand
TGTAGTAAAATATACAAATTAAGCTTTGTTCAGAAAATTTTAGTATACCATATCTAATACATTCTCACCAAACAATGTTAATAAAATAATTTCTCGTCTTATTACAGTAATATAACTACCGTCGGCAAAAAATAAGTGTTATATTAAGTCTGCTATTTTTGATTAGGTATATTTTGTTTGTCTGATTAGGTATATTATTATTTGATTACATTTCGCAATTAGTCTAAGAATTAAAGTTTTTTTTATGATAATGGAAGTCAAACTAGCATACGGATTTCCTGATGGTAAGAAATTCACGTCGCCTAGAGACACCAAAGGTGGTAATGGTGCGTTGTCAACCTGAGGCCGGGATGTTAGGCCTCGAGCAAAAGTAAGTTTACCGCCTACCTTAACTTCCAAACCGGAACACGTCAAGACGTTATGGTGGCAGGAATAGGTAAGGCGGTGGTACTAATCCGGGTGAGTCGCTGCGAAACTCTACCACCTAGTCAAATGTCACGATGTTAGTGACGGTGAGCCTATGCTTGCCTTTTAAGAGCTGCCTGGCAGGAAGGCAGATGATCTATTCTGCAAAGTAGCCCGGACCAACACGGAGAAAAAGTTCCAAAATTTTAAAAGAAAAGAATAAAATTTTTAATCTCTGTTAGCGTAAGAGTAGCAAAAAATATTGTTTTTATTATAGGTGTTACTTTTTAGTTGTAGATTTTAATAAGAATAATACAGACTAAAATTAAATAAATCAACATTAGCATCAAGCACTGAAATAGTGAGATTATAATATTAATACGCGAAGAAAAAACTTTGGCCCCTTTTTATGAAAATTGCGCTGACAGGAATATGGAATTTTGCAAACTTAGTTTTTCTGTAGAAGAAGTGCAGAACGCTAATACTTTTTAATGATAATTCTTGTAAAGTGCATTAAACGAACAAATAAAACATTACACATACTACCATGCATTTGACACACGCAAACAAAAATATTGATAATGATATAAAATCATCCCACAAACTATATTCATAATGTTTGGATACAAGGTAGTTGGTCTTGATAAATGAAGATGGCGTTCTTAATAAAAAATAATTTATATTGAATATAATTAAATTTATGATGGTCGAACTTCGACCACGAGAATGATTAATGCGATATTTTTTTTCGTCTTAGCGATCGTCTTTGTTCGTAATAAGCGACAAGCTAGCATGTACCCTAAAGTGAGTAGACCTTAAGATGCAATGTAAATCAGAAATAATATTTTGTAGATACAAGAAATTGTTGCATCAGCATTGTTTGATGAGATTGTATTAGGTAGAGGTCAGCGAACAGGCACACGGCTGTCCTTATGGTAAGAGATAACAGCGGGCTATAGACATCATTGATGTTACAGGTGTGTCGCTGTCCTGTGGAAGGGATGTTAGACCTAGGTACTTTGTTACCGGCTACCTTACCCTTCTGGCCGGAACATGACAAAGTTATAATAGCGGCATGAATAGGTATAGCGGTGGATATCTACCGGGTCAAGTTGCTGCACAGCATTCTGCCACAATTTTCTGAACAAAACTTAACTTGTGTTACAACGAAAATGAAGAACTTGAAACTATTTAAAGCGGTGTTTTATCTAACATTAACGTTACAAAGTAATAAGGCAATAAATTTTAACTAATTACTTACAACATTAAGATTTACGTGCACGTAATTCATAAAATTGTTCTTAAAAAAATTTGAGGAAGATAAAATATGTATGTTAAAGAGAGGTTTCGTGGCCTCTGCTTCAGATATTTTGAGCGTATGTTTATTTCAATGCTTGTGACAATTTTTCACCGACATAGAGATGAAGAACGCAGTGTTGTTAACTTGAGGTTGGGATATTAAACTTTAGACATAGGTGATATACATGTATATGTATAGGATCCGTGTCAGAATTTATCTGTATAGAATTATTAAGTTCATATCATTTTAGTTAGGTATCACCTATGTATGATATATTCATAACAATGATTATATTTAACAATGACTATATATTCTAGAAAAATACAACACCTATTACTATTATTATTAGCGGTCCCATCATTATTGCTTGCGTAACAGACGATTAAATTGAACAAAACGTAGGTTGCCATGTGCAAGCTGCACATTCGCACCAGGGGTTCCTTAGACCCAAAATTTTAACATTTTTTTTTGCTCGAGCAGGCAGGTTGCTTGTTCCGCGTGTTTATTTTTCTATGCACATTTATGGAACTGTACATGTGGGTTTCTTAGACCAAAACAAATTTTGGTTTTTTTTTGCTCGAGGGTTGCTAATACTGTGTGTTTATTTTTCTATGCATATTTATAGAACTGTACATGCATCATGAGATTGTATTTGACGTATATTTTTAAGTGACAGTTCTATGGCAAAGACGTTCTAGGCGGTTGTAAACACACTTTCCAATAAAGGTAACTTTGAAGGAAGCGTTGATTTCATCCTCCGATTATTATTGAATTTGGATTAAATCTGCAGTCCAGAAGGATGCAAACATTGGTTATGTTTACAACCTACGTTTCAAGTTAGAAGGAGGTTCTTGTGAAAAGTGAAATCGTGGAAATTGAAAGGAAAATGGGAAAAACTATACTTTAATCCATATAAACTGTTAGTAGCTGCACAAAGCGATACAAAGTTCGTTGGGTGGGTTAGTATGAAATAAAATCAAATTGAGAACAGCATTTTTGTTGAAAAAATGACGGTACAATTTTATTTTATTGATTTAATTTTTTTGGCAGGTTTTTATAGTACATTTTATTGTAAATAACGTTTTTACAGATATGTAAATGGGTGGCCGCATAGGCTGCGAAAAATATAGCTCACTTTGATCAATGATTCATAAAAGTAGCGTCTAAGGTGGGAGATATACGTATCAATACCGTGACTATACACTGATGACAGTGATGTATCATGATATTATATTTCACACTAAATAAACAGAAACTATGAGCAGCGACGTCAAAGGACGTTCTCATTATTTTCCATCCTGTCTTAAACGCTACATCAATTAAGTTCGGTACATGAAAGCCTGCCGCCTCTATTGATGTAGGGCTGTGAAATTAAGTTTCCCGTCAAAGTGTGATTTAGTAGCTAATGATCATAAAATATTTTTTTGGATAACTCTCCATAATACCCGTTTGCAAATAATTATACCTAGTAAAGAAGTAAGAACCATCTCGATCACGTCAGCTTTCAAACAAACAGAAACCGCGTCGAAAGCGATCTCTTCATTCATTTTAAGGAGGTATGACGTCACGAACTGACACGCAAACAAAAACACACTCTCAATGCACGCAAACACATACGAGCGAAAATTAGAAATACTTGCGTATATGTACTCAGTAAAAAGTATGAGTGCTTCAGAAATAAAAGTAATGTTGGAGAAACATACAAATAAAAACGAATACGGAAGAGTATGTCCATTTTAAAGGTGTCTATTGGGTACTAACGAGACAGGTGAAATATATCCTGACTTCAAAGTTCATATATCCGCAGTGCCGTATAGGGAAATTGAGCCCACGAGTGTTCTCTCTGTAAATATCCTCAAACATCAAAGAGCAAGTTAGAAGGGCACTGTTTTATTCACTTTAACACATAAGGAACTCTGAGACACCGGGATTAAAATGCTGAGATGGATGTGACGTGTTACGAGACGAGAGCAGAATTAACGAGTACCTATAAAGAAAAACAAAATGGGTTTTGACGTTATAAAAATAAATTTGGAAGCCTACCAGCATGTTAAGTGAAATAAATGAAAACTCATGTCATGTTCTGTTTATGTGATAAATAATTTAAGCGCAGTACATTCATGCCTATATCCGAAGAGGTTGGCAGTTAAGGCTTCAATCCTAACCCACGGTAATGTAATATACAGTATTATATATCCATGCAAACGGACAAAAGCGCGTTTATACCTATGCTTCTCGAGTTTGGTATACACACGGTATGCAATCATTCGCGGTTGCGCCGTGGTGACAAACGGTATTTGTAACAGCGTTTTTTAAATTTTGTAACCAATAAGTAATTTTGTGATTTGTGAATGTTATTTTGGTTTAATAAGTCCAAGTAATGAAATGAAATATTTATCTACTATGGCAAAGTACAATTATACTAGATATAGACTATATTATGATGTTTTTGAGCTTCGACTAAGCGGTTAAGAATGGACTTTATAAAATAAAAACACCACCTGTAATTTTATTGAATACTTACTATTCATTAAACGATTACTATTTGTATTAAAAAATACTATTTTTGTGATCACAAATTTAGAAAAAAATTCAAATTGGTAGATGCACCAAGAGCACGTAGCCCTATCGCATGTTGACGCCCATGAAAAATCGCACGGCTGTAGGTGTATAGTTAAACTACTGTATATTACAGTAACGTCATCATCATCATCATCATTTCAGCCATAGGACGTCCACTGCTGAACATAGGCCTCGTAACAGTAACGTGCTTAACCCTTACTCTTGTAATTAGCGAACATTATTATCTTCTAGCACTCTACTACTTTTTATATGAATGTCGTCATTCTTACTCAATAATTATTTACGAGTAACCATGACACACTTTTTTTCTTTAATTATTTTTTTGTTTCTTACTCGTTACTAATTGAAAAAGTTATTGTAAAGTCATTTAAAAATATTTTCATCCTACGTCCGGGGCCAGAGTATACGAAACCGGCGTGTGTATATAAAAATGGTAAAGAAAATAGGGGAAGGTAAGCCAGTAAGGATCGCAACATTTGGTACTCGATACAGGTGGATGTCAGCCGTATCTTTGAATTACGTGATCTCGTACACCAGATAATAATGGAGTATTCTTGCTACCTATGGGCAGGTTCTGGTAATTATTAACTAGCAGCCTTGGACAATGAATTATTTGACTCCAAATTACCCAGTGTACTAAAATATCCTCACAGAGCAGTTGGACTATCATTATTTTATAGGATATATTTGTATGATAACCCATGAGTTTTATATCCTGATTCTACCAGTCCTATTTTTTTTAGGAGAATTTGGCAATCTTAGACGTAGACTTAGTAGATATTTCAGTTAAAATATAATTAAGACGTCTTTAAATTGTAAATCTAATTCTAGATTAGTGCATCATCATCTTTGACTCCGTCATTATGTTTCCATTAGGCAAGTTTCTTGTCATTTTGCTGGGTTATTAACTATTTAAAAAACAGCTCCGTTTTCTTGTTTTGTTTTTTTGCGGGAAAATTATATTATAACTATATTACTACTATAAGTTGCTATTGTATGTGACTGCTTTTATTTTGTTAGTGTAGTTAGTTTTGATTCATACGTAATAATGCAGTATATGATGAAATTGAAATGCCGATTAGATGAAATTCACATGGGAGCATTAAGGAGTCATTACCTTTCGAATAAAGAATACTCAAATCTTGAGGTGGTGATTAAGTTGGAGTCGATTTGTGCAATTTTGCTGATACATTATACGCTGATACATTATACTTTTTTAATATTAAATTATAATTGTCAATTTTTTTGAGTTGTCAACCCTACCCTAACACGTGTTGTAATTAGCGAACATTGAGATCTCCCGGAACTCTTTATTGCCTTTAATGTGTACGCCGCGGTCGTCATCCCTTACTCATGGACATGGAAAAAGTTCGTTACACACGAATTACCTTGACACATATTTTTGTATTACTATTTCGTGCTTTATGTGGCTGTGATTATGTGTTTTCACACAGCTCTCCTTGTTGAATGAAAAAACATTATTCTATAGAAAACATAAATACCGCGAACGATTTAAGCATTTATAATAAATATAATGTCTCTTGCCATCTGGAGGGCCTTAAGTTTGTTCTCTGTCTGGTTCCATAAAAATACATCGCATGTTTAATTTATAAAGTACTAGCCCCCCCCCCGGCTTCGCACGGTAATGAAACATACATATAAACCTCCCTCTTCAATCACTAATCTATTAAAAAACCTCATCAAAATCCGTTGCATACTTTTAAAGATTTAAGCATACAAAGGGACACAGGGACGGAGGAAGCGACTTTGTTTTATACTATGTAGTGATGGGGATTTATTCCTACAACGGTAGAGTGATAGGTGGCAAAATTATTACATATCCAATTCCCGGTGACACTGTTTTTTTGTAATACAAAAAAATCTTTTGAGTTATCCGATCCGGCAATCGAACTCAAGACCTTAGGTAGTCAACGCCAACACTGGACCACTTGACTACAGCGGCGTATTTAGATTTCGTTATAGTAAACGCGGTTATGGATTACCTATTTGTTTTTTACGTAACCATCTTTACGCCTGTATCTGTGTCTGAAGTTTTAAGAACAGTTACAACCTGGTCATCCACGATTAGTCGAAGGTACTTACTTCCACAATGTGATAGGTGATAAACCTATCACAAACCGGTCACTTGTCCAACTTCGGGCAGAGTTGTTTTTTTTTGAAAGTTTCATATTTCAATTTTAAAATTAAAAAAACTGACGCGGGAGTTGAACTAAATATTAGTACGTAGTCAGCGCCAACACCGGACTACTACACCACAGAGGTATATTTAGATTGCGAAATAATAAATGTACTTCATTAGCATTTTTTTTGACATGCGTTAATTTAGGTACTCGTATTAACGATATGCCCGGACGAGTCATCGCAATAAGATTACTACAGTATCACATTATTGCCAGTACATTGCTCTTTTTGCATCATTAATGTCGTTGATGTATTAGATTTTGTGTATAGAAAAGGTGGCGTGTACATGTTACCTTTCGGAAATCCGTCGTTTTGTTTACATTTCAGTAATAAATAGCATTTGAAAAAAGTCTTAAGTTTCGGATTTAAATGTATTAATGTTAATGTAGTGTTACGCTTGCCGATAGCGTTAGCAACAGTGAGATTAGCGAGAGAGAGAGAGAGAGAGAGGGATTAAAATAAGGTGTAGGTGTAAAAAATTAAAACGAGTATGCTCCGTGAGTTCGGTCATGTGGAAGGATGGCAAAAGATTGACGAAACAGATATACAATGCGAATTGGTAAACGGGGAGTCCGAGGTTGACATTCCTTGACCATGTCGCTCGGCTATTATCCAAAGTTGCGTCAAGAGTCAGCGAAACTGGCGTGTTTGTATGTAAAGGGTTACGAATGTGGTAAAAGCTTGGCATTTCAGTAGAAATCGTGACGTTTAGCACTCGATACTCCTGTTTCGTTAGCAAGGGACTTGGCGTGAAGAGATGTGTTTATGTGTACGTATTAATACGTGAAGACTTAATTCTTTTAAGCGTATTGCGTATTGAGCAGAGTCATATTTGGCATGATTGAAATCCATATTTAGTTCTGCAGCTTACATTTATTTCCGTATTTATAGCATAATTAGAAAATTAATAAAAAAAGAGTTCAATTTCAAGCACTAAGCGACTACTAGTGTACATGATTACGAGTATAATACTTTTAATACTACTCTCTTACCAACTCTTCAGCTAAGACGTTGAAGTAGGACTTCAAAACCGAAGGGGTCTTTTATGTTTGTTGTGGCAACATTGTACTTTGTATTTTCATTCAAGCGTCTAAAGGCGTCTATTTTTTCTTTTGTTAGTTGGGGTTAATATTACGCTAGTTCGTGCTCGCGGATTTACCCTTGTACAAAAAAATATCTATCTCACGAATTTTCGTCTTTATTCAAATGTCCAAGTCCCGTTATTTTGGTTTGTCGTCAATGTATCTAACTTTTACTTTAGTACGGTTACCCTTGATACGCAAATTGGAATCGGATATGACGTTTTAAGTACTCTTGAACACAATACTAGCAAATTATTAACTAAACTAGCGGCCCGCCCCTGCTTCGCACGGTTATCAAATATATATATAAACCTTCCTCTTCAATCACTTTTATTTATTAAAAAATCGCATCAAAATTCGTAAAGAAGTTTTAAAGATTTAAGCATACAAAGGGACATAGGGACAGAGGAAGCGACTTTGTTTGATGTAATGATGTTAATTAATACTAAAAAACAATACATTATTTAATCAGATCCAATTATTTTTGTCTACTAGAGTAACCAAAATATCATATCCGATTTCAATTTCCAATTTGCATGAAATCGAGTTTCAAGAGTAACTCTTCAGGTCGTTTTTAATTATGTAATAGTTTGTTATCATAACAAGCGTTTAAAGCAATCGTTAATTATGTATTTTACGATGGGACATTAACTGAAATACTTAAAACATTTAGCTATCAGTATAGTGATGGTACTAATAACCATTATGGTAATTAAGTTGGTAAGGTAGTCTCCGATATCTTTTTCCGGTTCCGTTCTCAAAAAGGATGAATTTCCTTCGCCGCTATAATAACAAATACTAAAAATTAAAAAAAATATAATAAGGGGTCCTCAAACAATAAACGTATTTTTTTTGCTCAGGATTAAAAACAGTAACAGACTATTTACTTGTATATTATCTTTTAAAATAAATAATTAAATAACAATAAACGTAATGTTAAAGCTCCCATACAAAAAACGTATTTTTAAGCATATTTTACCTGATATTAATAAACAGGTAGAAAATTGAATACTTGTAAGTAAATATTTAGAAATATATTGACTATAAAAATAAATACCTAAGCACTATTTAGTTACCATAGCTCTTTATGGATACAATGCTTGCCGTTGACGTGTTCTATCGGGTTACGTGATCGGAGGGTTAGGTAGCCGCTAAACTTAGCATTCCGGCCTCAGGCAATGCACCATTACCACCTTTGGTGTCTCTATGCGGCGTGAATTCTTACCATCAGGAAATACGTCTGCTTGTTTGCCTTCCAATATCATACAAAAAAAATTCGAATTGAGCAATAGATTTTATCAAAACTACCCGAAAAGCAAGAATAAACTCTAATGGATTTATATAACAACTAAAACAGACTAAAAATTAGTATATCTACAACAAACGTGATTTTCTATTATAGATGATAGTACGGAACCCTCCGTACGCGAGTCCGACTCGCACTTGGCCCGATTTTTTAGTACATTTGTTGATGGTTTGCTTTTAGATTTACTTTCTACAAATTACATTGAGTTTAATTAAGAACCGGTATTACTCTAATTTTGTAAAATTAAAGGTTTATGACTGCGTGGGCTTATTTCGAATTTGATGTTAAAACATGCTAAAACTTACAACACTCAACATAAAATACTTATTTTCTACCTAAAGTAAAGTATCTTGACGTCCGTTTCGCCTAAGTGGTAGGCTTAGGCACAACCAGGGCATCCAAGACTAGCAGAAGATACTAAGTCCAACAATGTAATAGGTGGCAAGCCTCTACTGCCAACCGGACACATAACCAATCCTGGGCAACGTTATTTTTATTCAAAAATTTATAATACTCATTTTCTACTTTTTGGTGCACGACCCGGGATCGATCCCGGAACCTCAAGAAGTCAACTTTGGCGCGGGGCGCCGGACCGCTAGACCACAAAGACGTTGTAGGCGATTTGCCCTAAATATTGTAACAGACTTCAAAAAAGGAGGTTACAATATTCAACTTTGGCGCGGGGCGCCGGACCGCTAGACCACAAAGACGTTGTAGGCGATTTGCCCTAAATATTGTAACAGACTTCAAAAAAGGAGGTTACAATATGTTCGACTCTTATATTTTTATGTATGTTAATTGATTTCTACATCATTTCTGAACCGATTTTTTTTTTATTTGAAAGAGCGTGCTTAAGACTTAATCCTATTGCCACCAAATCTAGATTTAACGATGCAATCCCAAAGAAATCGAGGAGATTACTTAGTTTTTTGTGTACGTAGGTGACATGGAAGTCGGTTTATTCCAGTTTTAATGTTCGATTTCAATAATTAGGCATTTAATCTAGGTGTCTGCATAAAAATTAAGTATTTTTATCGATTTCTCTAACATTCCTCCATCAGTCCTATACTTGATGTTAATGTGTTCCCCTTGCAAGTAAAAAAAATAAAATCAGTTCAGAAATGTCGGAGCAATCGATTACCATACGGAATAAAAATGTAGAATTCGAACATGTATCCTCCTTCATTTTTCAAAGTTGGCTGAAAATGCGCAAAATTGTCGGACGAATAAAAAATATTACGCATTATATTGTCCGGTACTTACCGGTAATATTAAACCAATATCGGTGTTGTATAGCCCCATATACTCATAGTACCAGTACTGATTTTGCTACCGGTTCTAACTGTACAGGTAATACCTCAGGTACCTGTATCGCACTATTTAGTGTTATATTATATTGGGGGTTTTTATTTCACTTAAAAAAATAATTACTTACACTTACATTATTTTTACACACTTACACTTGACTTGTTAAATAGAATACAATGATTTCAGAATAAGAATACTTAAATAATTAAATGACAATTGTTAGGTTTGAGGATTCAAAGTAGACTATGACTCATGATGAACAGAATGTTCTTCTAGCAGCATCAATAGCAGTTGGGGTGATGATTCTGTATATATTTTAGGGATATAACAACTCCAAGATTAATGCTGCCGGTTACAGTCTTGGTCCGGGCTCTTTTGCAGAATAGACCATCTGCCTTCCTGCCAGACAGCTCGTAAAAGGCGAGCATAGACAAGCTTAGTGACAGTAACGTTAACACTGTGACATCTGACTAGGTGGTCAAGTTTCTTAGCGACTCGTCCGAATTGGTACCATCGCCTTACGCATTCCTTCCGCCATAACGTCAATGCTTGCCGTTGACGTGTTCCGGTTCGGAAGGTAAGGTAGCCGGTAAAATTACTTTTGCTCGAAGCCTAACATCCCGGCCTCAGGTTTAAATCATCATTACCATCATCATTTGAGACACCGAAGGGGTGTCTCAAAGCGGCATAAACTTTTTACCATCAGGAAATACGCCTGCTTGTTTGCCTTCCATTATCATAAAAAAAATGCTGAAAATAGGTACCGGTATTTCAAGCCCTGGAGGTAGCATCACGTCTTTGTTTGTATTATATACAGTATAGGAATTGAAGCCTTGTATTTAAAGTTAGTTGAAAACAACCATACAATGTACATTGGAGAAAGTTGTATGGGTACTTCCTGGGGATTTACGCTTCGTCTCGGCCAGACTCTCAAACAACTGTCTTCCGTTCCTCACTGACGTTGCCTCTTTGTTTTATAAAACGTAACAGTTATCAGTATTTGTTTCTTACATCGTCATTAGCTATTTGTATATATATTAAGATTTTCAATATATTAGTAATCTGTATTGTTTTATATAAATAATCACTAAATATCATCAAGGTTTAGTGCTTTGTCGCCTATCACACTTTTTCAAATGAAACAAAAAAAAAAGTGATGGAGCATTTAAGACATGTTAGATTCGTCAGTACATGTCAAATTGTGACGTTTTTGTTTAGCCTTTTCCTTCCTCAAGGATGTCTTTTGTCTTTTGGATGTAACGTGTCTTTTGACAAACAACAAAAGACACGTAAAGTAACTAGGTCGAGGGATATCTTTTGGGAGGATTTTATATTTAAAGGATATGTTATATTTAGAACAGTTGAAGAATATAACAACTATGTTCCAAAGTTCCTTCGTCTAAGCCACATTTACATAAGGAGTGGTCTCTTTCTAGTATTTACTTTAAATGAACAGGGGAAGACGAGTGGTCTAGTCGTAACCTAATGATGCAAGAAATAGCAGATTCATTTTTTTTAATTTTAAAAACCACGTTTTTTTGGAGATGAGGGTGGGTATGTTCGCATAATAGCTGCCTTTATTGCATTTAGAAATTGACCATGCTTAGTTCCATGACTTTTCTTGATTAACTTGAGAGTTAGAATTTAAGTCATGAGGATACATTTTTGAATCATTGGTATTCCCTCTGGTTATAGCCTTTTTAGCGCAGGAGTCAGCAGACTCATTTCCATGTATACCGCTTTGGCTTGGGATTCAAGCTATTTCTACTTTCAAATTTAAAAGGGAACAAGTGTACAATGCTTCTTTTAGCTTTAATATTAATACAACTTTTGCCGATTAATAAATAAAACGTCTGTAGAAATGTCTAGTACAGACTAATCTGACAACACTAAAAGTGTTTTGTCCCTTTCTATTACTTTTGTTGAAAGAGGACTCTATAATTTAAAATCATTTTATTCAATGCACAACAAAATTATTACAATTGTGAGACTAAAGTAGCAACTTTGGCTAGCTGTGGATGCCCTGGTTGTACTTCTGCCTAAGATTTCGTGGATAACGAGCGTAAAGATACATTCTTGCTTCTAAACGTAACTTAGCTCTAAATCTAGTCTGCAACGTTGAATTAACCTCGCATTTTCGCAAAGAGGTTACCCCGGCACTAACGAGGCAGATAACCGTTGAGCTCTGCGAGTGCCAACACTAAATAATTCGCTTAAATACTATCAAAAACATTAACGGACATTTCCTGCTTAATGTTCTGTTTAGAGATATGAGTGTTTTGAATTTAAAGTGTCAGTGTATATACGCTTTTACGCTTTACTTTTACTTTTCCGCATGGTAATGGTGCGTTGGCAATCTGAAGCTGGGATGTTAAGCTTAACCTCCAAATCGGAATATATCCCGGTCATGGAAGACTATTAAAATCTGTGGATGCCGTTTCTTTCAAGCGGAAGAGTTGTGTGCTTGAGTGGTACTCTGTCTTATCACATAAAAAAAACGGTAACACCAAGCTCCTATACCAATACAGAAATGTTGAATGTATGTTTGTTTGTTACTCCTTCACGCTAAAACTGCTGAACCGATTACCAAGAAATTTGGCACACACATAGAGGGTAACTTGGATTAACATATAAGATAGTTTTATCCTAAAAAAAATATCCTGTGGGACAATTAATCACTCGGGTAACAGCTAGTAAAATATAAATCAACTTCTGTGATCATAAAAATGTGACGTAATATTTCCTCCTCTTTTAATTTTGACCTAATAAGGAAGATGGCTCAAGAGCACTTCAAGATTATCAACGTTAGCAAATTTTTCAGTTTGTGACAATATAACCCGGGGTCATTATTTTATATTCTTAGAAAATGAAGGTAGGTTTGTATTTACTTTGATACTTGATAAGGTACTCGTACCTTTTTATGGTACCTACAGGAAAATATTTTTATTGAAGTACTTATTGGAGTGGTTTTTCGTTGCTAACCATTTTTATTCTCATTTATTGATCTTGGTTGTATAGCGACTATGTCCTTCTAACACATCTAAATTATGTACGCGTACAACTTCCCCCATGTTGGCCCGTCTTTTCTGGGTAGAACAGACCATTTACGGTCCTATCTGGCAGTTCGTAAGAGGTGAGCAGAGGCTCTATAGGCTAAGAAGGTAACCAACAAGACCACCGGTGGCAGAGTGCTGTGCAGAAACTTGTCCGGGTAGAGGTTCACCATTTCACCTATTCCTGCCGCCACAATAAGTCTGTCTTGTGCCGGTTCGGAGGGTAGGGTAGTCAGTAGATTTGTACGGTATGCTTAACATCCCAACCACAGGATAGCGACGGATCTATAACATTTTTGGTGCCCATAGGCCACAGTTCTCTGTTACCAGGAGACAGGAGAGCCGTCTGCCCCTTTTGTTGATCTCCCACATTAAAAAAACAGGGGGAAGTAATACCTCGTAAAATTACGTAAGTACCTACGTCGCTGTAAAAATGTGCGGGACACCTATGTCATGGTATTTCTTATTACCCAAGTCCATAAAAGTGCGGCATGATCTTCATATTTACAACAATAAAAAAAGCGTTACAACGATGTCATTCAGCGTGTCGTAACTCGTAACGGATACCACGCTTAAGGCCTATTATGGGGAATACGTATCTAGAAACAATTTGTTCACTAAGTGACACTTGTACTTTTCGCAATATATTTTTTATTTTTATAGTTTAGCCAACCGGTTTCGCTATTCAAGCATCATCAGGTCTAGCCCGAACAAACAAATAAAATTAGTGTACAAATTGGTTCCTAGAATTCCACCAAGGACCGACGATAAGAAATATAGAAATACGTATCTCTTTTTCCATAATCTAGGAACATACTGTTGAAAAAAATTGGAAGTACATTGAATACATTAATTAATGTTGAAAATAAGAAAATAGAAGATTACATTGAAACCTCAGTACCTCAAATGGTTAGAGCATTAGTGGGCTTAAGACGAAAGGGTACAAGTTCAAATCCTGTCTGGGACGAAATTTTTTCTTTCTTTAAAATTAGTAGAAATTCAACCCAAGCACAGTGCAAGTTTTAAAAGAAAATGAAATTGATACATTAGGGAGTTGTTATCGCAGTAATAGGATGGTACCAATAAAAGTGAGTTGCTGACAACCTTTTTACCACCTATTTAAGACTTACTGTTGAAAAAGTTTCTATTAAAATAAAAGTTACGAAAAGTATGGGGCGTGTCTTTGCAGCAGTGGCTCGTGCTTATAACGTCGCCTAAGAAATCTCTGTAAGCTTTTATAAATGACTAAGACTGATCTCGCGTGGGTAGGGCTTATCTTCATGTCTGTGGACAAAACTTAAAATTAAGTCTACTTTATCGTTGATAAAAGTTATTATGTTTGACAGGTAACATAAATTTAATGGTAATGTTATTACATGAATAAGTTTATAATTTCCATCATTGGTGGTTGGTGGAATTCCATATTTTTTTTAATTGACATTTATGTGCAAGTCGTTAGAGACGCGAGTTCAAATAGCTTACATTTTACCAAAAATCAACTCACAGTATAATGAGAGGTAAAAATTTGTACGAAAATCTATCCTCGGACGAAGTTGGGTAAGTTATAAAAAATAAGTAGATGCAGGCGACAAAAAATCGGAAGCAGATAGCATTTTTGACATTTTTGTTTGTTCGTAACGTAACCAATCGTAACGAACTTAGAAAATTGGGAATTTATTTAATTACTTTTTCCATTGGGATAAGGGTTGACGGTTGGGTAGAAAGGCTGTATTTCATTAACGTCTGGTTTGATTTAATTTATTCGTATTTTTATTTATATACCTATTCTTTGCAGAGTCTCTTAGTTATACTCAAGTCATAAGTTTTGTAGTTAAGAAATTACAGACATATTAACACTCAGTATAAGTATCAGAACCATATGAACGTACAGACGATCTTTCATATACATCAATATCTTCACGTCGGAGAGTATCGAGTGCTCACGAAGTTTGCCGGGTCGGCTAGTTACTGTATATATTTAAAATAAAGAAAACAAATAGACATGTCGCGTCGATGTACAATGAACTCTTGTCACTTAGTTACATGTTTGATTTATGAAAATAATGAAAGGTAGGAAAGATCATTGGACGATGACTTTTATTTTATGGCCAAACAAACATATTTTATGGGTTTCGTCGTATCGAGTGTAATGAACTTAAAGACGAAGCCGTATTCTGTTTATAGGGTAATGAATTTCAAATCGATTTTATTGAATATTCGCGTGAGTACTTCGTGTTAAGAAGTTTCGGTATACGAAAATGTTGTATTTTAAACTCTAATTGCAAATAAATATGCGTTGTGTTTTTATACAGTTAACTCGGCCGCAGGACTGTCAGACGTTGACAGCTAAAACTATTTGGGCTTTTAAGAAAAATGAAAATTTTACATAACTACCAGTTGATTGAAATTCATAGTTAAGACAGGAGTTAGCTTGACAAGAATACTATTTTGACTACTCCAGAGTTGGGCAACTAAAACTTACAAAAATAATCAAATCTGTCAAGGCATTTTTGAAGGTGTAGTGTGTAACTGATTTTATAATATAATAAAACTAGTTATGAATCGCCTCTGTGGTCTACCGGTCCAGGTGTTGGGCTTGACTTTTTTCGGTACCGAGTTCGACTCCCTATTCGGCCAACAAAAAATAATATATGTTTTATTCCAATTTTCTAATAAAAAAAAAGTTCCTTCGGATCGGATGTGTTCTCGATTGACAATAGGCTTGCCACCTATCTTACTGCCAGACTTAGTATCGTCGACTAGTCGTGGGTGCCCTGGATGTGCCTCAGCCTACTCTTCGGAAATATGGGCGTGAAGATACTTATTTAATTATAAACTATGATCTCAAATAAATGTCACTTTAAAACAATAATATTTTATGTATGTTTTTACATTACTTTTCCAATTCTATTCATAGTCAGTGAGATAGAAATTAATTTTGCGTGAAATTGGCCGTGTATTATGTACACAATGTTCTCTTGGAGCAGTCGGTCCATGACAAGTTGATTGGCATGGGGAATTTCAACCTCCATACAATGTTATCAGATTGCGTATCAGTATTTTTTTTACATTTAATTACGCGTAAAACGACCCGTCAGCCTTTGAACCTCATGACGCTAATTATTTTTAGCATACGTATTTATAAATATCTGTGTCTGTGGTACGCCCTATAGCCCAAACGTCTGGACGCTTTTTGATATATGAGGTGACGTTGGGTTCATTAAAACTATGGTAGTGTGTTCTTTCTTTCTATGTAGCAACTTATTATTTAATTTATTATTTAATTAGCAATTTCCTTATCACTATGTAGCAATATGGTTATCAAATGAAAGCTACTAAAAACAAACACTTGAAAAGTTTATCATATTTTTATGTTCAATAGTTATTATTTTTCCAGACTGGTTTTTGTTTTAAAGTTATTGCTTGTTAAGGGGTAGGTATTTATGTTATGAGAAGACATAAAATTAATGACATTTTTTGATGATTGCGTCAATTAGTATCTATGGTCTAGCGGTCCAGGTGCTGGACTTGACTGCATGAGGTCCCGGTTTCGATTCCCGGGTCGGACAACAAAAATATTTTTTTTCCAATTTTCTAATAAAAAAAAATTAAATTGAAATGAAACCAACCGTAAAGCAACCGCTGTCAAAAAATCATCAGAATTTGTACAATAAATATCTTAGTACTTAAAACATTTTTACTGGATGAGTATGATTAAAAAAAAAGAAATTTAAAAATTTCTGAATTTTTTTATAGAATGAGTTATTAATAAGTAGAAACAGTTGCTCGCCGAGAACAAAACTGCGCCTTGCAAATAATTGATATGTTTATCACTTTTATGGTGTGTTTAGTATACTGCCAACGGCTCTCGCGTTATAAATATGATAGAATGAATCATATGAATAGAGTGCTTTTTTATTTTTTTATTTATTGATCTTTAGAGTAAGATTTCTTATTAGCCTTCGTTGATTGGCTGTTTTTAATTAGTTTTGATTTTTATAACTTACTTTTCAGTTTTATAGAAGTTCTCAAAAAGCGTTTATAAAAACATGTTTTGGATAGGATATGTGCCTTGTGGGGAATAGGTGTTCCATCTATCCCATTGTGGAACAGGTCCTCGTCTATTCGTGGGTACCATAGTGGTTTCCTTCAGGGAAACATGCGTTAAGACTTTTTAATTTTATTTAATAAAATAAGAAATTTAAAAATGCACATGTTATTTCGTTGTCTGACTTGTGGACCGAAGTCCGAATCCAGGATCTCATAAAGTATATACTTTGAGTAATAGTTCGGGTAATCGCGTAACTAACAAACAAAAAAGACATTAAAAACCACGCTCTCGAATTTAGAACCTCCTCCATTTTGAAATCGGTTTAAAGTAACCTTAACCATAGTCATTGACAAAATAGGTAGAGGATATTAAGGCCCCATACTTAGTAGTCAGAAGAGCCAATCACCGCACTCCCCCGTTCCATGATTACTATGAAATATTGCGCTCTAAAGTAAACGTCTTAAGCGATAAATCATTATTTTTGACACTATAAAAGTAATTTGAAAAAACGTATGAAAACTGAAACACTTATTTTTTAGGTATAGTATTTATCTATGTTTATGTGAAATCTGGTGTCGATATTTTCATAATTGAAGTAGACAGTTGGGTTTTGCTTTCAAAAAAGGGTCAAGTTTTTGATTTTTTTCTGTCGAGCAGAGTGAAATGAATCGTGTTTTTGAAACACTAGTCTTATAAAGCATATTCATGTTAATCTTGTGTATTTTTGTCACCAAGATCCACGATTGCTTTGTATGAAAAAAAAAAACATTATACTGCTGACATATTTTAGCGTATATGGCCCCTTAATGCAGGAAGAAATGTTAACCCTGCATCTGCAATGCAGATGGCGTTTAAACTATTGCTAAACCTATTTGCGTGTCCAGTTTCCTTTTCTCGGGTTACTGTCGTTTAAATAGTGTCCACCGATTCCCCGAGGATTATCTTATATGTGCCTAGAATATAGAGGAACTTGTATTATTCGTAGCTTAAATCGAATTTATTTCCTCCAAAGGGATCCCCTCGCCTTTATTGCCATTTGTTTATTATTCGCTGTAATAAAAAGGAAAATAAACTTTCCTCGGACACTTCGTTTAATTAATTCCTAATGTATCTCTGTGATTAGTGAATGAATTAAGTTAGTTATCGAAGGCTCGAGCTTACTTGTAGGAAATGAGAATTTCAACCTCTGTGGTAAGAGAAATTGTATGTTAAAGTTTTTGTCAAGTCTTGGGCTTTTGTATGATCGTTGCTTGTTGTAGAACTTGGGAATTATTCATGTTATTAGTGGTGTTAAATTTGTTTTCCACGTAAGAAGAGCTTTGGTGTTTTTGTATTTTGATTTTTAAGTAGGTAGACATTTTATATAATTTGTTAAGAAGGAAAAAAGTTTTAAATCCTTTTAACTATCTACAATCAAAACCGTTTGAAATTCATCGTTTTTTTATATTGATATCTGGCTTGTTTTAGTGAGAAAAAATCACAGACCCCATCTTGGATGTGATATTTATCGTATAGATTTTTATGAATCGCGTCTGTGGTCTAGTGTTTCGCTGTTGACATTAAGGGGCCATATACGCTAAAATACGTCAGCAGTATAATGTTTTTTTCATACAAAGCAATCATGGATCTTGGTGACAAAAATACACAACATTAACATGAAAATGCTTCATAAGACTAGTGTTTCCAAAACAATATTCATTTCACTTTGCTCGATAGAAAAAAATCAAAAAGTTAACACTTTTTTGAAAGCAAAACCCAACTGTACTTCAATTATGAAAATATCGACACCAGATTTCACATAAACAATAAGTTCTATACCTAAAAGATAAGTGTTTCAGTTTTCATACGTTTTTTCAAATTACTTTTATACTGTCAAGAATAATGATTTGTCGCTTAAGACGTTTACTTTAGAGCGCAATATTTCTAGTAATCATGGAACAGGGGAGTGCAGTGATTGGCTCTTCTGGCTGACTGAGTATGGGGCCTTAAGATCTTGGGTTCGATTCCCAGGTCGGGCTACTCAAAATGTTACTTTAATTATATGAAAATGAATCCCCACTTAGCGTAGTCATCGCATCGTGCCGAAACGGATGGACCAAGTTTGCAAATTAATTTTTGTTGTGTTGGTTATGGTCAGGAGAAGTATCATGTTATGATAAAAACCGGGAAAATTGCAGGGAAAGTAGGAAAACAATGATTAAATTTTTCCAAATGTAATCTGTCAGTAATTTCAAGTGATACAAAGTTCGCTGGGTCTGCTAGTGTTATAATAAAAACAACATTGTCCGGAATCGTTTTTTTTTTTGTAACCAACACCGTGACCAAAGTTAAGCGATAGCTGGTAGGGTTTTGTCACATGTCGCTTAGCACTACCGTTTTACCTATTCCTGACGCTATGATGATACTTTTACTATTTTTTTTTTACATCGGGTGGACTTATTGTAAATTGTCCTTCAGAATGACAAAATATTTATCGCATTCAATATTTGCCTTTCAACGTGAACGTACCATCTTAAAGTCAGTCTGTTCGTTTACTTTGAAAAATATATGGACATATTATAAATATACTATATAAAAGGCTTATATTAAAGATTAGGTCATGACGGTAAAATTGCAGTTGACTGCTGTTGCATTTTTATGGATAAAGTACGTGTTAATGCTATGTGATAAAAAATCACATGTTTTACTAAGCAACCACTAAGGGCCGCCGCATACTTGCGGAATTCGAAAACGAAATTTTGAACACAACAAATATATAAGTCAATGGACTTGCCACGCACGATCAGAAATTTTCCGTACGGAATTTCTCAGTTTCGAAATTCCGCAAGCGGGCCAATGCGTTCAGAATTGCGTAATGAAAACGCTATTCCGAATGCAACTATTACATAGATGTTGTGAGTCGCATCTCACATTTGCAAATCCCTTACGGAATGACAACAGTGTTGCCAAGTTAATTTTTTTGGCTATATCTGGCCACATTTTTGATTGACTTAACCAAAAATGTTTAAGTTTGGCCACAATTTTAGCAAGTGTAATAAATACTTATAATAAAATGCGTAATATAACACATATTTTAATTTATACCTGTGCAGCATACATACATGCGTACCTCCTTTGTGGAGACTTGGCGTGAAGCTATATCTTAAACCTGTACAAAAGTATCTAGTGGTGGTTTACGGTAGATAATGATAAATAATTTTACATTCTAAAAATTGTTTGTATTAATAAATAATCATGTAATCTCAAAATCATCACAAAATAGTGTGTAAATAATAAATAAATAATTAAAATTACTAAATTGATTAAAACCTGTTAATATATTTGCACACCACAAGTTGGTAGAATATGTTGGAACGCTTAAATAATTTTGTAACACCTTTGTAACACTCATATTCCGCAAATAAATATTTTTTCTTCTTTCTTTAAAAGTTTAAGTAAAAAAATATTACGTATGTATGTGGCGATTCTAAGTGTACATACTTAACATGCAAATTGTTGGTTTCAGGTATGTTGATCCTCCTACCGGTTGTAAGTACAACAGGTTTTTATTACTTTCACTCATTCTACCTCGCATAACAATGTTTACTTTATTATTTAATGTATGAATATATTGTACTGATATTTTTTTTTGTTGGTTTTGGATAGTATGCTTTTGAAGCCTTATTTATAAACATGGACTGAAGTACTAGCTTTGACCATGTAATATAGTAACTGAAATTACATTGTAATAAATACTAAATTTATATTATCAATTTAATTTTAATCTTAGCTTAGTGTTTATTGATAAGACGGTTAGGGTATTCGTGTCATATTTGTGTTCGAGTTTTAGTAGACAAAATACCAAAAACTACAATGAAGTTAGATACCTGTTACATGTAGTATATAAAAACATAACCTCTCTTATTCAAACTGTAGTTGGTAAGAAATCTCGATTGCATATCTACGACTCGGCAAGAAGTTTTCACGTCGTTAGTTCACAGGCTGGTATATAATATAGGCACAAATACTCTGTAGGCGGTGACATCAAGCGGTAGGTAAAAATGACTTAGACATGTTACTTATACAGGGTTACTTAAAAAGGACCAGCCTAAATTTAATACTAGGTGATGGCTTAAATGGTAATGTCTTTAAAATATTATTGCCGAATTCTAATAGACTTTACGTTTAACATTAATTTAAAACAGTCTGCAAAAATGCTTAACTTGTTGTCACGCTATGTCGTACCTAGAACGAGTCATTACGTCACCAGCATGCAAACTTACGGCCAATATTAATAATCAATCCTAATCCAAGACTCGCTGTCCAAGATTGATATTTTGATCCATTTTTATGTTATCGCTTGCCAATAACATATCTGTGGACTGCTTAAATGTGGCAATTAGGTATGGGATAGGCCGGCGGATACGCAGCTATCTAGATTGCTTGAAATCCATTAGATTGAGATACATTATTGACATTGGCCGTTAGTGTCATTGGGGAGTCGTGGGTGCCCTGTGGCTGTACCTATGCCAAGTTGGTCAACCTCTTCGAGGGTATAGGCGTGAAGATACATTTTTAAATAACCTATATACATATAGAGATAGGCCTACTAGTGTTTTATTCTGATATTTTTGTTAATCGTTGAAAAAACAACAATTATTTGGCATCTTATCTAAAATAATACTATCTCTTATCTGAGGTAGGTTATTAATTTTGGCTGTTAATCAATGTTTAATGCTTTTTTCTGTCAAATGATATTTTAAATTCTTCAGGCAATGTGTAAGTTTCCTATTACTAACCGACTTCATTTATTAGTATTGTCATCTTAAAGCGCTGTTTCAGAGGAGCCACAATCCAATCGTCTTTAAAGCAAGAAGCTTTTTCTAGCTTTTTACGTGCCCATCTTTGACCTAAACATCAATTTCCCCTATGTGTGTTGAATGTCCTAGTTCTGGGCTATTTCCTATAAAAAAGTGACTTTAACTTCGTTAAATGAGACATATATATTACTATAATAAATCAGCAAGGGGCCCCTCAAGACGCTATTCTCAGAATGGGATGAAAAGAAACGAAAATCGTTTATTTCACATAGAATATACTCGTACAAAAAGTACCTGTGACGCGTGTATTTATAAGGATTTATTTATAGTCTGGATTAAGCCTACGGCTAGCGTATGTATTTCGATTCGGTAACATAGACTTGGTTTTGTAATATGAATCGCTTACATAATACTATCCTCCATTTACTGAAAGGAAAGATTCACTCAGGCGGCCGAAAACGATTATTTCTTTTTACGGAGTGACACGTGAGTAGCAGGACGAGGGCTAGGGTCATCACTTATATGTTTTTAATAAAAAAATAATTGATTTTTACAATTTGTCCGTCTGATACCGATCAGTATGCTAGTTTTTTATTTGTTACACTTCATAGCCGAAATTAAATGTAAATCGATACGAATAATCGAAAATGATTTTGTGTATTACGACTTCTGGTCTAATTTACTTAATATTTAATAAAATTGAAATCATTTATTGTAACAAATATTGTACGTAACGATGATGATTTGATAAAATGGTTCACATATTTGACCATATCATTCATTCAATAGTTGGTTGTAATATAAAGTTATGCACATAACATGTATAATAAATAATTGGAAAACAGACGATCAGTCTAAATAAATCCCATTAATAACATGGTACTCGATTATTTAAATATGTATAAATGAATTGACTTACTTTTTATGTGAAACAATTTATTTTCACTACATAGTATAAAACAAAGTCGCTTCCTCTGTCCCTATGTCCATTTATATGCTTAAATCTTTAAAACTACGCAATGGATTATAATGCGGTTTTTTAATAGAAAAAGTGACTGAAGAGGAAGGTTTATATGTATATTTCATAACCGTGCGAAGCCGGGAAATTAATAAATTTCAATTGTAATAAATAAATTTCTGAGAATTTTCGTCCTTTTATTGCTAATTTACGTTTGACAACCCTAAACCAAAGGATACGGCCTTAATGTCGACTATATAAATAACTAAAAGCCTAACATTTAGAGAGCAAGTTGTGTGTACATCGTATATTAGGTCGTGTTCTTACATAAAAATATACATCTACCCTTATAGACCGAGATCCGGTTTCGTGATAAATATGTTCTCGTGTTACGAATTTCAGTACGATATTTAGTACGTTCAATTAACTATAATACGAATTTTAAGGATCACTTATCAACGCATAATTATCTGTTGTACAAAAGATTCCTGACTATCTGAACTGATGCGTCAAAACCAGCATTTTTTTGACCCTTTTGACCCCGTGTTGGTCCGGACTCCTTAGCAGAATAGACCATTTGCCTTCCTGTCAGGCAGCTCGTAAAAGGCGAGCATAGGCTTACCGTCACTAACACCGTGACATCTGAGTTTAGCAGCGACCCATCCGGATTGATACCACCGCCTTATATATTCCTGCCGCCATAACGTCATGACGTGTTCTGGGCGGTATAGTTTGGAGGGTAAGCTAGCCGGTAAACTTATTTTTGCTCGAGGGCTAATATCCCGGCCTCAATTTGGCACCACCATTACCACCTTTGGTGTCTCTAAGCGGTATAAATTTCTTACCATCAGGAAATCCGTCGGCTTGTTAGCCTTCCAATTTCATAAAAAAAATTGATGTAATATACCGAATGTTACGTAATTCCCTGAAGGCGAGTACCTAATAGGATTTGGACCTTACCTCGCTTCGGTAACTATAATATTGTTAGAAACTTCGTATTTAATATGTTGTAGCCTGTAAGATATTCCCAGCGGATTGTAATCAACAGCAGCCAGGATAACAAGTTACTGTAGTGTGTCACTTATCGATCGAAATTAGTACAATTTTTACAATAAATTTTATATTGCTGAACTCTTTCCTTTCCAAACAAGCCCTCGGATTTCCTTATGGTAAGAAATTCACGCCACCCATTCACCAAAAGAGTTACCTAAAGGTGCTTTGTCAACCTGAGGCCGGGATGTTAAGCTTTGAGCAAAGGTAAGTTTACTAGCTACCTCAATCTCTGAACTGGAAACGAGTCGCTGCAACTCTACCACCTAGTATGATGTCCCGGCGCTAGTGACGGTAAGCCTATGCTTGCCTTTTTTAATCCTGTCAAAAGCTAAGGTATGCCTTCTTTATACGAATTTTAATTATAACAAAACTCGTGCTCGCAATGTACTTGGGAAGTGGTGCTAAGTTTTTTTCTTTTCGAATTAATTAGTTTGTACAGTACTACTCTTTAATTTTTTTTACACTTTATACCTTTATTTTTTTTACTTTAAGTAGCATTCTATAAATATGCATTTGTTTTCTTCATCAAAATAAATTGTTTTTAAAATTTGTGTACTCAGTAATTAACTTTTGTGTATTTGTTTATTCTCGTTCTTAAAGTTACGTAGCAGTTGAAGCCTGAAGCTGACTTGGCTTCACTAAATTTGGCTTGACTAAATGAAGTAGTTGTGTTACTCAAAGTTTTTGAGAAAACGAATTATTACGGTGACACCTATCTGAAATTTTGATAAATAATTAAAATAAAATACTATCATAGGTAGTAAAAACATTCGTGAACCAAGCGCAACAACAGTATCCCCATAACTATTGACCTACAAAAATTCCAATACAAATATTTTCGTATGAAACTTTCTCTACAAAGTTATTGCAAAAGTTATTTCCTAAATGAGATTCTTGGTCCTCTGTATTGTCGACTTGGATATTCCTGCTGAAGATATTTTTTCGATTTTTCGCAAAACTTGAGTGATAACAGTAATAATCGGGGGATGTAATAAAATGTTATGTATCGTCGTTGTGGGTGTGGATTATATAAAAAACTTTTTCCAGAATATAATATACATGTATTCATTTATTGATATAGTTTATATTTAGAAAACTTACAACCTATGAATGTATTGCATAAATACATAAAAAGTAAAAACATATAGAAACATATAGCAGGTGTGAATGGAGCGCTGGGTAAGCTATTTTAAATCTAGGTTTTGAGTCAAAATGCTAGACTCACTTTGTGTAACTTTTTGCTTATCCCAACTTAGTTGTGTGGAACCGAGAAAAGAAAGAAAATATATTTATTTGCGGAATATGTGTGTTAAAGTTGTTACAAAATTATTTAAGCTTTCCAACATATTCTACCACATTGTGGTGTGCAAATAATTTAATATTTTTATAAGTATAAAATAACTAATTATATACACAATGTTTCAATATTCATACGAACAAATAGTTTTATTCTTATTATAATTTGAGTTATAACTTTACAAATAATTTTAAAATGATAATAAATTTAGCCCTGTCTACCGTAAACTACCACCGTTTCCAAACCTAGCCAGTCGGGAGAAGAAACGGCGAAACAAACTCCCTTGGCAGCCAGTAGTATAATCTATTGTCCTTGTAGTACCTACCATCGTTTCCAAACATAGCCCGGTTTCTGAAATTATAATAAGTTATTATTATTACAAAATTTATATTATTTAAGCTTGTCTGCAAGAAAATCTTTAACACTATAATATGTCTTATCTAACAACAAGTCAAATAACTTCTTTTGAAATCTTTTTAATGGCAATGATTTAAGATTATCAGGAATCTGGTTGTATATACGAATGGACATGCAATATATATTAGTTTTGCAAATATTGAGTTTTTGGTTAGGCACATGGAGTTTCTCACTATTTCTAAAATGTGATAAACCTAAGACCTCAGCATTTGTTTGAAACAAATGATGATGTTTTTTTACAAATACACATACAGCCAAAATATATAAACAAGGTAAAGGTAATATTTTAAGAGACTTAAAAAGTGGCGTGCATGAATGCAACTGATTAACACTACATATTGCTCTTATACACTTCTTTTGAACTCTGAAGATTCTAATTAGTTCTACAGAATTTCCCCAAATAGGAATACCATATTGCAAAACGGAAGAAACATACCCATGATAAGCTAAAAGAGATGCTTTTAAGCTTGACACTTCTCTTATTCGTCTTAACACATATATAAACCTATCAATTTTGTTACAAAGTGAATCAATATGCGACTTCCAATTACAAAATTTATCAATTTTTATTCCTAGAAAGTTGGTAAAATCTACATTCTCAATAGTAGTATTATTTAAAAAAACACTTAATTTTTTAGTCTCTCTATAATGTGCTTGAAATTCAACTAATTTTGTCTTCGTAAGATTTATTTTAAGATTATTTTCTTTCAACCATTCTGTTACCTTAGTTAAAGTTTTACTTGTTTCTTCTAATAAATCCTCTTTATTTTTGCACTCGATAAGGAGGGTAGTATCATCAGCAAATAAGATGGATTCATGATTGATAGCATGAGGTAAATCATTTATGTAAATTAAAAAAAGTAATGGCCCTAAAACACTACCCTGTGGTACTCCGCAGTCATTAAAAAGGTAATTGGAATTATAGACTTTCCTGTGGTTTCCACTTATTTTACTGATCTGAACACATTGTTTTCTATTCTCTAAATAACTTTTAAACCATTCTAATGATTTACCTCTAATACCATATCTTTCAAGTTTTGCTAACAAAATTTTATGTGATACAAAATCAAAAGCTTTACTCATATCTAAGAATACAGCAAGTGGAAACTTTTTACTATTTAGGCATTCAGTTATTTTTTTAACTAAGTCAAAACATGCATAAACTGTAGACCTACCTTTTCTAAATCCATACTGATTATTTTTTAATAAGTTAAAATTAAGTAAATAACTGTATAGTTTATCATACATTATTTTTTCAAAAACCTTAGAAATTACTGGAACTAAAGTTATGGGTCTATAATTGTTCAAATCACACATATCGCCTTTTTTAAATAATGGCTTGACAATAGACTTTTTTAAAGTAGTGTTGTTTTTTTAGTGTAGTTTTTTTTTACTAGTTTTTTAAACGAGAGCTGGGTATGTCAGAAAAAGCATGATAGTGGGATGAATGCGGTCGAAATGAGGGCGCTACTGAAAATCTGTGGTGTTACGCTCGCTGACCAAATTTGTAACGCTGACAAAGAGTGGGATTGAAAAAAAGTGTTTTGGTGTTAAAATGAGACAAGACATGCTTTGCTGGTTCGGTCATTTGGACAGAATGAAATATGAAAGATTGTCAAAGCAGATATATACAATGCGAATGTGGATATATGTAGGTACCCGGGGAGACCAAGGATGACATTCGAGGATCAAATCGCAAATTATTTGAGAGTAGTGTTTAGTCATCAAAACCGGGCGACGTGTTGTGTGAAAAGAGAAATTAATAAAGGAAAACAGGTGTTCAAGGATCGTGAAATTTAGAACTGGTTAATTCCCCTTTGCCTACCTCATAAAAGACTTGGCTTGAAGATATGTATGAATCTTAGCAAATTCACAACCCACGATTGTATTGCAAAAACGTAAAAACATTAAGAAACTGCGTGCGAAACGGAAACCTTCGCTTGCAGCCATGGAAGAACGTGACAAACGCAGATTAGGATTAAAGTATTATTAATGAATGGCTTGTAGTGTGTGCTTATACCCACAGTTGATTAACTGCGGTTTCAAAGATAATGAGTAGGTGTAATCGAATAGGTAGTAGCAGCCATAGAAACGTGATACGCGTCCCACCAATTACTATGCAAATATACACATAGTAAAGCTATTTTACAGACTTGCTGTTTGTAAACTACGTACATATCTTTACATATTCAAATTCTTACAAAAGTAAAAAAGTAACCAAGTGCGATTCGAACTCGGTTTTGGAGGGTTCCTTAGCAGCAAGTATTAAATCATAAAAATCCTTGAAATGAAATACAAAAAATTGTTGCTATTCATTAATTTCAAATACTTTGACTACAGTGGTTATGGCCTAAGTCACTGAGTTCGCGAGTTACGCCCTAAGCAAATTGTAAGCAAACATGAAAGATGAGTGAAACTAGTGCCATTGCATTTCGTGTAATTAGCGGAGTTATAAAATATCAGTCATTAAGTTTTGGTTCTAAGTTTGGGGAACCCTTAAAATTTATTTTTATTTAAAAATAGAAATAATTTTTATGACAAAATCCTAATGCTATTGCCAGAATACGTCTTACTAACCAGGTTTCATCGGCATAGTTCTTATAGGTTCGGAAAAAAGTTGCTGTGACATACGGCCGGACTGACAGACAGAAATGACGAATCTGTAAGATTCCTCCTTTTCCGCCTTTGGCTACAAAACCCTAAAAATCTGTCCAGCATTATGAAAACATTTTGATATTTTTTATATATTATAAAGAGAGTTTTGGGTATCGGCAGAATGAAGTTACCTACTAGTTTAAGTACGTTTTTATATTAGAGGTCAGCGAATAAGCACACGGCTCTCGTGATAGTAAGAGACAGCCGTAGCCTATAGAGATCGTACTTGTATCAGGTGCGTGGTCCTGAGGCCGAGATGGAAGGCCCAAGGCTACCCTACCCTCCAGTCTGAAACATGACAGTCATTACGGCGCCAGGAATAAGTAAGGCTGGGGATGCATACCCAGGCAAGATGCTGCATTCTACTACCAGAAAGCATGACATGTGGAAAGAATGACAGATGAAAGTCTGACAAAGCAGATATACAATGCGAATGTGGATGGATGTATGTACCCGGGGGCACCAAGGCTGACATTTCACGATCAGATCAATCGGATATTATCCGAGGGTGGTGTCAAGAGTCTCCGAAATCGGCGTGTTTGTATGAAAAGGGTAATGGATGTGAAGGAAGCAAGACAGGTTTGTCAGGATCGTGAGGTCTGGCACTCGATACTCTATGCCTACCCCGTAAGGGACTTAGCGTGAAGATATGTATGTATGTATGTGTATGTAATATACTTAACAATGATGCAAAAGCCAGCTTATAAAGTTTTTTCTGAAAAGCAACAATATGAACTATATTATTATAATATCTCCAGTCAGTTTGGTGGTCGATGTAAAACTGCAATGGTAGGTGGAGTCCTGCGATCGTAAATTGGGACCTGCAATTCCTAAGGTTAAATGACCGATTGTTCTGAGACCATAAGCGCCACTCCAACCGCCGATATTCAGTCAATACCCAATACATTTTCATGGCGTTTTACTAGTTTTTTGGTCGTCAAATGCTGAAGCAAAAACTGATCTTTCCTTTCAACAATGTGTAACAATCACAAATCCTTTTATGATTGTTGCTTACGTATTGTAAATGGAAATAACTCTAAACAGTTTGGCGCAACTTTCATATAAAAAAAAAGTTTGCTACGTTTTTTATTCTCCCAAATCATATGACAAGTTTGCTATGTTTTTTATTCGCCCAAATCATATGACACTAGTTGCCTTATATCTGAATGCCTTTAGATTTACTTTAAGTTATACGGGTCATACTTTTTCAAGTAAACTTTGTACAACATCGGGTTTTCTATGTATTTATGGAAGTCCCGCCTCTTATTACGTAGTATTTATATACTCTTTGACTCTAACTTCTGACTATTTATCCTCTGACTCCTCAACCGAGCACGGATTGTGAAGTACTGTAAGCGTTTTTTCAGGAGGTTTTTTTTATATAAAGAAAACAGAAGAGCAATTACGACCGACATTTGTTCGGACACGACCTAAATCTTTGCTCATCTGCCGGTTGGTTAAATAACTTTTACTAATGTTTAAATAAGTTACACGGTATTCAAATTTCCAATGGAAACAATGGAAGTAGGACAATTTCTTTTTTATTTTATATTCAAGTAGTTACGACGTAATGCAAGTGTTATATCGCGTACCGTTAATAATTTTTATGTTTTTTTTACTAATGATGTTAATTGCACATAACAGTTACAATGGCTTTTTTAGATAACGACTAAACGGTATGAATAATTACAATGAACGCCAAACTTTTTTAACTATTTTCACTTTTTCGAATGCACTATGAAAAAATAAATATCAGACTGATAAACCGCATTTCTTCGGAACTCTAATGCTAAGTATGTGATACTTTATTTTATGGAAGGTAACCGTGCAGATGATTAAATACAGATACGAACAATGATGGTAAGAAATATGTCGATTACAAACACTGAAGGTGATAATGCACTGCCAAACCGAGCCTGAGATGTTTAGTCTCTTGCATGTGTAAGTTTACCGGCTGCTAAAACCGGAACACGATGCTCTGAACACTGACATAATGAATTGATATAAAGCGATTTTACCAGGCCATACAAATGCGCCGCAAAACTATACAACCTGCCCATCGTCATAAAGAATCAATATCTGCACTTTACGAGCTCCTTGATGAAAAAGTACGTGGCCTTGGCCTTTTTTTTGTTGTTGTATAAAAAGTGTTTGAGTATGTAAGGTCCTTATTTGTGTTAGGAATTAAAATTTTTAGACAGTGTGCAGCACATGTAACAAAAGATATCCGCACAAAGAACTCTCACTTTTAGTTTCCAATGCTATGCCGCGTATTCTCAATTTACTTGTATAAATTTTTTTTACTTAGTAAAGTCGGCGTATATAGATAGATGAATGAACTCTATTCGATATTGAGTAATTTAATCAAATAAGAAAATGTACCATAACTAATTAAAAACCAAAAGTCATTTGATTAACGATTTTAGAGTGGAAATGTTTTCTGAATACTGTCTAAAAATTTAAAGACCTGTTTTGAAAGGACCATCTACATTTTAAAACAAAAAGTAAATTGCTTGGTTAACTGTCTACTAGATGCGTTGACAGTAACTCCGTTTTGGTAGCCTAAATGCGTTAATCGTTGCAAAAACTCATTCTCGAGCTGGATATTTTGAAGTGAAAACTTCTTTAGCGGCTTACTTTTGGAATGGGTAAAAACTTCTTAACTCTCGTTAGGGCACGTGACCTGATCGAAAATTCGTAAGACGACGCAGGGCGCTTGCGCGAATGTTCGTGTTGTCATGTTTGTGTAAGATAGCGCAATAAATGAATATTGTATTCTTCCACATAAATGATAGTACTTTCATACTGATAGTATACACAATTCGTGAAAAAATATTCTCTAACCATTCCAAAATGTCAAAAACGCACAATTAATATTCAAGTTTCCACTTCTGCCGACACTCCCGAAGTGCAACCCGTCGTTTTTTTGCATGAGACTGGTTATTTATGGTGCTGATTGTACCTTGAACGGTGTTCCAATAACGAGGCTTTGACATTAGAAATACATTCTCTGTTTACCGCTCACGGGAAACAGTTTATGAGGTCGCGCAGCACGGAGTCGCTTGTTTGCATTTTCGTTGGTAAACAAACGAGTAAGCAAACAAAGTAGTGTAAATGTGTAGACTGTAGACAAAACTGTGACGAATTTCGGTATTAAATTATTTGTTTTTGTATGCGTACCTGGTTTTTTTAAACTATATTTTGTGTGATAGGTATTTATAACGTTTATTCTGGTATCTATTTGAGTATGTATTTCTATGTACTAATATCGTTTTCTAACATCATATTATTTGCTTACTTTGTGGTTAGATTCAATTAGTGTTATATATAAATACTAGCTGTTACCTGTGGCTTCGCCCGCGTTTTCACAGTAACCCGTTGTGAGATATGTTCATCCAATCTATCTGTGTTCCAAATTTCAGAAAAATCCGTTCAGCCATTCAAACGTGCAAGAGTAACAAACATACACACATCCTTACAAACTTTCGCATTTATAATATTTATATGATATGATTATATGATGATATACCTATGTACATGTAGCAGGTGTATGGTGTGGCGTTTTTACTTTCTTAATGCGTGCTCTGCTCACAGGGGATTGTTGGTGATGCCAATCCGCTTGTTTGTCTGCCGTTACGGTAGAAAACCTGGACTGATAGTATCTTCCTGCTGAAAACTACGATAATCCATTCGCGCGTCAATATATTGCCTGTCAGGGTGAGTCGGACTCACTGAGTCCCCATTAGGGCGTTGTGTCGCTGCGACACTTTCCATAATATATCTAATTTAAACGTTTTTATGCAACGACGCGACGCAACGCAGCGCAACGCACCGATGAGGCCTCACCCTTAAAGTAGAAAAACAAGTTTCAAATATCAAACACTGTCTGCGATTAGCCGGACATAACTATTTGGATTCGAACAAATTACTCCAATGCGAAACATCCAAACAGGTTTCATACAAATAACCGTGAAAGGTATTCAGGACGACAACTACATCTGTTCTTGTGGTTTTATGGATCACTAGCTGTTGCCCGCGGCGTTGCTCGCGTGGTCCTACAAGAATATTATTTCAGGATAAAAACTATCGTTTATTTTAATCCAATTTTTTTTCCTCAATTCCTCAATGTGTGAGCAAAATTTCATAAAAATCGGTTCAGCATTTTTTGCTTGAAGGAGTGACGAACAAACATACAAACTTTCGCATTTATAATATTAGTAGGATTGAATGGTGACGAAACATAAAATGGTCACAAATTCATATAAGTAATTTCTAATTATACAGTATACATATTATTACAACAAGATGGATTAATAATGTAAGAGGTAGGCAGACGAAAACCAGGTCACCCACTACAAGCCGAAGACACTAAGTCCTACAGTGAAATAAGTGGGCAAGTCTATCACCAATCGGGCAACGTTGTTTTTTAAAAAACACTTAATTTTTGTTGTTCGATCCGGGGTATCAAACCGGGACCTAATGAAATCAAGTCTAAGCCTTAGGGCTACACCATCGCAGGATAAGATAGGGGATAGATAGAACTGTTTATTGTAAAAAATACCAGTCGTCGGTTGAGACTTTAGAAAAAAACGGTGCTTTGCCAACCATTTCTGTCTTCTAAATATTCTGAAATCTTATAACTTTATGTAATCTTTTTAATCTTGTAACCATGTGTTGTGTACCATACAACTCGAATTTAATATAATTTTTTAAATTTATTAAATGGTAAGTCTTTAATATGAATATTATAATCCAAACTCTATCATTATGAAAGCGAAAGTGGCTTTTTTGCCTTTTTTTCTTCGCAAAGGAGCGCTTTTATGATATTATTTTTGAATTGTAAAAATTTAATTAACTAGATAGTGATATTGGCCAATTTTTATCCCGATATTTAAGATAGCTAAATACTAGCTACGCGGGCGTAGTCACGGGCAACATCTAGTACTTAGTAAAGGATTCATTAAGTTTCATCTTGGCTTAGTAAAGTGAAAGATGAATTGATGTTAGTCTGAGATCTTTGCGTCGCCATGTCCCCAATGAGTCATCTATTTTGCCTTCTTTTGTTCCTTTTCTCTAGTTTCATTTCAAGATAACAAAAGTCGAAAGGAAGCAAACATCTTAATTTGCATTTGGAATAATTCACTCAGCGAACTTAAAAGCCATTCTTCTTATGCTCTAGTTTACTCTGTACGATTTTTTGTAGATCTTTTACTTAGTGTAATAAGGGTAGGTCTAAAAATATTTAACCATCTACATAGCTTTTGTGTTTCAATCATATTTTTATGCAAGACTTATCCTGCTAGACGGATTTGAATAATATAATTAGATTAGAGAAAGAAATAGATATATATATATAATACTACTAATACTACTACTAATATTATAAATGCGAAAGTTTGTAAGGATATGTGTATGTTTGTAACCCTTTCACGCTCGAATAGCTTAACGGATTTGTCTGAAATTTGGAACACAGATAGATTGTGACCTGGATTAACATATAGGCTACTTTTAATCCAGATCGCACGACGGGTTACTCTGAAAACGCGAGCCGCAGGCAACAGCTAGTAATAAAATAATAAGATTAGAGAAAGGATAGAGACTTTTCACATTGAATAGTTAGGTACCTTCCTTGGCACTTGGTGAAACTTCAAAGGTTTTTTTTATATTTATAAAAAAATAGACTTGAAAACAATCTAAGTGTTATTAAGGTGGCTCCACAAATAGCTTTTCGCACATCTATTCTGTTTGTCGTTAAAGCAAATTTGCTGTAACACAGTTACACACTACGTTAATACCAAAAGAACGTTGCACTTGCAGCTTGTGTGAATAACCATATGTGGTCAGTACGTTTGTGTGTTAGCTTGTTGTCTTCTTAAATGTGCCTTAAGAAACCGACGCGTTCGATAAGCGGTATTTGTTATTGGCTGTATTTGCCAAATAAAGCAATAGATCACTAGTGAGTGCCGTGCAACAACTTGCCTTGGTAGGGATCCCCCGCCTTACCTATTTCTGCCACCATAATGACTTTGTCATGTTCCTTCCAGCCTATTACGTTTTTTTTATGTATCATTGGAAGGCAAACAAGCAGACGGATTTCCTGATGGTAAGAAATTACCGCCGCCTAGAGACACCAAAGGTGGTAATGGTGCGTTGCCAACCAGAGGCCGGGATGTTAGGCTTCGAGCAAAAGTAAGTTAACCGGCTACCCTACCCTCCGAACCGGAACACGTCATGACGTTATGGCGGTAGGAATAGGTAAGACTGTGGTACCAACCCGGGTGAGTCGCTGCGAAACTACCACCTAGTCAGATGTCACGATGTTAGTGACGGCAAGCTTATGCTCGCCTTTTACGAGCTGCCTGGCACAGGAAGGCAGATGGTCTATTCAACAAAGGAGCCCGGACCAACACGAGGGAAAAACACGTAAGTTTATCGGCTACCCTACCCGGAAGCCGATAAACTTACGTAATAGGCTTAACATCAACATACAACGGCAACCGCATAGCGGCGCACTTGTAACATCTGTGGTGTATATAGGCCACGGTTATCTCTTAGCATCAGGAGAGCCGTGTTCGCTGACCTCTCACATATAATGACATGTAAAATATGTTCTAGTTTTACGTAAAAAAATTTTCAAATACAGCAAATATTTTCCCCGTGTTGGTCTGGGCTCCTTTGTAGAATATACCATCTGCTTTCCTTGCCAGGCAGCTCGTTAAAGGCGAGCATAGGCTCACCGTCACTAATATGCTATGTAGTTATATATTACTGTATTATTTTATTTATGTGTACATTAAAATTCAAATTTATTTGTATTATTCTGTTTTGTTTATTCGGTACCTACATACTTGATCTCTGTTAGCCAAAGGTTGACTGGGAGAGAATGCATTTAGCATTAAGTTCGCCTTTTGTACTCACAATTTTTATTTGTGTACAATAAAGTTTAAATAAATGAATAACACCTTGACATCTGACTAGGTGGTAGAGTTTAGCAGCGACTCGCCCGGATTGGTACCACCGCCTTACCTATTCCTGCCGCCATAACGTCATGACGTGTTCCGGTTCGGAGGGTAAGGTAGCCGGTATACTTACTTTTGCTCGAGGCCTAACATCCCGGCCTCAGGTTGGCAACGCACCAAAACCACCTTTGGTGTCTCTAGGCGGCGTGAATTTCTTACCATCAGGAAATCCGTCTGCTTGTTTGCCGTCCAATATCATAAAAAAATATATGCAAATACAATAGCCATATGTGGAGCCACCACCGGATGTGTAAAGTCGAAAAATGGGTTTATTTTAGGGGAAGTCATTTTCGAAAAACTTGTTTTGGACTCGCCCTGAGTATGGCATGGCTTTTAAAAACGTTAATACCTAAAGGTCTCAACACACATATCAACTCGAAAAGGGATCGTCGCCGTATCGCCTCGAGGCGTTTTTTATTGTATGAAACTTCCATACTGCAACGCATCCTAATCGGAGTCCTAACGCAATCGCTGCGCCTAGGAATAGGCTCGCGATCGGCGAGCCGTAAGCGCGGTGTCGTTGGTGGTTGTAGCCGAGTTGTAGGAGTTGCCGATATTGTTTGGTTACGTGCGTACGTTAAGTTGACGCCTGGTTGACGACAAGGCGATACGATGACCTTTTCCGGGCTAATATGTGTGCTGAAACCTTAAATCATGATAAGTAGAGCATAAAGCATTGGGCGCCGAATTTTTGATTGGTTCCAACGCTATTTTCCAAGAAAGAAGATCTCGTGATAGTTCCCTTATTGGTCCCCCTCGGGCTGAAAACGTATCAGACGATAGGAGCCCAGGGATTCCGTGCAATGAATTAATGTGCTTCCAATGTGTGAATTATATATATGAACTAGATCCCAATAAAGATATTATAAACCTACTCCAAGGCATCGGAGGTTGTGTTGCGAAATTCCCGATACTAGTGGTCGCCCGTTGGTCGAAATTCGACCATAATAAATGTTAATATCTTGTTCATAAGAGCGCCATCTGTCATCTTTTATCGTTATCATCAATATGTTTGTTTGTGTGTCAAATACATGGTAGTGTGGGTTATGTTTTATTTATTAATTTAATGTACTTTATAAGCATTATTATTGAAAAATATTAACGTTCTGCACTTCTCCTACACGAAAATTATAAGTGTTCCAAATTTTATGCTCCTGCGTCCGCGCAATTTTCGTAAAAAGAGATCCTAATAAATAAATATCCCTGGACAAGATACACGACATGAATCTAACCCCAAAGTAAGCAAATTATATGCTTGTGTTATAGGTGTTAGTCAACGATACTATACATAGAAATACTTAAATAGATAACAGAAATATATTTAATAAACACCCAGACCCGGAAATGCAGACATCTTAATGTTCACCATATAAATGCCTGCTCCCGTCGGGAATCGAACCCGAGCCTCGCAGTTTGTCGTTGCTTTAGGCGTGTACGCTAGCCACTCGACCAAAGTTTTGGCATTACGTATTACGTATTAATATTATGATGAACTAGATCCCAATAAAGATATTATAAACCCGTTCCACGGCATCTGAGGTTCTGTTGCGAAATTCCCGATATTCCTCGGTTAGTTTATAAGATAACATGCTAATTTGTCAAAATTTGCGATCGCCGATACGTGCTTCGATTTCAATAGCCCGAGTTCGAGATGGAGATAGGAATGATTTAAGGGACAGTGGGTCCATGAATTCCACGAAATGGCCACTTTACGTTGTCCGTAATGACAACAGGGAGATAGTCAACGCTATTCGAGTAGGCCCTGACTATTATATGTGACGGGTTGCTTGACTTATGATAGTGTTCTGTGAAGTTATATTCAATCCTCTGTAATCCGAAGACAGTTTGGTGTAATACATTTCCATATTACGAAAATTTAGCCGTATATAGATCTCCTATCGGATTAAGAGTGTTATCTAAGCTTTGTTTTGGATAGTGTTAAGTGTCTGACGGCCGCACACAGAGATATTTAAAATCATTAAGTCACATTTTTTTTATAAAAGTGTCTTCTTAAAGACCATTGGTCTTTGATTTTTTTCAAAGCGAATTTATGCCATAGCTACGATTTATTAAATTCGCTGAAGGTTCAGGGCATATATTTTTAGTAGAAAGAAAGATTACACATACCTAATTGTTACTTTAGAAACGACTCTTTCAGTTAATTGTAAGTCCCTAACCTTTTCCCTTTATTTCGTTGCCACTTACATTTTCACCATTAGTAATTTTATGTGATTTCGACGAAAAGACCATCTGCCGTCATGCCTGGCAACTAGTAAAAGGCCAGCAAAGGTGAAACGGATCATTACCAACAAGACCACTGGTAGTAGAGTGCTGTGCTGCAACGTGCCCAGGTAGGGATGTAACGTCTTACCTATTACTACCGCTCTAAAAACTGTACCATTTTTCGGTCCGGGCGGTAGGGTAACTGGTAGACTTGCACAATAAACCTAACACCCCCACCCATATCCATCCATACGTATAACCACACCTACAGGACAGTAGCGCACTTGCAACATCTATAGTTTCTATCGGCTCCGGTTATCTCTTACCGTCAGGGTAACTTCTCATCCATTACGAATTATTTGTAGTACCTACTAGCTGTTGCCTGCGGCTTCGCCCGCGTTTTCACAGGAACCGCTTAGATCGGGATTAAAAGTAGCCTATATGTTAATCCAGTCCTGTGTTACCAGACAAATCCGTTCAGCCATTCAAGCGTAAAAGAGTAACAAACATCCATACATACATACTCACAAACTTTCGCAATTGTAATGGATGATTGAAGGATGGAGGAAGGTTGGTAACGAAAAGGTTAAAATATACAATTGTAGTTAAAGATATTATGCACCATACTGTCTGTACATATTGTAGGCATGCCCGCACGGCAGCCTCTCATTGGGGATGGATGCCTGGCGGTGTCCGCGTATCTATCGGTCAGATGCTGGGAAAGATGCTGCCACTTTTTACCGTCACTTCCTTTTACATACAATCAACACGAATCTCGTTGCGGATTTTGAGAAATATCTCCATCTTGTTTTCACTGCAGTGTCAATGTTCTTTTGGTTAGGTAGGGTTGCGTTTTAAAACATTTAACATTTCGCGCCAATATATATTTTTATATAGGTACGTCATATCCTTTATTACCATTACTCAAAGAGTGCATGGGATATGCTATTCATTACACAATATTAGGTCTGTTCTATTTTAATTTTAATTTTTAATGGGAGGCAAAGAAGCAGACGGATTTCCTGATGCTAAGTAAGAAATCCACGCCGCCTAGAGACACCAAAGGTGATAATGGTTGCCAACTTGAGGCCGGGATGTTAGGTCTCGAACAAAAGTAAGTTTGCCGGCTACCTTACCCTCCGAAAGTCTGTAGTTGCAATATCGACTTTATGGCGTCTCCTCCCGTCTCGTTAATCACAAAAGCAGATGAATCATAACTAGCTGCAATGACACAAACATGTTTAGATGAGTTTAGCTATTAGCTTACAAATTGCTTTCAAATGATGAACATACTTTTTTATGTTTTTATTTTTATTTTTATGACATTAGAAGGCAACCAAAAGACCTATTGCCTGATGGTAAGAAATTCACACCGCCTAGAAAAACCAAAGGTGATAATGGTGCGTTGCTAACCTGAGGTTGGGATGTTAGGTCTCGAGAAAAAAGTAAGTTTACCGGCTACCTTATCCGCCGAACCAAGTGGAAAAGATGGAGAGTATACAATAGACAACAGATTAACACAGGAATAGTTCTAAATGATTGCAAAAGCTGTTAATGCTTTATGATTCAGTTATCTCGGCCTTGTTGAATAATTGAACAATTGAATAAAAATATTTTAAAAGCGCTGCATATTTCTTCGTAACATTGCTCAACGTTTCGCAAGATTAAAGTTATCTGAAGTTAATCGTTTTACGGAGGATGCGGAATTACTGTGACTAACTTTTTACTTAAAATAAATTGCCCGCGGAGATAAATCTGTCTGGTGTTCTTGATTAAGCCCAATACGTCTTCCTGATAAGAAACTCTTAATGAAATACACTGTACGTCTCCGCGGATTTACATTAAACATTACCCCCTGTCGGGATCCGAAGCACGTTTATCACATTATCTATCGGATTCGAATTTGCGACGTCCGATTTAAGTATTGGATGTTGTCGCTAATGCAGTCCAGGATAGGTTTTAGCATATTTTGCTGTCTTTGCTGTCTTCCTATGTTGTGAACACCAAGAGATCCGCATCTCTTTGAAGGATATGCCAAATACCTAAGCGCTTTGGTTGTTTGCTTATTAACCGACTTTAAAACGAAGGTTTTCAATTTGAATGCTTTTTATGCTTTTTTATATTTATTATTTGATTACTCGGCCAATATCAATACGATTTCAATTGTTTTTTTTTTAGAAAAATAAGTCACGAAACTAAGACTAATAGTACAATCATTAGCTATCACGTCATTACGATTCATTTATTTTTAAAGTAGTGTTATTATAAAATACATTTTCTTAAGATTAATGGTACATAAATTGTAATAACTAATAGTAAATTTCATTACAATCATGATAATATTACTAAAAATATTTTTAAGAACAACCGAAGTTATGGTAAATAAAAATAAATGTTATTGTAGTAAATTTCGAAATCATTAAAATCCTTTAAATAATAAATGTGCACAGTATAATATATGGTTACAAATGTCCATCTTTAATTTCGTTTTTTTGAACCATTTTAAACTCGATCAAAGTGTTTAATGAAAGTGAATGTTGTGTCTCTTACAATTAAAATTTCGTTGGTTTATGTCGTGTCGTAAATTAATCATACTCGGGTTGTTGTGGATTATTAATCACGTACTGTTGCGTGCAGTACTCTTATGTTTTGGGAGGCGTATGTTGTTGTACAGTCATGGTCAAATATTAGGTGTGTTTTTGTTGTTTCGCTTATAACAGAACCATCAGGGCTGAAACTTAAAGGTTATCTTAAAGTTTAAGTTTTAGCCCTGATGATGCTGTAAAAGCGAAACCGGTAGGCTATTAATAAAATAATAAATTATAAGTGATACGTGAAACAGTACAAGCGTTACGTCTTTAAAAATATGAATATTTGGAAGTTTTACCAAGGTTTGAGAAAATTATATAGCAGTTATCGGCGAAATGTACCGAACGATGCACAGTGATTTACGAACACAGATTTTTCGGTCATTTTTTTGGTTGGGACCGAAATTAATACACTTAAAAAGTATGATTCGAGATGCCCTTGTTTTATAAAAGAAAAAAAAAACATTTGACAGAAGTGCATGTATATATTTCTCCGAGTGTATTGGCCAGAACTGAGATGGATGGTGAGCACGAGCATGGTTTTTATCATGCTTATTGTTTTACTGTCTGCTTTCGTACTTATTGCACTTCATTGTTAGACCCTCATTTGGAACAATCGTAAATTCTCGACGTTTTGATAAACGACGGACGGTTTTAATTTTAACTTGAGACGTTATTCAATTTTGACATCGTTTTGTTAGGATAAAAATTGACGTTTCGATATCGTGTATGATAACGTGGCGTCGAAGTTGATGATTTTATTAAGTCATGAAACATGTATAAAGCGACGTATCTGTCGCGAAATGTTAGATTTTATTTTTGAAGTGTGTATTCGGCCGACATGTCGGTCCAATGTGTTGAGGTCTAGCACCTTAGTACAATAGTAGACAAGACCGCCTCTTTGGTCGAGTGGCTAGCGTACACGCCTAACTACTCCGACTAACCGCGAGGCTCGGGTTCGATTCCCGACGAGTTAAGCATTTGTGTGATGAACTTTTAGATGTCTGCATTCCCGGGTCTGGGTGTTTATTAAATTTATTCTGGTATCTATTTAAGTATTTCTATGTATTAGTATCGTTGACTAACACCCATAACACAAGCATATAATTTGCTTACTTTGGGGTTAGATTCAATTCGTGTGACTTGTCCAGGGATATTTATTAAATAAAATTGTCAAAACAAGGATTATACGAGTATTAGTCGCGGGTTTCTTGGACCCGTATTTTCTGTTTGTATTTTTTCATGATAATGGAAGGCAAACAAGCAGACGGATTTCCTGATGGTAAGAAATTCACGCCTCCTAGAGACTTGGTGTCTCTAAAAGGTTTTGATATTGCCCTTGATAACGTCGCGTCGAAGTTGATGGTTTTATTAAGTCATGAAACTTGTATGAAGCGACATGTCTGACACGAAATTGTAGATTTTATTTTTTGTAATGTATATTCGGCCGAGATGTTGGGCCAATGTGTTAGGGTCTAGCACCTTAGTACAATATTCAAGACGAGGATTATATTATTAGTGCGTTTGGACCCATATTTTTTGCGTGTACCTATGTTCAATCTTTGAACTTACAAACCTACCTACTACATTAAACTACTAAATGTTTTTTTTTTATATAGCTATGATAGATGAAATAAATTTTATTTTATAAAATATATGGTGAATTGAAGATACAATTTTTTTTTCAAAAAAAATAAATAAGTATCTTCATACGCCCATATTCCCGAAGAGGTAGGCAGATGCACAACCAGAGAAACCACGACTAGCCGAAGACACTAAGACCCACAGTGTGATAGGTAGCAAGCCTATCGCAAACCGGGCACATATCCCGACCATTTTTTTTTATTAGAAAATTTGAGAAACCAAATTTTCTTTTTGTTGCCCCACCCGGGAATCGAACCCGGGAACTCGTGCAGTCAAATCCTACAGCTGAACCTCTAGACCACAGAAGCGATTATTTATTTTTAAATATTGCAATATATAGAAGTTGCAAAAAAAGCTTAGATATAATTCTCTAAAAAATATTCACATCGCGACCGTTATTCTGCTACTGCATTTTGCACAGTTCGGTGCTTTGGTTTTAATAAAGCACTTGTTGATTTTTAGATGAGGTTTAGATTGTTAGTGCATAAAGATTCGCGCCAACAGATGCAATCTACGGCTGCGGGCAGAATGCGTTTATTTTTTATAACGGAATAGCGAATTTCAATAAACTATCATACGAGATAGGGCTTCAGCTGTAGATTACTCATCAGGAAACCGCTGTAATTTTATAGTTAGTAACAAAAATGTCTTAGCAAAAAAATTCTAGTGGGTCTAAATTATCTATTTTCAGATAGATTAGTGAAATTGGCTGTAATTACATAGCATTCTAAGGTGCTAGCGCAACAAATTCCTGTCTCATTATGATACTACGCGTTCATATCTTTCATATTATTCGCGTATCGTACGAATAAAGACAAAGGTAGGAAGTGAGATAATCTGTGAACTAATACTAGAAGCCTTTTTGTTGACCGTTAATAACGGCATTGTTCGCGCATATACTTTCATCTTGTTAACTATCTGCTTCGGTCTTCCTATTCTATAAAAAAACCTTATCAAATACTGTTCCTACAAACAGTACCGAAATTACATATCTCTTTTTTTGTAGAAGAGCTATTAAAAATTTCGTTTTGACTTTTGAATGAGTCTTAGGTCCGCCACATGAGTATATCCGAAATTTTGTCACACAATGCCGTTTCAAAAAAAAGTATCGCAGCTAATTAATACAAGTCTGTTGACTTATCATATACATCAATAATTTTCCATACAAAATTTGTGTGAAGTTACTATGGACGAAATTTTTAGCGATTTTCCCAAACGAATTCAGTAACAAAATTCCGTATGTATGTGGCGGGCCTAAGTTATAATGTAAAGTTAATGTAACAGTAAAACTTGACTTAAAAGTGATTTTTTCATTTCAAAATATTATTACTCACAATGCTGTTTTTATAACTGCATGAGGTTCGAATCCCGGGTTGGGCAACAAAAAGAAAATTGGATTTTTCCAATTTTCTAATTTAAAAAAAATGTTGCTCGGGATAGCATATATATGTGCCGGTTGGCGATAGGCTCGCCACCTATCACATTGTGGGACTTAGTATCTTCGGCTAGTTGTGCCTCTGCCTACTTTTCGGGATATAGGCGAGAAGATACTGTTTTTATATAAGTACCAATCCTTACAAATGATTCAATAGAAATAAAAAGTGGTTTGCAGATTCGATATCGTACGTTGCGGAGTCGAAAATACTTAGGCTCCAAAAGAAGGCAGATATTAGTAAGTTAGTTTTAATATAAAACATTAAAAGCTTACTTAAGTCCACTGGTTTCATTTGCGCCAGTTACGGCAGCGGAGAAGCGGCGTCTGGCGCATATGCCGCAGTCTGCGATTGAATTCTTGCCAAACAAATTCCGCTCTCAAGTGCGAACTCATTACCAGGCCTCGTGCTCGTTAATTACTTTTTCACCTCGTGTCTATTCGAGAAATTGAATTTTGCATATTTTTTTGTAGTAATTTAAAACATTTCACAACTTTCCTTTATGGTATGTGTTTAATTTATACATATTATAATTTTGTATGTATTGTATAATATGTACATACATACATGTGTAATTTTTGAAAACAAAGATCGCTACTAAATTTATGTCGGTTTCTTTGTCTTTTTTTCACGCTATAGTAGTAAGTAGTATAGTAATACTAGTATACAAATACTAGTATTACTAGTATGTAAATACTAGTATTACTATACTACTAGTATTTGATGTAATTTTGTGTATGGTCAACCTTTACTGCTGGATAATCTTTCGTGCCCATCACTGACCGCAACAAACACTTCAGCATGTATATGAATTCGCGGGTAACCGCTAGTGTGTAATATAACATAATTATTATATTTGTGAGAAAATATTCCAACAAAGCTTCTCATAAATTCATGGTCCTTTGTAGTCGCACGCTCCAGTGCTCAATTTAGTAGTAGTGGAGTAGTAGATCACTGGTGGCAGAGTGCTGTGCAGCAGTTTGTTCCGGCAGGAGCCAACCGCTTTACCTATTTTTGCTGGCATAATGACTGTTATGGGTCGGACCGGAGAATAGGATAGCCAGACTTCCACAATAGGTCTAACTTCCCGGTCGCAGGACAGCAAAACACCTGTAACATCTATGTTGCTTATAAGCCACGGTTCCCGTCTCCCTTACATCATTTGCTCCCTACATCAGGAGACCCCTGTGCTTGGTCACTAATCACATAAAAAAGTAATAGATAGTAGTGGTAGAGAAGCCGATAGCTCTTTGCATAAACGAGTATGCTTTTACGGAACACTATTTATGTAATTACTTGTAGAATCCAATAAAAGGCACGAATGTAAATAATATAAATAATTTCCAAAATTATAATTATTTTTCAGTCAAAATCGTTGAAATAATACAAATATGTTATCTTACACATTTATAACAGACAATGTGAATGATTGCAGAAGAAATGTAGTGAAAATTTAGAATATCTTAAAGAATGCGTATTTTTTCACAAAATCTAACCCTAAATTGTATGCTTGTATTTTGGGTATTCGTGAACGATACTTATAAAATTGAATATCAATGCCTAATCAACTATTTATGATGTTGAAAATCAATTTTTTTGAGGTCAGCCAATAACGACACGGTTCTTCTGATGATAAGGGATAAGCGACAACGGTGACAAATGAAGGTTATAGACACCATACAGTTGATAAGTGTATCGCTGTCTGTACCAGGGTGTAAAGCCTGTTGTGCAAGTCTACTCCCTAGAACTAAACATAACACTGTCATTATTGCGGGAAGAGTAGCTAAGGCGGTGGATACTTCTTAGGCAAGTTTCTGCTCAGCACTCTAGTGGCCTTGATGGCCTATCTAACCTTTATTTCCCTCATACGAGCTGGTCCGGTACCGGGTCACGATCCGGCTTTTGGGAAACACTGGTCGATCCTATTCAATATAATCAAATCCACTATGATGTGGAATATTACCCGTCTTGTTAATAAATGTGGACTAACGTGGGAGAATTTTGTTTTGATATTACAGTTTGTCTTACATCGTAATAAAACCTATAATAGCAGGTTTACCTTAGACCGTGTTTAATAATAAGACGGAACGTGTATACACGTACCGTAATAGTCGTTGACTAAAGTTTGAACAATTTTCCTGTTCTGTATAGCGGAGAATATGAAATTGATTAATCTCCGTACCGTCTAGTTAAGTTATCCTCCAAGCAGTAAACTAAGTTAAACTATTGTAAGAATAAGTGAAGTGTTTGATAATTCACAGCTCTGCGGAGTTGCACTTTGTTTTAAAGGAGCCATCACGAGGCGCTGACTAAGTTTATTGGCCATCGCTAAGTTGCCTCGACCAGGGCGCACCACTTTGAGCAACTTTAACTTGATAAAAGCCGAAGCCGTAGAAGCCGCTTTTTCTCGTTTTATTGCTAAAGTTCCTTCATACGTGTCTTGGGAAGTTAATAGCAATCTTTTCTTGACTTTTAATTTCATGAGATTAAGGAAAGTTTTTTAATGTATTGTGTGCCTTGAACTCATTATCTTGTGTATTCTTAACTGATGTTTTAAGTGAAGTCTGTAACTTTTATTTGAGTTGTCTATATTTAAATATAACGGGTATAAAATATACATATAAACCTTCCTCTTCAATCACTTTATCTACTAAAAAAACCGCATCAAAATCCGTGGCGTAGTTCTAAAGATTTAAGCATATAAAGAGACTTAGTTACTGAGGAAGCGAATTTGTTTTATACTGTGTAGTGATGAAACGTGACCTTACAAAATCTATAAGGGTAGTAAAGTAAAGTAGGTACTATGCGATTTAATAGTATTTGCTAAAAAAATATGTTTTTATATAATTGTTTGTACGAAATCTGTTGTCTTGCTTCTTTTCTGATACTGGCTAATAATTTAGGATTTTTTATTACATTAAGTTTTTAAATTTATCTTCAAGTAAGTTTTTTAACAGCGAGATTGCGCATCTCAATGGATAGCTGAGATAACATCTAATACAAAATTAGCTCAAGACTCACTACTGCTTTTAAAATAATTGAATTGCAAAGTGTAAGAAAATATATCACAGCGAAGTTTTGTATTCAGAATCCACTTATTCAGTCTATCAAACTAATTGTGATTTCAGCCAAGGATCAGACATTTGTTTTATTTTCAAAGAATTCACATAATCGAATTTTATTTTATATTTTAACAGAATTTCCCATTCCATTCTTCAGTTCAGTTAATCCATTCTATTTTCTATTCCTGTCTGGAATAAATCTGCATTACTTCATGGCAGCTTAGGAGTAATTACTAACAAGACAACTGGTGGTAGAGTGCCCTGCTGCAACTTGCCCGGGATATACCGCTTTTTTTTGGAATGAGTGATTTGTTGCCAACCTCGCGGCTTTTACAACTTCACCGGGCTTTGCATACACCGCCTTACCTTCATAATATCATAACCACAGAGTCATGTTCCGGTCCAAAGGGTAGGGTAGCCGGCAGATTTGCACATTAGGCCTGACATCCCTTCCAATGACAGCGACGCACTTAAATCATGGTGTATATAGGCCATTCTTGTCTCTTACCATCAAGAAAGCTATGTGCTTGTGTGCTGTCTTATCCCATGAAAACAAATTAAATAACCTAGTAAAATTACAAACCATTAGGAAGGTATTAAGGTTTTTGCAACAATTCGGTCGGTGTGAAACCACGAACTCTATTCGTGTCGACGTAACCTTATTTTCAGACCACTGACGTTTGTCGGTTTTGAGACTGTAGGAAGGGTTCCCAACCCTGAAATGCCCGGGAGACTTCGGTAATAATGGCTATTCTACCGAGCTCCCGATATGCAATAGTATCTCCAGATTTTTTTAAAATCGAAACTTACTAGCATAAATTCACAAAATCAGATCTACCGCCTTCGCAATTATTTTTAAATATACACTTCAATTTTTCATGTAAAAACTTTTATTACTTTGAACCCCTCAAATATTAGATGCAGCTCGAAAATCATATAAATAAAAATTAATACTTACGCAAGTTTTCTATCGAAACTTTTACTCTGCATCCGATTTGTTAAAATCCTCCCGGGCTAGTTCATTTGAGAGTCGGCAACCCTAACTGTAGGATACCCGGTAAATTCTTACACGAGATACTTAGCAACCTAGCCTACAGTTTAAGTTAAATAAAAAATTGGTTTTTATAAGAGACTTGAAATAGACGTCCAGAATAAATCTATGTATGGCTTACCATCACACGAAAATGTCAAATTCTAAATTCTGAAAGCAAATAATTTAAAGTGTAATATCGCTATGCGATGTATGAAATTGTGTCACAGTGCCAGTGCCACATATGTGTCACCAACGCACAGCTGAGTCGAACTGGAGTAGGACGACATTGCACGTCCGACTGACATTGTTTACGCACCAACAATATGCTATAAATGAATACGTTTGCGGAAACTAATTTACATTCGTTACTATTTCGTTTGCTATGTCTCGGGATAGGTTATCTTTTGTCATTGTTTGATTTTATATCTCACATAAAAGGTTCAAGATTTTTTACTGTGATTATTAACCTAACATCAAATAGAGGAAATTGTTAATTCGACTGTATGCTTTTTTGTGTGTTTGTTACGCTGCTACCCAGCCAATTACGAAACGATTGTGATAATTCTTTTGTTATATGGTAGGTAATGATTCCGAGGTGGTTCCATATTAATTTTATCATAATCCGGCTAGTTTTTGTGTTTGTGAAAATTTATGCACTATCAACAGCCAGTTTCCGAAACACAAATCAATTT
>NJDD01003301.1:21077-38572 GCA_002245505.1 Calephelis nemesis | reverse complement strand
AATCGATACTTCAAACATATATATTGCGTATTTCATATGTTAAGACATCATAAATAGATTTTATTTTAGTAAAGGATTGTAAAATAAAAGAAAAAATGCCTCATGTTATCTTTATACAACGTTTTATAATCGTAATATTTACTGCTATTTTAGGTGTTTTATTAAACCGGCCCGCCTCAAGATTAATTATAATTTATTGGCCCGCCACTAGATTTTTTTTAACTTACCGGCCCGCGGTCAAAAGAATTTGCCCACCCCTGGTCTAAACCAAACTCATATGTTTAACACATGCTATTATGAAGATCGTAATAGTAATCTAAAATTGATTGGCATTTTGCTAAATCGCTAAAACTCAAAAACCACTAGGCGTATCGCGATCAGATTCTTATGGGTTCACTTCGGAATCATTCTTACCTTCCTTAAACAGAACTATCAACATCTGTTTGTTACTGCCCGAGTAATCGCGTGACAAACATACTGAAAAGAACAGTAGAATTTATAACCTTTTTAGAGTCGGCTGAAAAATACAACATGTCTGCCTTATGCAATTTGGTTTTGAGAATAGTAACGCACTGTAGCCAGCTGCATTTTTAAGGAGTGCAGGTCAGGTGCTTTTGGAGTGTTTAAATAACGTTTTTTAATTATGGATGAAAATTGGATCGAGTTATGCCAAAATGTACCAACTGCACAAAGTTGCACAAACTGCAAAAACGGTGTCTAAAGTTAAATTTGTAATAATCTTGAGCTCGGTGTCAGTATATGTCTTAAAATATTTTAATAACTTCATTAACCCAAAGTAATTTGGTATTTATTTCAATTATCATGTGTTCACCACATGTTTCTGGATCATTATAGCGGAATTTTTTTTAGACTTAGTCCTTATGTGTGGCTTGGTTCTTAGATTTTTTGTATTCAATGTGAATGTGGGATTGGCTGTTTTTTGCTGAGTAGTAATATAGTTCATTCTGATCAGTTTGGTGTCAATAACTAATTTTTTGACAATTTGTGGGTTGGTGTATTTTAGCATAACTCGGTCCAATTGATGACTGTTGTTTTAGTATAAACGTATTGATGAAAGAAATGTTTAAAAAAGTTATATATTTTTTATCAAAGTAAGACTTAATTACTTACTCGGCCGCAAAGAGTTGTCAATTAACGTTTAATTTATTATTATGACATAATTTTATATTGAAAAAATGTCGACTTAATGACTGATTAAAAGTTAATTGACGTCTCTGACAATGTCTTACTTTGTTTATTATCCAATTAATTAGATAAGATCATATGAGTGATTGCATCTGGTGGTGCCTGTAAGTGGATTCGATGAGGCTGTCAATATTGTATATGTAATAAGGATGGGATGACCCCATCGCCCGCTTATGGAATAATTTTGCCATTTAGAATACAACTCGACCAGTTTGACAATATCGACTTGTATTTTCTTGTCGCCATAACTTTACTACTTGCCATCTTCATGATCCGGTACGCGAGAGACCTAAGAGTCTTAGGTTGATAACGCACCAGTAACGTTTTTGGTATAGGTGACGTGAATTTCTTAACATTAGGATATCTATCAGCTATCTTTGTTAAATGAAATTGTCCTAAGATTTGTATTACTAAAACTATCCTATTTATCATCCAATAATATACTTACTTAAATATCAGAATAAATAAAACTTCCTACCCAAAAAGATTTAATATGTATTTTGGTGCTGATTCTTCTGTTCACAGTTTTTAATTGTTTTTATTTTTTTAATTAGACAAAAAAAATTAAATTTATTTTGACAAGAATATCAATCTATGAAATGTTAAGAAAACCAATATAGAGAGGGTAAATACAGATATAGAGACAAGAGTGGTACATTAATAATTTTACCCCAAAAACATTGAGAGATAATCTTTATTAAAATTAAATCATTGATATCTACTCAATTACACTTTTGTATCTTCACGCCCGTATCCCCGAAGAGGTCGGCAGAGGCACAACCAGCGCAGCCACGACTAGCCGAAGACACTAAGTCCCACAATGTGATAGGTGGCAAGCCTATCACCAAGCGGGCACAAATCCAATCCCGGGCAACGTTTTTTATTAGAAAATTGGAAAAACCCAATTTTCTTTTTGTTGCTCGACCCGGAATTCGAACCCGGGACCTCATGCAGTCAAGTCCAACAACTGAACCACTAGACCACAGAGGCGATTAGTTATACTTTTAGACGAAGAAAACTATAGACCAGCTTTTTCAACGATCTCAAACGACTAGTTTACATACGGGTAGAGCACATGTCGACCATTAGTTACTACTTCCGATAAAACAGACATCAGTCTTACATTATCATCCGATAAACAAACATAAAACTATCCGAAAAAGGTTATCTCCCAAGATCCCGCGAAATCCTCTTAAGAAATTCCAAATGCGGCACAATTGAGGCTCATTTATATAAGTTAGAGCATGTTAAGTGCAGACGAGCTTAGCTATTGTTGGCACAGTGACGGTCCTCGCGGATTGTTGGCCCCATTGCGATCTGCGGCCGCATCTGTGCCCCGGCCCCGACATTCAAAGCTGTCCGTTGCATGTCCCAGACATTATTTGTTCTAAACTATCTCTGTTCGGAATGTCCACGGACATTCCGTTTGTTACGAGTTTTTTATTCACGTGACATGGTACAATGTTTTTGTTCTTTAACGTATAGATGGGAAAACTTTATTCTGCATTTTGTACTTTGTTATTTTTAACCTGTACACGCAGATATATCGTACAGATTGTTTTCTGTTAATAAAATTTGTAAAAAAACGTAATTATGTATTTTTAAAACAAATGTTTTAATTGTATTATGACGTCGCATATATTAAAACACTAACAGTTTGACTAGGAGTGGTCGGGATCTTATTATGTACCAGCGACTCTCAAACTAAACAAAAATGATGTTTTTATTTAAAATTAGTTTATTTTATTCATTTGTTATTTTAGCAGCCCGCTGACCCTGGAGAGGCTGATTTCATCTTTATCTCAAGAGACTAGCGACTAAATTATTTTAAGAGTAAAAAATGTATAAGGAAAAAAAATACCAGACAAGTTCTGCGCTTATTCATTTTTTTAAGTTTATCTTGTTGTTAGATGTTGTTACAAGCTTAAGGCTCTCTAAAGGTAAGAGACAATCTTGGCCTATTGACACCATAGATGTTGTACGTCACTGTCCTGAGACGGGGATGGAAGGCTTAATGTGCAAGTCTACCGGCTACCCTACCCTCCAGACCGGAACGTGACATTCAATATGACCCATGCAGGAATGGGTAAGGCTGAAAATTCCTATTTGGACGGGCTGCTGCTCCACCTACATAATCTACCATCAGTCATGTTGAAGTAGAAACAAGCAAAATTATTTAATATTTTATTACACTGTAAACTGTTTGTTAAACGAAGAGGTAGGCGGAGGCACAACCAGGGCACCCACGACTAGCCGAAGATGCTAAGTCCCACAATGTGATAGGTGGCAAGCCAACCGCCACCGGTATCGCCAACCGGGCACATATATCCTACCCCGAGCAACATTTTTTTTTATTAGAAAATTGGTAAAACCCAATTTTCTTTTTGTTGCCCGACCCTGTATTTGAACCCGGTACCTCATGCAGTCAAGTCCAACAACTGAACCGCTAGACCACAGAGGCTCTTTAATTAAATGTAAAAATATTCCGTCAGATATGAAGTCACATATAATAACAATCTTCAGTTAAATACTTCACATACTCAAACGTCGCAGTTGTTATAAAATTCTCCAGTTAGCGAGGAGTCGTTGAGATCGCATTATGCAGGAGGGCGGCAGTAGTTCTTCATCGCACACTGCGCCACACTCGCAGACTGCGATACATTAGTGTGGTCTCGTCTGGTATTAATGTGTGCACTAGGATCCTGAAAACCCCTAGTGGCTAAATAAATTTTAAAGGACGTCTGCAAGATTGTAAAAGAAAATCTTTAAAGCTCTATTTTGCTGCACTTGTGAAATTGTGTTTTTGTATATAACTACTTAGTTATTTTATACTAACCGACCCGGTGAACTTGGTATTGCTTGACATTAATTGCCACTAACAGTTTATATGGGTAAAAATTACCCTTAATTTGAAACATTCTGCATTGGTGCTCCGCTCGTATTGGTCTCAGCGTGGTTGTAATATGTAGTCTATAGCCTTCCTCGATAAATGTGTTATCTAAAAATAAATTAGTTTTTCAAATCGGACCTGTAGTTTCTGAGAGTAGCGAATACAAGCAAACAAACCAATTCTTCAGTTTTGTGAGATTGGTATAGATACTGTAACTATGAACACTCACTGTTGAACAATTTTTAAGTATTGAATTACAATACTGATTGTTCACTTCGTCCTCCAATCCACTTGATAATCGTAGCGTTATGTTTTTTTAATCCCCGACGGAAAAAGAGGGGTGCTATAATAAATGCGTGTGTTTGGGTGTGCGCGTGAATGTCTGTGGCATCGAAATTTTTGGGCGGTGATACCTATTTTGATGCAGGTTTTTTATTTGAAATGGGTTTTACCTACATTGCAAATAGGTTTTGTCGGTTATTGTTTTTTTTTATGTTTAGGATTTATTATGTGTGTTTATTATGCAGCGACGCACGCACCTGTAACATCTATTATAAATTATAATATAAATAATAACATATTTTGTAAATTATGCCCCACAATGTGATAGGTTGCAAGCCTATCGCAAACCACGCTCATTTCCTATCCCAGTTAATGTTAATTTTATTAGAAAAATAAAAATATTTTGTATTTTCTAATATTTTTTTTGCCCGACCCGGGGATCGAACCCGGTACCTACCTCAAGGAGTCAAGTCTGACGCCGGACCCCTTTGAAAGATAACTAACGTCTCTCAGTGCAGACGTTAGTGTTAATTTTTTTTAAAGAGATCGCTGGTAATCGTTACGACGCTAACAATTTTTTTTCTTGTTTCAGGTACTATTCATGGTGTAGCTGTTTGTAAGAAAGTTTTTATTATTTTTGAATAAAAATCACCTGAGACAGGCAAGATGCATTTATACCATTTTGTCTCTCTTTGCCATTTATTTTAAAGAGGACGGGACTAGCACTTTGCCAGAATAAAAATATCTTAATATAGAGAATATTTTTCTCTTAACCTCTTTAGCATAGAACAAAATTTAGATTTTCATGGGTAAAAATCACGAGCTAAAACATTCTATGATTACAATTATATGTTAGTAAAGTTCTGTATAACTCCATATATCATAAAATAATTATGAAAATATAATTGATTGCTGCAATAAAAAAAACTCTAGTCAAGTAATTTTCACTACACTATTTGTGTTTATAATGACGCGCACTTAGTTGATCAATCAGTTAATGCAAAAGAATACACCTGAATAAATAATAAGTGTCCGTAATAGCGATTGAAATTACGTATATTCCAATAAAAGTCATTATAGCGGTTAGCGGTGACACACACTCACGCCTAAATCTCGAATGGCGATCCGACCGATGATAGATCTAAACCGCGCGAAATAAGTGTGATGTGTGTGATGAGTGTTAGCAAAAACTTACTAGAAGTATACTCAATGTATATAAGATTTCATAAGCCTGACAAAGCTTTTATGTACAACATTATGTATATACCAATAAACTAATAATAAAGTTCGTCAATCACAACTTATAAGGCAAAATTCCAATAACTAAGGAATATACAAGTCAAATAGTTGAGGAACGTCAATGTAGCTAACAGCCCCGGGCTTTCATTACGAAATGTCGCTCACTGTACGCTTCTGTCGGGCCTTTGATGCCCAGCAGCCCTAGCAATGTCAACTTTCGACATCGAATAGTTTTATCAAAACCTGTTTCTAATCGATTTGTAATATTTGCGGTGGGAACAACTCCTAGTTAAAAAATATATTAAAATAATTATCTACTCTTAACTGGGATAAACATATTCATCCTAATATCCACCCCTACATCCAGTCAGATTTCGGACCACATTAGAATTAACATAATACATATATTTACTAATCACGCAGAATTCATTTTTACTTTATCTTAGTGCTTTCACTGTGTTTTATTACTTTTTTGCGAGCAAAGTTCTCCGTAAGTTATTTTCTGTCATAATTCATTAGACCAAGACAACTATGGACCATAGACACATTAGATGTTACAAGAATGGCACTATCCTTTAGTCGAGGTTCCAGGCCAGAAGTGCAAGGTCTCTCTTCCCGTTAACGAACTGCTAGTCAAGAAGGCTGATGGTCTATTCTACACAGGGGACACGGACCAACTTGAGTAAATCTGTTATATATAACTTAACTATACATTTCAAATTTTTATTATGTTATCTTAGTGTACTACACTAGGAGTAGGCGATTAGATGTCACTATTCGAATTCGAAATAATTTCATGCTAGGCCTATCGACTGTACCTTTTGTACCAGCTTATGTTAAAATGTAAAGATGATGTTTCTATATCATGTTTATTCATGCTTCAAAATTAATTACTTGTTAGCCGAAATTGTAAATGTATCAAAGGTGTGTTTAACTTCACCCAGATTTGATTAGGGTTGTTAGCAGTTAGAAACATAAGGGTTTATTATATGAAGGACAGTAAAAAATCCTCTCTTAAACCAAATATTCTCAGTAGCGTGTTAGTACCCTCGTGGTCCTTACTAATATCGTGCTACGTGATGCTTGATATTTTGTAGGTATGTTCCGTTTTTACGTCGAAACAGTTGAGCGAGTTCTAATTGATTTCAACATATAAATAGACACGTCTTTTGAGAAGGGTTTAGGCTACTTTTTATCGGGCTCCGCGGAAGAGTTTGTTTAAATTTAATCGTTAATTTAATTTCTAAAAAAGTTAATTTGAAAAAATCTTAAATACTGACAATCTATATGCTCGTCTTACATCTTACTATATAAACAATCTCCTCTGTGGCCTAGCGGTCCGGGGTGGGACTTGACTTCTTGAGGTCCTGGGTTCAAAAACCCAGGTCGGCAACAAAAAAAAATTAAAAAGTGTATTTTCAATTTTCGAATAAAAGTAACCGGGGTTGGCAGTAGGCTTGTCATCTACCACATTGTGAAACTGCCACCTATCACATTGTGGGACTTAGCATCTTCGGCTAGTCATGGGTGCACTGGTTGTGCCTCTGCCTACATTTTTGGAGATATGGGCGTGAAGATACTTTTTTTATCCAAAAAACGAGGCAAGTCTTTTAAATAGGTATTTCTTTCTGAATCTCGTAAACAGCTCAAATTATTTTCGTGAAATTTAGTATTCAGGGGGTTTCCAGTGCGATAAATTGATCTAGCTACGTTTAATTTTTAGAAAACGTCGTTTTATAAAAAAATACCCTAAGCTCCGTCATCCACGTGTTACATACCAACATGTCGAATTGATTGATATCTTAGTTCGTTTTAAATATTTTTAAAAAAGGTAATACAAATACGTTTACTATACCTGAATTAATATAAGAATCCCTAGCGAAGTGATCAAAGAGAAATGAGAGATTATACAACGCTAAACTCAATGATGTGCGTTTATTGCTTTACTTAAAAAATAACAAAACTTTATTACGAGGCGCGCGAAAAACAATAGATAGTTACAAACGATTAGAATTAATAGTGTCTAACAAAGCGTGTTAATTACTATGGAACCGCAAATTAAGTAATTTTTATTTTTTTTCGGCGACGATTGCAATCAGGGCCGTCTTAAGACATGTCTAGTCTACGGGGCACAGATTAATTTGAGGCCCCGAACGCACAAACATTTCAGACATACAGTTTTAAAATAATTTTAGGCCGTTCGATATTTGCTTCTTCTTTCAGTTCCAGTTGCTTTTTATTTAAGGGGCATTTGACTGCATTTCCGTGTTTGGGTGTTTATTAAATTTACCCTGGTATCTTTTTAAGTATTTCTATACATATAATATGTATTACAATCGTTGACTAACACACATAACACAAGCATATAATTTGCTTACTTTGGGGTTAGATTCAATTTGTGTGATTTGTCCAGGGATATTTATTTATTATTATTTATTTATCTATTCAAATGTTGACATTTAAAAATATATTTTCATTAACCTGAACCGACAAACCGTATGTTCACGACGGTACTGAATGTAATTCGCTTTAAATATGCTAAATAGCTAGTTTTTATCTATGAGCATGCTCTGCATCTTATAGATTAAAACCAGCTGTTCTCGCGGCTTTGTCCGTCTGGAATTTATTTTTTTACAAAATTGACATATGATTGCATGTTTTAATATCTTCGATACTCATGCTTTTAATGTAAGATCATTTTAAATAAAACAGGTACGATTTTTATTAATATCAATGTACAGTAGAATCCCGATTATCCGAATCAATTAAAACCAATGGTAATTCGGATAATCGAAAATCCGGTAAATATTCGATTTTATAGTCAAATCAAACTATATTTGACATTTAAATGTTACATTATGTAATAAGTTTTACATATGTACATATTTTGAAAGAGGACATTTATTTGAAAATCAGCCCGTGTATGCTTTTCGTTGAACGATATAAAAACAATTATATATGTGGTTCAAGTATAATGAATGACATTTTAATATGTACCAATGTTATTTACAATTTTAATTGAATGTAATTTGTTATTGGTCTTTGACGTAATTAGGTTTATCATTATGTCTTAGGTTTTTCATGACATTTCGTTGCAAGCTGCCACCTTCTTTCTCAAGCGCACAAGTAAATTTCATTAAAGAAGCAGAATTTGTTTGATGTCTGATATCGTAGATACTTCTAAATCCTATACTTACTGTCAGAATCACCATTTTTATACCTTGATTATCTTCATTTTGTCTCCAAGAGACAACACTACTTTTTTTAGGCTTAGACATTTTATATTTCCAACGCAAGATGTTAACAAAAATAAAAGACAACCTATAAAATAAACGTTATGATTATAAGAGGAAATGAGACAATAACAAACATAATCATGCAAACAAATCAGAGCGGGTGTAAATATTCGGAGATGCGTTTAAACTTATTACGTGTCTAGTGACGCGGATTGAAATTTTTTAAGCAGGAGCTAGAGCCGTGGCATGAGTCTGGATAATCGGATGTTCGGATAATCGGGATTCGGATAACCGAGATTCTACTGTAGTTAAATTAGTGACATTCGTCGAAATCTCAATTATTTTTATGAAACATCAACCACACCGCTCTCTTGATGACTTCTTAGGACTGTAAGAGACTGTAAAGACACTATAGATGTTATAGGTGTGTAGTCGTTTTCCTGTTGCCGAGTTGCTTAGCCCATTGAGCATATCTTTTGCTATCCCCACTACTTATATGTACCTACTTATATGACTGGGTCAAGTAGATATACATAGCACTCTATCTTTAGTAGTGCTTATTGTTAATGACCCATTTAACCAATGCTTGTGTCTTGCGAACTGCCAGACAGAGAGGGAAATATTTAGTCTATATTACTCATGGGATTCCGACCAATACGGGAAAAAATTAGAAACTCATCTCGAATCTACCTGCTGCCTGACGGGTAGAGAATACTGTATGGCATTTAGTTATCTTTTTTACAGTATTTGTATCCCATGCCTCGTGACCAATCGACAAATAGACAAGAGTTACTTGTAACTGTTGTTATCGCCCCCGTGGTATAGCGGTCCAGCGTCGGACTTGACTTCTTGAGGTCCCGGGTTCGATTCCCGTTTCGGGCAACAAAAAAAAAGAGTGTGTGACTCATGAACGCACGTAAGAAGTTATACTTCTTTGGCGTAACAATCCAAAAATACCAAATAATAACACAACGCATACATACATAAATATACATAAATAGCATGCAACAATAATTAAAAATCATAAAATGTAATTAAAAATAAAAAGGTTCGCAACTAACTTCAGGGTGTTGCTTTTGAATGTCACTTTTATCTGTCGGTGTGCGCGCGCATCGTGAAAATTCACTCTCATCATTTTTTTCCAATTGCGCCAAAAGAAGTATAACTTCAAAAATAGGAAATGTATGTTTTCAATTTTCTAATAAAAATAACGTTGCCTTAAATTGGACATGTGCCTTGTAGGCGATAGGCTTGCTATCTATATCATTGTGGGACTTAGTGTCTTCGGCTAGTCGTGGGTGCCCTGGTTGTGCCTTAGCCTACCTCTACGGAGATATGGGCGTGAAAGTACTTAATTGTACAAACTTGTTTTTAGAAACACGGCTGTGTTTCTTATCCAATTTTTTCACTGGAGTATCTATAGCGTATGGGGTAATTTTTTAAGGTTTTGTGTGCGTGAACAAAGTAGCATGTGAATCCTATTATAAGTTCATAAAAAATCAAGACATTATCGTTAGACAGTACCGTTACAAAAAGACATCTCCCCTTTACATCGGTGTAATTTAGCGCATGTATTAAAGTAGGTTAGTCCAAGAGCTCGCGAATATGTGACCATTACTCCGCCGGAAAAATTCAACATTCATTCAGAACCAAGATATATTGGACGTTGCGCTGTGGTGTTACAAAAAGACAACTCATTCGAGATCCAATTTACGTCAGTGGCGTTCTCGGGTTATAATCCAGACGGTTAGTCCAAGAGCGCACGGTGATTTTACGATTCGTTTTTGCAACCTTCTCGTTAGTAGGTATTTAGGTAAAATTTGCCTGCAAATCGTTTTTTATTAAAACGGAAGCTCTAATCTCTATCTACCTACTATTCTAGTCGGTTTGTATAAAAAACATGTACGTAAGCAATATGATTCGTTTAATAAATATAGTAACCGAGCGTTATTTTGCTCATCGGAAACTCTATAAGGGATTCCATCCAAACCAAGAAGGAGTGGTCTGCGGACAGTAGGTTGATAAAAAGACAACTCACTCGAGATCCAATTTACGTCAGTGCAGTAAACCGCATAATATAATCCAGTAGTATATTACAAGAGCTTGTGAACGTGAGACTAACACTGCGCTTTTAACTTTTTTAATGATTTGTTCACATCCGTTTCATACGCCCCGATCTTACGGATGCGTTAATTGAGTTACCGCGAGTTGTTAAGATACGGCCACAGTAGTAGTGACAAAAAAAACGCTAGCATCTTATAGGTAGCGTAACAGAAAAACCTTTGTTAAAGTCCTATACTAGGAAGAAAAACAACAGTTATCTACCGTACAAATTTAATAAAAACCCGAGATTTTACAATGTTCCAATAGATTGTGTTGCTGTTACAAAGACGTGTCATTCTAAAAAAAAATACTTGATAGCAAATGGAAGTCTACAAAGTTAGCAATGCAAAGTTAGCAATGTTACAATGATTACCATCATAATCCTATTAACGCTAAAAAACGCAGCTCGGGTGGTAGAAAAAACCTTCGTTGAAGTCCTATTACAGGACGAAGAAAAACAGTTACTATTCAAATTTAATAAAAACCAAGTCCAAATAGATTGTGTTGTTACAAAGACGCGGTATTCTAAAAAACATACTTGATACCAAATGGAAGTCTCCAAAGTTAGCCGCAAATCATAATTATATAAATCCTAGTACATATTTTATGGTTAACGTTGCATTGGTAAACTTAATTTAAAAAATGAAATTCGATCTCCCTGTCTAGTAGCGGAAAAAAGACATCTTGCTCGAAATATCATTCCCGTTAGAGTAGACAAATGTATATATCTAACTTGTCGAAAAGATAGTCTTAGAGCTTACGGACCTTTAAAAATATATTTATTACTTAACTGTATAATCGAAGCATTCAAATAATTTAAATTTAAGTAAAACGTCAAGTTTAAATGTATAAAGTATTTTCAACGTGACTAGAGCTAATTGAACTTACTTTGCAACTGCTGACATGCGGAGGTAAAGAGGCCAGCAGAAGCCACAAATGAGCACGTTTGGATGGCTCAACACTAAAAGATGCTGCATTGACAATTTACACAGATTGAATACAGATATTTTGTATCAAAGTGCGTATCGGTGTCATTTATTTATATAAAAAATACATTATAAATACATATATGTAATTAAACAGATTTGAACCTTGGTTCTTGTCACATTTACGATCCACTTAAAGTGGTGAAGACTACTCAAGTCCTTAATTGGTCAAGTGAGCCTGCTTTGAGAAAATCACCACATCCGGACCACCTACCCCACTCATAGAGTTTCCGTCCGTTACTTTGAGTCGACTAGTGCAAACATTCCGCACATTTCTATTTAAGTATCTTATGTTATGGATAGGGATCTAGGACCTTAACAATATATGGTGCTATGGTGATAGTTTGCATTCCATGTCACCAACTCTGTTGTCTTTAAGGTCGTTAAGGTTGTCTGGGCAGAGATCGCTCTAAAGCGATAAGACCGCCTTTGTGCACCTAAGTTTAATATTATAAATGGAAGAGTACGTCTTATTTTAAGATTTTGGTGCATAATAAAGTGTATTCATTCATTCACTCATTCATTCATCTTTCATGGTGGATGGTTCAAAGTATTTAATTTCAAACAGGCAATTGTTAATATATTTTTTTGTAATGTCACTGTTTACACTTTACACATAAATTTGCGTTACAGTATATATACGTTGCAATTATGATAAAATTGAGATTTTATTCCGCCAATTTTGACTTAAGCGATACCTAGCTCATAATCTAGTTTCCATACAACTTTGTCGTAAGAAACACATGTTATTTAGTTTGTTAAAATGTTTAATACTATTTTTTTTTACATTGTATGACAGGTTAGAATTTAAAAATAAAAACTAATCTATACATAGTATAAAGCAAAGTCGCTTTCCGCGTCTGTCTGTATGTATGTATGCTTATATCTTTAAAACTACGCAACGGATTTTGACGCGGTTTTTTAAAATAGGTAGAGTGATTCAAGAGCAAGGTTTATATGTATAATAACATGCTTCATATATTAGAGAACCACTGATAATTTCAAAATTTCTAATGCGAAGTCGTAAATAAACATATTTTTTTGCGCTTGCATTGCAAACGCTGGCTAAACTCTACGAGATAGATCAAAATAATGTACTAAGTATTGTTTATCTTAAAAAGGTCTACAAAAAAGTTCGCGATGGTATATGTTTATCTCTTAGGGATAACTTACAATAACCAATTTTTATCCTTTACTTTTTACGAAAAATAATGGCTTATTTACGAAGCGATTTAAAGCAATACAGCATTAATCCTTATCTAATTAAGTATCTTAAATAAATTTTACATTTAATATAGAACAATATAGCCCGTTACAGCATGTAAATTAAACTAATACTTTCGGAGATATTACAGGTTTAAAATATAGGGACATCGCGGTTGCGGCGGTACCGGCTGGCCGTCTGGTACTTTTTTTTATTTTATTTTATTTAATTCTATTGAAATATTTTGCGTGACACTGAAATAATGCTCTGCAATACAAATTATGAGATACATATCTAAGCGTTTTTTGAAAATCAACCCCTATGAGGGTGAACGGGGGTGGCACAATTTGCGTAGGAAAAATATTTAACAGTAATTTTTGCCATAAGTCCATAACAATGAACCACGTACATCAGTTTATCATTCACGAAAAACACACAAAGAAATGATGATATACTTACATAGTAGCAAAATTGGTTAAAAATCCCTACTTCCCTACTAATATTATAAATGCGAAAGTAACTCTGTTTTTTTTTGCAAAAAAATAGGGGAGAATGGGTAAAAAGAGGGGATGAATGTTCATATGGAAATTCGTCATTTTTAAAGTTGTAACAGTGAAACTTTGTATTTAGACATTTTATGATAAACGAAAGAATATAGGCTACTTTTTACCACTAAAAATGAGGGAGAATGGGTAAAAAGAGGTTATGAATGTTCGTATGGAAAATCGTTTTTTCTTTGAAAGAGTATATTTCAGAGGTGGTCCCATGGTCACCAGGTGAGGACCTGATGATGAAATCCTGGGGAAGTCGAGGGAAACTCTGAAAAAATATTGGCAAGAATAGTGTTTTTGTGGATTATGATCACTTTCTAACATTCGACAATGGTCACTCCATACTCAGACTCAACAGACTTGCGGAATAGGCTGACCTTTAAGTGTCTTTGAGGGATTTTTACACAGACGCAAGGAAGAAGATCGGCTAGCGCGCAGCGTCAAGCTCAAAGTAGAATCATTTTCAGAAGGTTTAATAGGAATGTTTTTGTTAATGCAGGATTCTATTATGACAATACGTTACAGTATAAAAATCCTCCTTTGATATTAATTGGAAAAATTATTAAAATATGTCAGCATTGTGATCCCTTAAAATTCAAAGATGAAACGCAGGGTTGTGTTCATGGTAAGATATTATTACTTTTGTTTAGTGAACCATGAGCCGCTAATTTCTCTCATTCTGATGAATCTCGAAGATTTTTAGCAATATGCGCAAATGTCGTTTGGAGTAGGTAGACACATCATTATGCCAAGATGTTCTCCTACATTTTTCTGTGCAAGGTCAAATTTATCACAGAATAATATTACATACCTACCTATCATATATATATCATACTAATATTAATAGGCTGAAGAGTTTAATTTTGTTGCTACAATTTCTAAATGTGAGTTTCTGAAGATATCCCCGAAGGCTTAGTTCTGCCTAACTGCACAACCAGAGCACTCACGACTAGCTGAAGACATTAAGTCCCACAATGTAATAGTTGACTGTAGCCGGGCACTTATCCAATCCCGGGCAACGTTACTTTTAGTAGAAAATTGAAACTTCACATTTTCTATTTGTTTTTGTTTTGTTGCCCGGACCGGAAATACAACCCAAGATCTCAAGAAGTAATTCCGAAGACGGACGGTTAGACCTTAGAGACGATATGCATATTTCTAAAATTTCGAAAAAAAAATCTGTTAGAGGTTTCCATAACTAATTTAATTTTATTTCACAGGATTAACTAATTTAATTTTATAGGATTTGCCGAAGTGCAGATAAAACTGTAAACACAATAACGTATTACTACGATATATCTGAGGTGAAATTAGAAAAGAGAAAGTGTATGTTCAGTATTGACGGCAAAATTGCTGAATTGATTTTAATATTTACAAAAAAATAGATGAAACTTTGGATAGCGATTTAGGCTACATTTCATCTTAAAATGTTAACGAGCAGTGTTGGAGAGCTAAATATCAAATTAGTAGACTACGCGGGCAAAGCCGCGGGTAACAGCTAGTTGTGAATATAGTTTAGTTCTAGAACCAAATGCATTTATCTTTATGCAAGAATATTGTACAATGGATGACCTCATGCCATATAGCATTCTCAACTAATGAGCCCATAGGCAGAGTGGAGATGATATTGAACTTTTTCGGGATACCAACTGAATTGTATGATTTTTTATTTATTTTTGTATTTAAAGTGACTCGTCGCATTGCAGTTGCAATTTAAATACAATATTGTGATCCGAAGCTCTTGTGCTATCGTAATCCAACCGCAGTTGACTCTCCGCACACAATTCATTTCAATTTCCATTCGAGTGTGTGCCAGCTGCCTGCCGCACACTCCGTGGTCACCGTTGACCCGCACACCCTGTTCAAACTGCCTTACTGTTATCGTTTTTGCTTCCCGTATCTTGTTATATGCAAAGCTGGCGACAATGTACATTCCACAGCGGGATTTTGCTGAATTTTGTGTATTCTGTGGTGTGTAAATAAATATATGATGGAATTGAAGACTGAGTGGCTATTCGTGGTGAGTAATGGGAATAAAAGGTTTTCCCCCGTGTTGGTCTGGGATCCTTTGCAGAATAGACCATCTGCCTTTCTTACCAGGCAGCTCGTAAAAGGCGAGCATAGGCTTGTCATCACTAACACCGTGACATCTGACTAGGTGGTAGAGTTTCGCAGCGACTCGCCCGGATTGGTACCACCGCCTTACCTATTCCTGCCGCCATAACGTCATGACGTGTTCCGGTTTGGAGGGTAAGGTAGCCGGTAAACTTACTTTTTCTCGAGGCCTAACATCCTGACCTCAGGTTGACAATGCACCATTACCATCTTTGGTGTCTCTAGGCGGCGTGAATTTCTTACCATCAAGAAATCCGTCTGCTTGTTTGCCTTCCTATAACATTAAAAAAAAAGTAAAAGGCATCCTTAATGTTGACTCGGAAACAGATACAAATATCTTATTTTAAATTTTCCTTTTCCAACGAAAACAATGTTACCCAGGATTGTACATGTGTCCGGTTGGCGATAGACTTGCCACCTATCACATTGTGGGATTTAGTGTGCATTTGCCTATCTCTTCGGATATACGGACTTAATGATACTTCCTTTATGTTTTTTCTTAATTTACGCAAAACAATCCTAAGTAATGTTTTATATGAATCTGTATTTATTTTTCCAATAGTAATTACTTAGGCGACACTGGAGGTGTACATACAATTACTTTTTATTCTTCGAAAAAAGATAAAACGAAAATATATCCGAGCATTTCTATTTCGAACTTGGGCATTCACGAAATGTTCGCTACTAAAATCCTGTATCCGTAACGTGTGTTGGGAAATTTTTGTGCGACTTTGTCGTCAGTTCTGAATTTACTTCAATGGTTTCTAGGCAACATTGAATAAGATTGCGCATCACCGTCTCAAACCCCGAGTCGCGACTCCTCGCATTAATATACATAAGTTTACAGTAAACTTGACACGTCGCTTCTGACCTGTACAATATCGAAATGTCCTACCCAGAGGAGAGAAAATTTAATGTTCATATGAAATGGTGTCAAAGGTGGAAAAATATCTTATAAGGTTGTTTTCACTTACGTATTTTTGTTTTAACGTAGATAGTTAATTGTGCTTAGTGCTGGTGCTACTTATTTATACTAGTATTTTGTTGCGCTGGGATCAAGAGTCAAATCTTACCCGGGGTTTGTCCAGATCCATTGAATAAAATAGACCATTCGAAAGAGATCATTCGAAAAGAGAGAGAGTGAGAAATAGAATTTGATACTAAAGTGAAAAAAAGCGACCAAGTCCGAGTCAGGCTCGCACACGAAGAGTTCCGTACTATCAACTATCTATTAAAAATAGGTTTTTGTATGAGAGCCCTCCGTTAATATTTACTTTATTGTTATTTAATAATTTCTTTTGAAATGTAATATGCAAGTAAATATTCTGTGAAAATTTGAAGAGTCTACCTACGTTTTAAATATTGAGCAAAAAAAATGCGAGAAAACACGTTTATTGTATTTTTTTTTGTTATGGTACTTAATATTTTATTTAATATTAGGTATTTGTTGTTATAGCGGCAACGGTAATACATCATTTGTGAAAATTTCAGCTTTCTAGCTATCACGGTTTATGAGATACAGCCTGGACACAGACAGCGGAGGCTTAGTAATAGGGTCCGTTTCACCCTTTTGGTACGGAACCCTAAAAATGAAGTGAATGGTTGAAAATTAGCCTAAACATACATATACATATTTTTATTTACAAATAGATTATTGATTATATTAAGCTGCTACCTTTTAAT
>NJDD01003300.1:97729-122158 GCA_002245505.1 Calephelis nemesis | reverse complement strand
TGAGGCTAGATCCAATAAACGATCTAACCAAAGAATTCTGCCTGTGTCAACTTTTGAAACATTTTTCTCCCATAAATTCTTTTGTTTCCTCAGCACATTCTTATATAACAAAATCAATTCCAGGCTAAACATTTACAATCTTACCAAATATAAATGTAAACAAATAGTATCTACTTGGTTGTCCTCACTATCCTATGATGAAACTGAACTACTATTAAAAACTGTATTATGAATGTCTTAACATACACAAAAAAAAAATAGTAAAACAATTGTATAAATTCTTTTCTATACACCTCTACCTAACATACATTTTGCACACTTGTTTTATTTGTTACATATCACATAAACAATAACAAACGCTCCTACACCCAAATCACACAGTACAAGCGGTCGCTTTTATACATACACACACGTCTTTTACACCCTCTTAAGCGTTTTTTACACATACACACTTACATAAGGGTACACACTAACACACACTCAGTAACAATTAATTTTGTAATTTTATTTAAAAAAAGTGAAATTTGAGGATATACATACTTATAATAATAAACACTAATTAATAATTTGTAATTAAATTGTAGGATTTGTTGTTTACGTATTTGTAGAAATATGAAACTAATAACGATTTACTTGTATTATTACTAAAATTTTATTTTTGCGTTGTTATCATTATAAATTTCTGTTTCTCTAACACGAGTGTAAAGGAATACTATAGTATCCGTGATCTGAAGTGGGGCCTGGTGATCTGCTCGCACAGGGTATCCTAGTTGCAGACACCAGTCTCTTACTCCGTTATTTGGTTTTGAATTACATTTCTGTTAAACTGTTTGTAAGAGAAATAAATAATTTTTGATTTGATTTTGACAATCAAACGAGCCGCGATTGTTGTTTGCTGTTTTTTGCCTTAAAAAAAAGAAGAAATCGTGAATATTATTTCGTATAGTGGTCTTCCTACTTGGAATTTAATTGTAAAGGGTTTTTTGAACATCAACTTGAAAGTCAACTTTATGTTGTTTTCAGTAAACTGGGTGGAACCGTCCAAAACACTCCGGGAGCAGGGTATAGAGACGACGGAAACTCTGCTGTTGCGGAGGAAGCTGTTCTTCTCCGACCGTAACGTGGACTCGCGGGACCCGGTGCAGCTTAACCTGTTGTACGTGCAGGCCCGGGACGCGATACTTGCTGGAACACATCCGATCACCCAGGAGAAAGGTGAATTAGAGATTCTTTATTGTATACTACTAATAGACAAATTATAACCCGGACGCTAAAATAATCCGTACTTCATGTCATTATACACAATAATCATTTGTGGTTTTATTGGTTTGTGGGTTTGCGATTTCTGAAAATGTCTAAATGTGTTTTTTTTCAGCTTGCGAGTTTGCCGGTATTCAGTGTCAAATACAATTCGGAGATCATAAAGAAGATAAACACACACAAGGATTCTTGGAGTAAGTTTTTTATTTACATTGTTATAGAGTTCAGTGTGTTAAAATAAGGCTGGCAGATCAGCAGGGAGCATGACACTTTCTACTCTTTGCCTACTTCGAAAAGAACTTGACATATAGATATCTATGTTTTATTACTGTGCTTTTATGTATGGAAACATTGATTTATATTTGCCGTAATTGGCTCAGCAGTATTAAGTTTATATGAATAATTGAACTTATTGATGTATTAAATTTCAGCCTTAAAGAATTCTTACCAGCGTCCTATGTGAAAGTGAAAGGCATAGAGAAGAAAGTGTTCAAAGAACATCGCAAACACATCGGCCTCAGCGAACTCGACGCCAAGGTGCTGTATACCAAGAGCGCACGCGATCTCAAGACTTATGGAGTCGCATTCTTCTTGGTTAAGGTCAGTTGTGGAAGTTTTCTTCATATCAGGTTATTGTGAAGAATTTAACTGCAAAGACTGGCCTATGTTTATTAAATATCTACACGTTGTTGAAAAAAATTACTTCCTGACGGATACCAAGTTTTCCACTAAACTGGCCAGGGATGAAACGCTGGTAGCGTTATCTATGGTATGTTTAAATATCTGGGGTATCGATAATTATCAGTATCGTATCGTTTTTGGAAAATTTTGAGTGAAAACCGTAACAAGTATGGGTATTCTTTATTGAAAAGTACTAGTAATATTCTAACATAAAATAATATATTTCGAGATACTGCCGAACATAAGTGCCGCGAGTAAACGCTAGTACAACACATCATCTTTAAAATAATTCATGAATAAAGTCCGTTTTCGTGGTGCTGCTCAAGAAATTCAACATTTGTATAATATGTCTTCAGGTTAAACTTTTTTTCGGGCATAGCTTATCGAGCTTGTCAACTGCCAAGGCTACTAACTACACAAAACTAAGGATGCGTACAGAAACATCAGTTTAGGATAAACTTTTTTTTTATGTTAAAAGATAAACATCCACTATGTTAATTTCCATAAACCATAAAATTTACTGATATGAGTACTTTTAACCGATACCTACTCAATACTTCATTTTTAAGTATCGACACTAAAATGTACTTGGTATCGGATAAAAGTATCAAGTACCTACTTGGATTTACTCGTATCGTTTCATCCCTACCAATGGTGACAATTGTTTGTATGGTAGCATTTCTGCCCCCTAGGAGATGTGTCGATGGAGGAAGTTAATACACGGTCATACTCAGTGACAAAATAGAAAAATGTTGCTCGCTAAAATGTAAGCTGCATAATATGATGCATGAATATGACCCCCGTGTTGGTCCCGGCTCCTTTGCAGAATAGACCACCTGCCTTCCTGTGCCAGGCAGCTCGTAAAAGGCGAGCATAGGCTTGCCGTCACTAACACAGTGACATCCCCGATTGGTACCACCGCCTTACCTATTCCTGCCGCCATAACGTCATGACGTGTTCCGGTTCGGAGGCTAAGGTAGCTGGTGAACTTACTTTTGCTCGAGACCTAACAATCCGGCCTCAGGTTTGCAACGCACCATTACCACCTTTGGTGTCTCTAGGCGGTGGGAATTTCTATCCATCAAGAAATCCGTCTGCTTGTTTGCCTTCCAATGTTATAAAAAAAATATGTTCAAAATTGTAGATGCCGTCAATCAATTGCTATGGGATGTTATAAAGTTAATTTTGTTGCGATAACAGAAGTAGGATGCAATGTTCTTAATATAAAATGGTTTTGAGATATTGCTTTAGATACTACCAATGCGTAAAGTTTTTATTGTCAAATATTTAATTAGATTTCTTTACCTTTAGGAAAAAATGAAGGGTAAGAACAAGTTAGTACCCCGTCTTCTTGGTGTGACCAAGGATTCGGTGCTGCGGCTGGACGAGAAGACCAAAGAGATCCTCCAGACGTGGCCGCTCACCACCGTGCGTCGCTGGTGCGCTAGCCCTAACACATTCACATTGGACTTCGGGGACTACAGGTTGGTCATCGTAGTTTTTAATAAATGACGTAGATTTTAATATAAACGATCATTTCAGTTCATTTGTATTAGAATATTTGATGTTATGCATACCAAATTGTGATAGACTATGTTAAAACTTGGATCCTATTCATCTGTCACAACTTAATACTACCGTTATTCTGTAAATCTTTATCATTATGAATGAATCTTCACAGTGACCAGTACTACTCTGTACAAACGACAGAGGCAGAACAGATCCTGCAAGTGATAGCCGGGTACATAGACATCATCGTGCGACGGCGGCGCGCCAAGGACCATCTCGGGCTCGACGGAGACGAAGCGTCCGCCATGTTGGAGGATTCCGTCTCACCGTCCAAGTAAGATTTTATTCATATGGGAAAAGGAACGAGTGGATTTACTGGAAACTTACGTCCAGGAAATATACCAAATAATCACATTTTTGTAAAAAAATAAAACAGCTGCATCTAACTGAAGTCAGCAAGCAATTTCAAAATTATGTTGTCCACGTAAACAAAGAATCATGATTTATATGTACATTTAAAGTCATTCTGTAGGCCTCTTTAGTTTAATACCTAAACTAAAGAAATCTAGGACAAATGTATACAACGAGTAAAATGGGCATCTGTCAAACAAATATCCAAACGTAAGACATCAAAATTGGACAAAATGTGTGACGAGTGAAATACCTCTTAGATACAAATTGAGAATGAACAATCAATACAGTCTTGAATACCCGGGCTTCTTTGCAGAATAGACCATCTGCCTTCCTGCCAGGCAGCTCGTAAAAGGCGAGCAAAGGTTTACCGTCATCTAACTTCGTCACGTCACTAACACCGTGACATCTGACTAGTAGTTTCATAGCGACTCACCCGAATTGGTACCAAGGCCTTACCTATTCCTGCTGCTATAACGTCATGACGTGTTCCGGTTCGGAGGGTAAAGTAGCCGGTAAACTTACTTTTGCTCGAGGTCTAACATCTCGGCCTCAGGTTAGCAATGCACCATTACCACCTTTGGCGTCTCTAGGCGGCGTGAATTTCTTACCATCAGGAAATTCGTCTGCTTGTTTGCCTTCCAATATCATAAAAAAAAGAAACTTAGGTTATAATGTTTGATACACAGAGCGAACATAATCCAACACGACACGTTCAAGTCTGGCAAGGTGAACACCGAGTCGGTCGCCAAACCGGCCGTGCTCAGACCTGGAGCTGAAGGTGAGATACACACAACATTATATTCTTATCTTTTGTTTATATATTACTAGATGTTTAAAGTGCTTTAGTTGTCCCATTGGAATCCGTTGAAATGAAATGAAATGAAAATTATTTATTTGCGGAATATGTGTGTTAAAAAGTTGTTCTAAAGATATTTAAGAGAACAACATATTCTCCCACATTGTGGTGTGCAAATATTTAATTAAATTTTAAGAAGTTAGATGTAGGGATAAAATATTGTCTATTTTTAAATAAAAGTTTTTACACAAGATTTAAAAAAGTCTCCACAAAGGCTAAACCCCGTATCTTCGAATAGGTAGGCATAGATACAGTTAACACACGATTAGCCGAAAGGCTACTTAGTTCCATACCGCACGAGGTGAAACAGGTATCTCCAACAGGGCACTTATAAAACCTCGGGCAGTTTGGTTTTGTTAGAAAGTTAGAAAATCATTGAAAAATAAATTTTGACAATTTTGTTGTTTATAATATTCAGTTTTGATTCAAACGTCATCTATTGGCAAAGTATGTGTTTTTCTTAAAAACACAAAAAGTATACACAAATAGCTGAGCAACAGTAAAATCAAATTTCATAACTAGTTTAACTTTGACCCTTCGTCTCCAAATCTCGTGGCACATTTCATTAAAATCGGTTCAGTGGTTTAGCCGTAAAACTTTAGGCTACCGTAATTGTATAAAAAGCATGAAATGTATATAAGTAGCTCTTAGCACCCCTCAGATCCTATACTTATAAAGCCGTATTATTGTTCTGCTGCTAATAATATGTCATATCGCGACCTTATCGCTTGGGATAAGGTAGTCTTTGCGTTAACAAATTATATGTAAACGAAATGCTATGACTTTTAACGTCTCGGTAGCCACAACTCTCAACAAATACTTCGTCAAGCAAGTGAAGCTGCAGACCTTAGCTAGTAATATTATTTTCTAAACATCTGATATTTTTTCATCTGTTCTGTAAATATTTAAAACTAAAATCATGATCACGAAATTAGTTCCTTGTTTTCTTATTGGCTTATGGACTCTGTGAGCTCTTATTAAACACGCCAATAAATCGTTTAATGATTGCACATACATACTTCTATAGTAATTGGTTTTTATACAAATCGAAGCTACAATCCTTCTTTTTTAACTTGTATGATATGTTAATATCGTTGACGTACCATCGTCTTATTAGTAAACATGGACCAAAGTTAAGTGGATTATACTCTTTAAGTCATTGTAATAAGGACGATATCACCAGGTTGAACTTTGGAGTATTTTATCCCACGATTATTAATAAGACGGTAAAAGCATGATCTGTAGCGCTCATTGTGATGAACGAAAAAAGGCTGACTAGGAGACTTTAATACATTTTTTTAAGACTGGCTGTTCGCCCACTATTTCATCAATATAGAATAATTATAAATTTTACACAAACTTCAACCACAGTCATAGTAATCTGGGGGTAGTTTTAAAAAAAAATCCGAGATTGAACTCGCACTTATAGCTGTAAGCGTATCAAATTTCATCAAAATCGGTTCAGTGGTTGAACCGTTAAAGAGCAATAGACAGACAGACTTGCAGTTATCTTATTAATACGGATAAACAATTATTTTTTTTCAACATATTCTTGAACTATGAGGCTTGTCGTTTCAAGCGCGTATTTAATATAGTTTATTCCTACAAATGCCATGTTCAGTACGACCATGTTTTGGTTGTCATTCAGACAATAGTCATTTCAGTCTTTTGTCGTTCATCAATTCGCTGTTAAAATGTTCAGTTTGCTTTTAATTATAGAGTGTATTGTTGTGGTCGATAGGTGCGAAACCGTTCGCCGTGGGCCACATGACCGGGGCCCAACAGACCACTATATCCGGACAAGTGATCACCGGGCACACACCGCCTGCTGTTAGTATTATTTTGCACTATTTTTGCATGTTTTTTGCTTATGTATAAATAACATTTGCTTTTGTACACTTTTTACTGATACGATCAATATGATAAATGCATATCTTATTGATTATATATTTGTATATATAGGCACTCGATACTCTCTGTCTACCCAGTAAGGGACTTGGTGTGAAGATATGTATGTATGTGTGTTATGTATTTGTATATCGAGCATACTTTGGTTGACAAATATAAATTAAACAAGTAATTTATCAACACTAGGAGAGTAGTTACGATTTTAGTACAATTTTCATCCCTTATTAGAGACGGGAGTTGATTTTTAAAAAGTCTGTATTTAAATTCGAATCTTTAGTTATATGCATACAAAATTTCATCAAAATCGGTGAAACAGTTCAGCCGTGAAAGAGCAACGGACAGACAGGTAGATTTTCACATGTATAAAATTGGTATGGATTGTGTACTTTAAACGTAATTCTGCTAAGCTCTAACTAAACTAAAGTTATGCCCAATGTATTTCTAATAAAAAAAGACACGGAATATTTAAGATTTGACAAATTAGTCAAGATATTCAAATTTGTGAGTTTGAATACGTTTTTAATCAATGTAATCCAAGGTATAGATTAAACGTCTGCAGAAATTAACTAATCGTGAAGCATTATTTATTATTATTTATTTTCTGTCTTTTTCTGTTACTTAAGTTAAAATAATATAGCGATAACTTAATTCGTAGTTGTAACAATTAGTAGTTGCGCTGCAGAATTACCAAAATTATGTATAGTAAATATGCAATGAAAACAAAACAATAATAAAATGGCATTATTACGATAAAGGAAAACAGGAATAAAAAAAAAGTTAAGGCAGTGGTACTTGTGGTGGTATTGATGTAATAACAAGCATATTTTTAATTCTAATTTAATGTTTATTTCAAATAACTAACATTTAATGTATTTTTGTTACACGCTTTCTAACGTGAGTAGCCTACGAAATTGGATGTGTATGTAATTTTGCTATTTCTATCGTATGCTGTTGGTCGACACACTTGTATACCTGAAAGCTGAAGCCTGAAGCTATAAAACTTACAAACTGAAAGTCTTACTAGTGTGTAGATCACCAGCTTTATACGATCGTCTATCAGAAGAATCCATATCGAACAGATCTCTGAATCAGTACATTCTAAGTTTTGTTCGCGATAAAAAAAAAAAGTGACGTTATCAACGCGTCCGATCAAAAACATCACAGAATTTTGAATTTTTTGCAACTGAACTTTTAATATTCAAATTGGATGACTTTTTATGTGTCCCGATTCTTTTGCTTTCGCTATGAGATGATAGAAATAATTTTAGAATAAAAGCCGGGTAATCATTGTATTTAATAATGCTATAAGATAATTCCGATGGACGTTCGTGAGTTTTTATTAGGATATTTAAGTAAATTAGTAATGATTTTCCGTTTATTTTGTAGGCGTCTCAGGTGCAACAGACTCGGGTGACGTCGGTGCTAACGGAGCCCCAAAGAGCGTTGTTGACCACCATCACTACCGGACGGGAGATCATCAAACATACGGAAGAAGGACTTATCAGGGTGAGTTAAGAGTTTTTATCATTACCGGGGAGGGTATTAACCGGGGACAATAGAATTAATTAGTGAATTCATCTTTTTAAATTGCACTAATGGCCAATATTAATAACCAATCTATACATAAAGATAGGCTTACTAGAGTCTTGTTGCTATGATATTTTTGTTAGTTATTGAAAAATAATAGCGGCTACCTGGCAACTGATCTAAAATAGCGTGATCTCTTATCTTAGATAGTTTATTAAAGGGCGTAGGTCTTAGGTCACATTAAAAAAATACTATGTTCTTGTGTAGGTGGACAAATTAAACGTATAAATATATTTAAGTAACATGTACCTGTTATCTCATTATAAATGACAGCTCCTAGATAGAATTCAAACCATTTCATAATGTGGTGTGTCTAAGCGGTGTGACCTGTCTAGAGAACACAGATATACTATCAGCAGAGTTTAAGGGATACTATCATAATTTTTTTTGTGGTACATTCAGACGGCGTTACCGGAACTGGGCCAGGACGCCGGGTCTCTGCGATGGAAGGAGCGCACGATGGACACGAGCAAGCAGGTGGTGACGTCACAGATCGCCGCCATGAACGCTGCCACCGCGCAGGTCGTCACCCTCACCGCTGGTCAGTACACTCTTGGATATGTGAGGACGGTTCTGTTTCTGGGTCTGATAACTTCAATATTGCTATTTTTCTACGTCAAACATTGACAAAGTATCAAACTCAAAAATCGGGACCGGGTAAAAAACTTTTACGAAGTCAAGTTTGACGCCAGGTTGTTAAACCACAGAGGCGATTTAAAGGCTTGGAGAGCTTTAAATCCTAGCCTGACACTTGACAATACGCCTTTAATGTCTTTGTAACAAATCAATGTATGTATAATATGTTTCCAGGTCCCGTAGAGGAGGTGGACCACACGGCGGTGGGCGCAGCCATCACTACCATCACCACTAACCTGCCGGAAATGACAAAGGGTAAGTTACCTTAATTGCTGTGACTAATAATATATATCTGCCATAGCTAGCCTGTCTTATATATCACTAGCTTCCGCCCGTGACTTCGTCCGCGTGGAGTAATTTCTTCATTGATGCTCCGCTCCTATTGGTCTTAGCGTGTTGTTAAATAATCTGTAGCCTTCCTAGGTTAAGCGGACCAGTTCTACTGTAAAGCTAAAGAATTTTTTAGGTCCAGCAAACTAACAAACTCTTCAGCTTTATATTAGTATAGATTTAGCCGTATGAAATATAATATTTATACTATTCTCATATCTATTAAATTACCTAAAAATATATAGTTTTGAAGGTATGTGAAAGCGTAACAGAAAAACGTAAAAAGTAACTTATATATTTTGGACTCGGATCGTACATCAACTTTCATCGAAATCGATCTAGCAGTTTATCTGTAAAAGCGTAACAGACAGACTTGAGCATTTATGATATTAGCATATTAGCATTTAACATTTTAATACTAGTAGTGTCGAGAAAGTTTTTGAATCTTTCTCTTGGCTTTTTTTAATGGCTGTGAACAAATGCGTTATGCGATATAGTGATTTGAGAGCACCTTTTTTTAGCATCGGGAGAGTAAGACCTGAAATGATTATGATGAGTAAGTCACGCAGCAGACAACAAGTCCAAAAATTTATTTTTCATTTCATAATTACCTTAACGCTTTACAATGTAAGGTTGCTATTTTTTGGCAGGTGTACAAATGATCGCCGCTCTGATGGAAGACACGGATAATGGCGACCGCTTATTGGATGCCACGAGAAAGCTGTGCAGTGCTTTCACAGATCTACTCAAGGCCGCTGAACCTGAAACTAAAGAGGTGAGTGAATTTCGTGTTTAAAGACAGCGTTTTAGTACCCGTCCACTTAATTATTGAATTTTTCGTAGTCGTCGAAGAAAGAAAACAAAGATTATTAAAATATGGATTTGACAAATGCTGACTCAGATATTTAGTATCGATAGCTTACATACATAGTTGACAAGGATTACGAAAGTGCAAACTTCGTATAGTCTGTGAAATTCTTAAAATATATATCTATTGAAGCAAATCTTTATTTTCAATCACGTTTTGATTAATAAAATTATATTTCCTTCGTTCCAGCCACGTCAGAATCTCCTCAACGCAGCATCTCGTGTCGGAGAAGCATCTACTAGCGTCCTTCACACTATCGGAGAAGAGACTGAGGAAGACAAGGAAACACAGGTAACAAACAATAGCGAAGAACGACACAAGGGGAAAAAGTCTTTCCTATACCGAAAACTTAACTATTGCTACGATAACTTCTATAAAGTGTTCTTTGGTAAGGATAAACAAGAGTATGGGGCTGATTTTGAAGTAGACCTAACTGATGATGTTAAAAAATATGATGATGATGGTTTGTATGAAGATGTAGATACTTCTAATACATGGGGTAAGATGTTAGATGTTATACAGGAGGAGTCAGATAGCGATTATTACAGGGGAGTTGAATATTGCAACTCTTTACTTAAACCCAAGCCTACTGATAGCAAAAATAATGATTATGAATCTATTTTAAAAAATTGCGAAGGGTATTTAGAAGAGACTAATCCTAAATTATATCCAAAAACAATTTCCGATAAAATATTTAACTTTAAAAAGGATTTCTCCAATCATAACTATGTTAATGTAGATTTTAACAAAGATGTTAATGATGGACGTAAGAGAAATGATATTCTACGCGAACAATTCTTTCTCTCTAATGATAGGAATGATAAAAATGATATCAATGATACTTATAACAAACTTAACGATAAAAAGATCGAATGTCACAGCATACGTAATGATGTAACCAAAACTAATAGTGATATCAAAGTCTCGGGTGCAATAAATATGAAATTAATTAATTTAGACAAATATAATCGTGTTTTGACTACAACAGAAACGTTTATGGAGAAAGCTGAAGCTAGTTTCACTAAAAACGAGATTAATAAAAATAGGGATGATTTTGAAAACTTTATAAAACGCAGTGAAAAATATTATACAACTGAACATAGGGATAGGAAGACTGAAGTACATTTGAATAATAAAACTGTTCCTAAAGGGAAAACTGAAATACGTATTATTTATAATCCTACTTTCTTGGCAACTGGTGAGAATGTTAAAGGTTTTTGTCAGTTTTGTAGAAAACGATGTCCCAGGACCGAGATGAAGTGTTGTTCGCACTGTGTTTGTTTGGAATTGCAATTTAAAGACGTTTGGAAGGAGAATTGGTTGAATATACTATTGATATTGGCGTTGATTTTTGTTTTGATCGCGTGTTTTGTTCAATGGTTGTTTGAAAAGTTTGGGTGTTATGAGGTCAATGAAGATCAAACAGAAAAATGTTTTGAAATGTTCTAAAGAACCAAGGTGATTTTGTACATTTGGCTTTCCAAAGGGGTAACAAAATCCGGACTTGATCTTTTGAGTAATACAATTTCGATATATGTCAACGAAAGGTTAAACCTTTCGTTTTGTTATCAAATAGTTTGATGTTTTATCTGGTTTCTATTGATGATTTTTAATTTTGACAATAAAATAAGTTGAAAATCATAATTCCTATTTTTGGCGAAAAGAAGACGATTTGTTAATGTTGCAGTGCCATACTGTTTTATCTCCATACTTCAACAAATTTCAGAATTTAGTTGTATCTTTAAGTGTTATAGAAAATAATCATTAGATAAGTCATATTCCTCGGTTTGAGTTACAGCTTTTGCTCCTGACTAAGGCCAAGTATTGTTTTAGGTTGAGTTTACAATGATGAGATTAAATGTTGCCATATTTTTGAATCTTTTGTATTTTTTATCATTATATTTATAAAGTGTATTCTAGTAAAAATTTAAAATATACCATTTTTCAATTAAACTAAAAGTTTTTCCGTGTTTCAAATTACCAGTTTAAATCCGTTATGGATAACAATATCTCAGATAAACAACTAGGAGATGAAATTATTGGAAATATCTATTATAGTTGGATACGACGTAATTCTAGATATCAATTTTTGATGTTTAATCTCCGACGAAATTATGGGGGGTTATAAGTTTGACGTGTCTGTATGTGTGGGTCTGTCTGTGGAGTCATAACTTTTGAGCGGGTATATCGATTTCGATGCGGATTTTTGTGTTTTAAAGCTGACGTTATCGATATGGTTCTTAGCTACATTGCGTCATGTAGGTTTTGTCAGTACCTTTTTTCAAATTTTCGGTATGGTTTATTATATTTTATTCATTAGTTGTATTGTTTTTATTACTTTCGTGATTTATTAAGGAGGCTATAAAAGATAATGACCTTAACAATGGGTTTTACTGTTAAATTTTTGAACAGTATTTATAGCAAGGACTAAACCAGTTCCATATTTTCTACAAACTTTTATTTAACTTCTCTTGCAAGTTAAATTTGATCCACTTTCCGTTTGCCGATTGCCGATTAAGTTTGAATTTTGCATGCGTGTGTAAATCGGATGACAATGCAATATAATTACCATACAGAACTGGGGGCTGATTATGTATCTCAGTGACCAACTCAAAATGGAAAAGTGTACATCAAATAGCTATCAAATGAAGTAATTTGTGTTTGCTATCTCTATAGTATTTCTGTTGGTCACTGGAGATAGCGAATATAAAACACGTCATTTGACAGCTATTTGATGTACACTGTTCAGCTTTAAGTTGGCCACGGAGATACATAATCAGCCCCCTGATCTGATGATGGATTCAAAAGGTTGACATAGGAACTTTTAAAATTTCTAACATTATACTGTCGTTTTTGAGTTTATTTGATAAATGTTGAATTGTACTTCTCAAGTTTTTTTGTTGGTAATAGCCACTACAAATAAAAACTTGTTACAAAAGTAGTCGTTTTTTATTAAAAAAAAAACACATTATCTCTTTAGTTTTTTCAAACTTCGAACATTGACCATTCAAATCATCGACGTTTTTCCCAACCCATGTAACTTTATAACATGCACATAGCAATATAAATTATTTCTAATTGTCTGTATGTGTGTAACATTGTTGTTTTGTTAGTTTTGTTTTGACGCTGTCGTTTTTCTTCGCCTTTCGAAAATCTCTTTAGGACCAATCTTGCAAAAATTTCACTTTTGTTTGAAAGACAATAATTGTTAGAAATAAGACTGCTAATTGTTAGGTTTAAATTGTTTAAGGATATGTGCTTAAACTCCCTTATTAGCGCCAATATTGTTTGTTTTTTTTGTGAAAATATTTGGGTAATAGTTTTTCTTCTATGGCATGTTTGAGTGTTATGACATTTAAAAAGTAATTTTTTTTAATTACTGACAAATAATATTTTTATGATTTTAATTGGATAACTTAATAAACACAAAATAAATACGAAGTTTTATGTTTTATTTTGTTTAACCTAAAAGCTAATACATGTTTAAATATCATTGAATTTTAATTTATTAATACGATTTTTCAATTATCAATTTATAACAAATAATCATATTTATGAGAACAGGTATGGAAATACTCCATACACATAGACGTATATTTTAAAATTGTTTAAAAAAATGTTGCTAACAAACAACAAAAAAGTTAAGTATATCGCCAATTTTTCCAAAATACTTAACTTTTTTACGTGTACATACAGTATTTTTGTAGCTACTTAATGGTTGTGGTTTCCTAGTACTTAACATTAATTTATAATTTTTTCAAGTATTAATATTTATTTAAGTTTATTAAAATCATGTATAAAGTGTTAAACTCACTCAGAATAGTATATAATTAATTGTCAGAGTTTACAAATGTGGCAGCTAAAATGATGCGTTTCGCCGTTGAAGTAATTTGAAGTGATATGATTTTTGATCCTTTTTTACAACACGTAAGTTTATTTACATGTAGGAAGGCAGATAACTTTCTTTTCTTATGACAGAGAGATTTGGTCCAGTTTACCAAATTTATATCTCTATACATACACCAGTGTTTTTTTTATATATTTTTGAGATAGTTGTCTTTATTTAGAATATAATTTGTTTCGGTTTCAAGAAGAACTATCGAGATGCATTAACTATGCATCGTTTTAGAATCCAATGTCGAGCTTATTTTAATTCCGTATTGCCTATTGAGCCTTTGCCTTAATATAACATTGTCAAAAATATAGAAATTAAGAAACAACTACATGACTAACTGTCTTTAGTTTTAGTGAAATCAGTAGTAGTTTAGTAATTAATCTTATCTTTTTAGAAATTGGAAGAGGAAGAATCAATTTAATTACTTAACACATTGAAACCTTTGCTTTGACTCTGATTTAAAAAAAGTTGTTAGTTGTTACTAGTTATGTTTTGTTTTTTTTAATATTAAATTAGTTTTGCTATTTTATACTATTGAACGATACATATTGGCATTGTTATATAGTAATGTTATTTTGCATAGTGTTTATTCGATATCATTATATAATCGCTTTAACATAATTTGTTTTTGGTATAATAATAATAATTGCAGGGTGAAAATGTTTCTCTGAACTTACATTGTAAATATTTCATTGCAATGTTGTTTCACAGTTTTTTTTTAGTTTGTTTGATTTAAACTGTTTAATTTTGGCATACTTGATCTTGACAATACAAAAGTTTTATATAACAAGACAGTGACACAACATTAATTTGTTAATTTTTGGTAATGTTTTTTTTATATTACTAGCCATAAGTATCTAACCTCATAGTGAGCCTTTATATATTTTTGATAATTTCTGTTCCTGTAATAGCCCGTTTTTGATGGCACAGGCAAGGAGAGATAAATGACTTACATTGATTGCACAATTTTAAATCAAAATTAGTATTTACTTGCAATGTAGCATGATGTCTTGGCCTTTTCATATATTCAACATACGTTTGACATAATTATGTCAGTCATATGATATGCCTTGATTGATATTGTTGTTTTTGTTAATATCTATAAAATATAATATCGCAACATTCAATTCCGTTGTCGATATGGAAGACGTAAAACATTTATGAAGCTTATTGCGTTTTTTTTTACTATTTTGTCGATAACTGATTATCAAAACTACTAATATTGACGACACACAAATTTTTGCAATATACATGGTTACTTTTAAAAAACCAGCCAAATTTTAATATTTTTAGGGCTAAAATGCTAATAAGTTTTTAACATTGATGCACAACATCAATATTTATTGTTATAAATGTTTATTTAAAATAATCCGCTAAAATATTTCACTTATTGTAACGATTTTATGTACCTCGGCGCTCGGCGTTGTATCAATCGGATGTTTCGTTTACGTCGATCCATGCATCTTTTATTTTGCGTAAAATAAAAGTTTGTATTGGTGTTAATATTAATCCATAAGTTGAAAATGATATCAAATTCAAACCGTCTTTCTAAATTTCGTTGGATATTTGAATGTAACCCTGTATATAATTATTCTTCTGCTAAAGAAAAGTACTGCAACGGCTTAAGTGTTTGCATTTTGAAAATGGCAAAGTTAATTCATCATCTTGTCCTCCGATTTGCCTGTTTTGTTGTACAAAAATAATGTAGATAATATCTCCATTTTACAACAAATGCATTAAGTGTTAAATAATAGTTATTTTAAAAAGAGCTCTTTACAACGCAAGGTCGTTCAGTACTTTATTTAGCTTGAAGGTTTTGTTTTAAACTTAAGTATAAGTTTTGCCATCACAATTTGTTTTTAATATATATTTTGTTAATACATTTACTTTTTACAAAAAGTGGATTTTTTTTATTTTCGACTAACTGTCTGAAAAGTGAATGTAGTGACAAAATTTACTAATATAACCCTGTAGTTTAAGAATAGAAGAAAAAAATGTACTAGGATTTTAGATTGTTTGAAAAAGTCTTAAGATTTTTTTCAACGAGTCTTATGAAGTCAATTAACATAGTCAAAACAAAAGAGAGGACAAAATTAGAGTGAGTCCACAGTATTTAAAAATGTCATCAGGTCTTTGTTATAAGTGTGACGTTCATTAGTAATATAACTTCATGTATTCAACATTTGTTAGTCATTTCAAACTGAAAATAATATTTGAGCATTGTTCTGTAAGGGCACATTCCAGGGTTAAGCATTTAACTATGTGTCAGCTATATCGTCACTTTGTAGTTAACAGTTAAACTCATTATTAAGTTTAAGTCAGAAAGGTGCTAGCGGCGCCTTTAGATTTAAATTTTTTCAAACATAGGAACAAAAAAAAAGATTTTACATTCAATGAAAAAAATTAATTATAAATTGTTAAATGTCCTCGTTTATAAAATTACTTTTGTTTAATTTTTTGAACTTGTGCAAGATTCTAATTTAGAATTTATTCTTTCAAACCAATGGGAAACTATTAGAAATACTGTCACAAAAAAAACTAAAAGGTGCAATGATTAGGAATTTAACTATAAATTCCTAATCATTGTATAGAAATTTATAGTTATTGATTTTTTTATTGATTGTATTATGAACTGTGTTATGTTCAGTATTTTGTAATAAAATAGTAAAGTGCTACTTTGAAACGTCTAGCTGAAAGACAGATACATATCTGTGTTTGGATTTACTTCAATGTGTATGGAGTTTTTGTAGAACCTGTGTCGGAAGTATAAAATTCTCGGGAAACACTCAGTAGATCTATAGCTTTTCTTATTAACTTTTTTATTCTCTTCTATTCAACTTATCTGTTCAGCAGTCAAAATCGGGATCCGAAGTATGAGCTGTGCACCGGAAGTAAAATGCCCACAACTGTTTTTTTTATTATTTTGTTAATGTGCTATCGTTACTTTATACGTAAAATTCTTAATCAGAATTCTGAAATCACACTAGCGACACTGTTCACTGAACGAATATATTGGTCGCATTGTAATAAATTTGTACCACTATGTAATGAAATGAACGAGAACTTATAAAATCATACATTTTTAGCTGATGTCCCTACATTTAAAAAAGAATAGGCGTTCAACTTCTAATAATCAAAGTTAAGAAATACATACCACTAATCCTTTATAAAAATGTACACAAATCATAAGATGCTTATCTTCCCTGTACGTGCAAAAGTCGTTGTGTGTTTTATTTTAATTTTTGACACTATAATTAAAATTACTATTGACACACATTGTAGATATAGCATATGGATTGGAGCTCAATATTTGAAGATTTATGCAACATAGCTGTGTCGTTCATATATTGTTTGTTGTTTGCTCCTTATAAACATGTAAGTGTCATGAAAGTGTCAAATACCAAAAGATTAAAACAAAAAAATAGCGACTTTAGTAAGCTCAGTAATGTTATGCTTCTGATAAACTACCACCACATTTTATTTTTGTGACGTACAAAAGGCCAAATAGTCGTTTGAGAAGAATCTGTTCTCCAAAAATATTGTAATAGGGACAGATTTTTTAAAAGCAAATCCTTTGTATCGTATGATCTTTCTACGTCGTAGGATTATTTCATATTTACATCATCTTATTAAAATACATAAAGTCCATCAAGGTTTGAGTCGGCATTATAGACTGTATTCCATTGAAATAAAGAGTACAAAGTCAAAGGGACTTGAAGATGAAGAAAGTGTGTTGGTCGGGTGGCTAACGTACGCGCCTAACTACATCGACCAGACGCGAGGCTCGGGTTCGATTCCCGACGGGGGCAGGCATTTGTGTGATGAACATTTAGACGATTGCATTTCCGAGTCTGGGTGTTTATTAAATTTATTCTTGTATCTATTTAAGTATTTCTATGTATTACAATCGTTGACTAACACCCATAACACAAGCATATAATTTGTTTACTTTGGGGTTAGATTCAATTCGTGTAAGTTGTCCAGGGATGTTTATTAACTATGTTTTAACTTTTCTAACAATTTATAAGGGGATCAGTTAGAAACCGACACACTAATCGGAACGCCGAAGACCTAGCAATGTCGAGTAATAAGAGCAAAGGCTAAAGTACAGTCGGAAGAAATGCTAGAATATATAGGATGATGATGACGAGGGTCGCTATAATTTATTAAAGTACTTCGCGTCCACTGCACAATATATGTCGTCATGCTCATTTATTTATTATATACATCGACACTTTTGACTTTGATTAAATTGTGAAAATATGAAACGAAAATTTCAAGATATGCTCCCCTCCCCCGTTTTGGTCCGGGCACTCTAAGTAGAATAGACCATCTTCCGTCTTGCTTGGCAGCTTATAAGACACAAAGGTTTAATGGGTAATTACCAATAAGACCGAGGGTGGTAATGTTGTGCAGCGACTTCCTGGGTAAAAATCTACCGCATTACTTATTCCTGCCTCCATAATGTGGGTATCATGATCTTGCTTATCACTTCGGCAACAGGATAGCGATGCACCTATATTATCTACGGTGTCTATAGGCCGCCGCTATCTCTTTCCTATATTAGAGCCGCTTGGTTATTCGCTATTTTATGCCAAGAAAAAAAAAGCGAAACCAATTAGATCGTGAAGTTTGGCACTCGATACCCTCTGCTTACCACATAAGAGACTTGGCGTGAAGATATGTATGTGTGTATATACTAATTAGCAACTCTTTGCTCCTTAAGCTGAACATAGCTTGTACTTCAGATAAGCTTTACGGTATCCTATGTGATTTCTGCAGGATATCCTCTTATCCCTGGCTAAGGCAGTGGCCAACACGACAGCAGCTTTGGTGCTGAAGGCTAAGAACGTGGCAGCTCAATGCAAGGACGAGCAGCAGCTGCAGAACAGTATCATTGCGGCAGCCACACACTGCGCACTCGCCACCAGCCAACTGGTGGCCTGTGCTAAGGTAAAATTCAATTTGTTTAAAAGCATGGAGATTACCTGTTTTTACTTCTTTAAGCTGGACATTATTATTTACAAAGCGGCAAATTCTTTATTTTGTCAAATAAGGTATAGAAAGCGATAACACACATCACTAGTAATGGATGTAGTTTTCTATTTTCTTCGATGTGTAAGAATATTATGACGCGCGTTATGTTTCGTTTTTTCGACAATAATAGAAGTCGAGTCTAAGTAATATATACTTTCCTAGGTGGTAGCTCCCACACTACACAACCCAGCATGTAGGGAGCAGCTGACAAGTGCAGCGAGACAAGTGGCTCAAGCAGTTGAAAGACTGGTGGACGCTTGCCAGTTAGCTCCCGAGTCCGCCGCGTCCGGGGTCGAGCAGCTCACCGCAGCCGCACAGAGAGTCTCCGAGGAGCTGGAGAGGCTGCTGGCTCATTGCCAACTAGGAGGTACTGCCACTTTTTCTCAAAACTAGTGACTGGCACAGCCTAGTTATGACTTAAATTTAAATTGATTTAAACAAATATGTTGTGTGTCATTTATTCTACTAATACGTATATAATCACTTCGTATATCATACGGACCGCCTAGCAATTGCAACACGGTCGAAGACACAAAAAAAAAGAAATAAATACGCATTTGATTATATTTGTTAAGGTATTTTGTCCACTAGCGATGGTTTGACAGTTAAATCTATGTAAAGGGTTATATTATGAAAAGAAGGAGCTCGCTGACGTTATGATAGTTGTAGGTTTGAAACCAATAATTATTACAGACAAAAATTCAAGACGAACGACAATAAGTAAAGACAATGGTTTTTAAATACAACAGCAGTTATAAGTTTTAACGTGGTCTAAACGATAATGGACCCTTTTATTAAGTTCCTAACGAAAAGGTTGCGTTTTATTCTAATGTTAGATTTTTTTACTAGATGTTACACAAAACCAAAACTTATTTGGTTTTGGCCATAGAAAAACAAACTAAACGGGTTCACTCTATATAGGAAAATTTGCTTTCTTGTCTTCTTCTCCTTTCTTTTTTCGTTTTTTTCCCAGTAGCTTTGAACTACATTCCTTTTAAATATTGTGTTTGTAACAGAGCGTGGCGGCGTAGAGCAAGCACTAGAGACGGTGGCGGTGGCGAGTGAGAGAGTAGCGGCCGCCCCCGACGCGCCTGAGATGGTGCGCCGCGCTCGCCTGCTGGGGCACGCCACTGCACGCCTCATCGCTGACATCAAGGTACACGCACGCACATACACACGCACGTACACACATATACACGCACCTACACACATGTACATGCACGTACACACACATATACACACAAGTACACATACACACGCACGTACACTCATACGCCCTCTCGTACACACATACACACACGTACATTTACATATCCATTACTTTTTGCAGAAGGATGTACATTACAATATTCCGAAAAAAAAAATTTAAACGATAGTTACTAGAATTCCTCCACACTATAAGCACCTTCTACAATATTTTTTGTAAAACTGTAAAAAAAAATAATTTAAAAGAACATTTTCTAATGTTGTTACTTTTTTTTGAACCAATTTGTATTAGTATCTTAATTATTCATTTGACCCTAACATAAATAAGTCGCAAATTTCGTGTAGGGTATAACATGTCAATATTATTTAATATATTACACTTGAGCCTTAAGAATTTAAAATTACCTAAACATTTCTTAGACTGAAGCGGAGAGACAGCCTTCAGAATCCCAGCGCAAGCTGTTAGCAGCGGCCAAGCTTCTGGCTGACGCCACCGCGAGGATGGTTGAGGCTGCGAGACAATGTGCCTCCTCACCGCAGGTAAATTGAAATGCAGTGTTCAATGACCGCTAGCCTATTTGTATAGTAAGCATTTAGTCATCGATATGAAAGGGACGACGACGAGTGGAAGAACTCGGTGACATTGATATTCATAATAAAACATAATTTGTCACTAAGAAGAAGTTTTTAGTGATTCAACCCCTGAGAGAGTTAAGTAGGGAGTAGAAATGTTTACAAAACTATTCTTTCAATTACTAAAAATGTGTGTTTTTTCGTATTTCAAATTCTCTGTTTATTACTTGTAGTTGCTGGTTAAGACGAAATATGTAACAAACAATATTTTTCTAAACAGGACCGCGAAAAGCAAGAAGAGCTCCGTCGTGCGGCTGAGGAGTTGCGTTTCATCACCGTTGATTACGCTCAGGGTCAAGACATCGTCGGCTCGCAAATGGCGAGGTTACAGGTAATTAGATTATTTAAATGTTACAGAAGTGAGTAGAAGATATAGTCTAATCCCTTTGGTATGTCATCCCTATAGTTTTACCCTGAATTTCAATTTGAAAGGACGTAAAAAAACTCAGCCAATCATATAGCTGCCATATGTGCGCGCGAATTGCTATTGGTGGTTGCGTACGCGGCACGCGCTAGGATTTAAATAAAAATCATTTACACAAATTACATGAATTGATCTAATTTATCTAACTAGTTCATGTCATTCTTATTAGAAATGTATGTATTATGTGTTGAATGATAATGTTAAAAACTTATGAATCATTTCAAATGTATTTCATAATAAATTTATGATGTTACGAAATTGTGTTTTTTATTACTATTATTTAAGGATACTAATACAATACGTATATACAAGCAAGTGGAAGTGTGAATCAAACGTTTTTACGAATTTTAAGTGTGACATTGTGGGTAACTTTAACATTAAAAATATTTTCAGGAGTGTGCTCGACGAGCGACATCTAGCGCTACCCAACTGATCACAGCGGCTCACAATGCTACACAACACAACACCAACAAATACTCGCAGGTCAGTTACGACACATCAAAAATGTATTACAATTTTATTTCTAGAAGGCAACCGTACTTGTGATATAATGAGCTCTATTTGAGTGATTGATTTCTACGAGGACTTGAAGCTTGACGGAAACTTGAATACTCGTCATGTCATCAGGTGTAGGTTAAACAGTCTAACCCAGTTAAGTTGCAGCACAGTATTGTATCTTCACTGGTTTTGTTGATTTCCATTTTCGTGTGAACCTATGTTCGCTTCTTACGAGCTGCCAGGTCGGACGGCAGGATAAATACGGATAAAACTGGGACTCATTATAACTTAAAAACTGTGATAGGTTTTAATAGTGCTCGGTCTTTTTTTAAATTCGTTAATCGGAAGAATTTGATTAGAGTACTCTACAGCAGCTTGTCCGGGTTGATACCGGTATAAAAGTGAGCATTGGCGAAGTAGTGATAGGTGAAGTGGCACCTATTACTACATCGCTAATTCTCACTTTTATCATGTAGTGTTCTGGAAGGTAAAGTAACCAGTGAATTTACACACGTGGCCTAACACTATAACTATAAGATAGCGACACACCATTAGCATCTTTGGCGTCTTGTTGTAGATGTCATGTCGAAAGAGCTATTTGCTTGTACGCCATATTGTAACATTTAAAAAAGACTTGATTCCTGATATAGCATGTGACGTGTGCGTGTATTGCAGGAGACGCTGGAGAGCGAGTGCTCGGCGCTGTCGGAGCAAATCCCGCGTGTGGCGGACGCGGTGCGCGCCGCCGCCGCCGCGCCCCACCGGCCCGCCGCCCGCCTCGACCTGCTCGCCGCCGCCGACGACCTGCTGCAGGTACGCAGCTACATACGTATTTTTTTTAATTCGTAGGTACAGAGGTGCACGTGCATTTCTCCGTTGGACGTTATCTTCTGTTTAATTTCAATATTTATTTTTTGGAAACACATTGCATAATTCCCTTTTATTTATCTATATATATAAAAGAAAGTGGTGTTAGTTACACTATTTATAACTCAAGAACGGCTGAACCGATTAGGCTGCAAATTGGTGGGGAGGTAGCTTAGAACCGGGAGAAGGACATAGGATACTTTTTATTCTATTCAATTGTGAGGAAACTGGGAAAAACAACATTTTAATTTTTCCCATACAAACAGAATGGGCGGAACGAAGTTCGCGGGAACAGCTAGTTTACAATAAAAGAATTTTGCAGTTCTAAGTGAAATCAATTATATTTAACAATTATTAACAAATACCTGATGAAAGGTGAATCGGAACTTTTCTCTGTGATATAAAAACGGAAAAACCAACAAAATGTCGCATATTTGTCACATTTAAAATGTATTTAAAACAAGAAAATTACCCCGACCTCAAAATTAATTTGAGCATGTTTTATCAACTTAATGAATGAACAGATATTTTTGAACACACATTAAAGTAAGTTATAAGTTGGGAATATTACCTTAAATTAGTTAGGCTAAATTTAGCGGTTTGAACTTCGAAGAGTTAAAAGAACCATGTGTTTACAGCCAAGTGGTCACGTGATCCAAGCGGCCAGAAGCGTCCTGCCAACGGTGACAGACTCTACAACCGCCAAACATCTGGCCGATACCACTCAGCAGTTCACCACCAGCTGCGCAGAACTCAGGTGATGATCAATCATTTAAACGAACATAATGAAGCTTTAGCAAAGAAACCTAACATTTTAAGGTTAGTGATATCTAGCGCTAACCTTTTAAGGTTAGGTTTCTTTGAACGCTTATGTTCTGGAACTTACATGTTGGAAATGAAAACATTACTATTTTGTTAATATTTTTAATACATTTCTGATTTCATTATTGTTATGGCACTTTCCTTTGTATATTTAGTAGTTTCGGCTATGGATACGAAGTTCTATAATATGTTCAAATTTATTTGGATTACTAAATTATTCCACTATAAATGTACTTCATCTGTTTCTCATCTAAAAGAATGCATTCAACCAAAACTCTTAATTAAAAAGTTTTTGTTTGCCATTCAAAATTTTAAACAAAAATTGCAATGCGTAATATGTTGTAGGTCAGCGGTGAGTCGCGTCCGTGTTTCATGCAAGGGTCTGGAGTTGGACGCCGCTGCGGAGATCATCCGCAGTCTGCAGGCTGAATTGGACGAGGTCGAGGAGGCCGCTAGAGCGTTCCAACTTAAACCTTTGCCGGGACAGACGGTGAGTTATTACAAGTTACCTCAAACTTTCATAGTATTAGACGGCGAATTAGCCGAGGATTTTCACGGTGATTTATTTAGTTTAAAGATTTCTACTAATGACATGTTGCAACCTTAATGGACCGTTAGATCTTATTTGTCTAGAGATAGTGGCTTGAGTAAAGTGCGGAATGTTTAATAGTAAGCAAGATACATAAAAAGCACTGGCATTCTGGCTGTAGAAAGTATCAAGGTGGCAGTACCAAACCGGGTCAGAGTAAAGCACTCTTTACACTGCGTATGATTGACTGCACTAGTAAAATGCATAATAATGTATCCTGTTTCTATCAACGGGCTACAAAGTCGTCTCATTACTACGCCAACAAAACTATGTGTTAATATTTTGTTCAGCAAAGTAACGTGTGTATGTGTGTGTTCAGGCGGAATGGGCAAGCCGTTCTGCTGCAGGCGCGGCACGTGCGGCAGCGTCGGCTACGGCGCAACTGGCGGCAGGTGCTCGGCGATCAGAC
>NJDD01003300.1:78459-97700 GCA_002245505.1 Calephelis nemesis | reverse complement strand
CGCCGACTCCAGCGCTGCTGCTCTCGCGGCCGCTCTGAGGGCGCTGCACCCGCCACTGCGTGCCGCCGCCGCGCTGCACCCGCCGCCTCGGGCCGTCACGTACGTACCCGCACCCGCACGCGTATCGCATTTACAGAACCGTGTTGACAGCTTTCAAAAATCTTTCATATCGAAGTACGATAGAGTACATTTGCGTACTAACTATAGATAAATGTTATATTTAAGTGTATAAGCACATTCAAACGGTCGAAGATTTTTTTAAAATTTTATTAATACATTAAAATAGAGATACGTATATTATAAAGAATATGTATTATAAAAGTATAAGTCATAAAATATGTATTGTTATTGTCAACAGTGTGATATCATCAGGCCGTCAAGTGCTCCACTCTTCTCTGACACTGGTGGAGACAGTGCAACGTCAACTCAATAGCTCCGAGGAGGTGGACTCCGCAAACATAATGGCTATTGCTAAACAAGTCACACAGGTTTGTATTTTGTAGATCAACCGTTGTAATGCTCTAATAACGAAATGCTCTAATCGAAGTAGATCAAGTACTCGAGACGTTTTCAAGATATAAACATATTGAATAAAAAGACGAACCCCATAATAGTATGTAGCTGACTTCACGACATACCAACATTCGAAATCGGTCTATGCTAAAACTTTTCTTTTTTAAATAATGGCAATTTGTTAATTGACAAATGTTTAGGAAATATCCGATTATTCGTTATATTTTTCTTACAGAGCTTAGAGAAAACAGTGGAAGCGGTACCATCTCATGCGGAGTTGGATGCTGCCATGGAGGACATCTCGCAGACGCTGCACATCCTCGAGACCGCTGATTTTCCGCACTCCGACAGGACATACGGGTATGATTTTAGTACTTTTTAACAATTATTTGATCATGACAGAGAGAAAAAATTTTGCCAATTTCTTTATACTTGGTCTTGTTCTTTATTTATGGAATAATCAACAACAGTAGTATAATTACTGCAGCAACTGCTAAGTCATTAATTATAGGCCTTCGCTTATATAACATAAACGTAATTTACGAAATTTTTATTCTTATATTATACATACTATAAATTATTGCATAAAAGTTAGTAACAAAAAACTACAAAACAAACGAATTCAATTTACCATTTCCTTACTTTTTATTCTTTTGTAAATGAGGCTCACAACACATGTGTTGTACAGAGAACTGCAGGCAGAGCTGAGTGCCGCTGCGGTTGGTCTCAGCGCGGCGTCTTCCGAAGTGGTCACCGCCGTCGAGCGGGGAGACCTCGGCGCCAAGGCCAAGGAGTTTGGCGGAGCCTTCAACAGACTCGTCGGGGTCTCGGCCGAACTGGCTGGACAGACACAGGTGAGCTATTATTGTAACGACTACAGATGAGCAAATATATAAAAATCTATTGCTCTTTGTATGTCCTGCTAAAACTCTAGAAGGATTGAACCCATCTGACTAATTTTGGTTTTGAATTATATGTGGAAGTCCAGGAAGGTTTAAAAAATAAGAAAAGAGAAAGAACTGCAAAGAACCTAGGAAAAACAACATGTTTCCCATACAAAGTTAAATGTCTTTTTTTCTTTAATTGCTAATATATATGTGGCAAATAGAAAAGCAACTGGTTTTGTATCTATGAATATAAAAAATGTAAATATTTTTTTGCAGGAAGGCGAAACTCGAACGTTAATGGTTACATCGATGAAAACGGTCACCATCAATTCATCTAAACTGCTGAGCACCGCCAAATCAGTCAGTCAGGTACACAAAAATTGATATTTTTTATATTTCAACTTTTTAAGTGCACAGTTGTGCTTAACACCCGACAATGTTTTGGGTTAAAAAAAGTGAGGTAATTCTGCTTTGAGGTAATTGAAAAGAGAGATGAGAATGATTTTGTTTGTATGTAAAGAGTAAAGGATATGGAGAAAACCAGGCAGATCTGCAAGGATCGTATCAGTTAACACTTTAAACTCTCGGACTAATGCGTAAGTGAAGATATGTGTATACGTATGTGTAACTATGGTTTAGACATTTATCTTCATTTCTTTCAGGATCTGAGCCGCCCGAACGCCAAGAACCAACTTGCTGCGGCCGCAAGGGCCGTCACCGAGAGCATCAATCAACTGGTGAGTCAACTGTTTTTGTGATGTTATTGTCTATTTTTTTCTAACTTTTTTGGTAACAAACAAAATAGTTTACTTTTGTAACATTTTTTTTTCAAACTTAGCATACCTTGCACAAGTCTCATTCATGTCAAGGCGATTTTATTTCTTTTTTCAAGTTCAAAAGAGAAGGAGAAAAGTTCAAACGTTTTTGAAACGTGCGCGAATTGTTTCCTTCATAAGTTGGTATTTAGGTTTGTCCTCAAAATTTTATCCTAATTTTAATTGCGAAGATATGACTGAATATGAAAATGTTTGTCAACCAAAATACTTAGTTTCTTAAATAATAAATTGTTGATGGTCAAATGTTGAGTGCTGATTGTACGTTGCCGGGGCGTTGTCCAGGTGGACGCGTGCACGGAGGCGGCCCCAGGTCAGAAGGAGTGCGCGGCGGCCATACGGTCCATCCGCAGCGCGGGCGCCGTGCTCGCCAACCCCAACCAACCGCTCAGCGGGCTCGGGTACTTCGCCTGCCTTGACGCCGTCGTCGACCACAGCAAGGATCTCAGTGAGTGCTATTTTTTATAAAGCTTTTCCCGATGTTGGTCCGGGCTCCTTTGCAGATTAGACCATCTGCCTTCCTGCCAGGCAGCTCGTAAAAGGTGAGCATAGGCTTACCGTCACTAACATCGTAACATCCTACTAGGTGGTAGAGTTTCGCTGCGACTCGCCGGGATTGGTACAACCGCCTTGCCTATTCCTGCTACCATAACGTCCAATGTTTGCCGTTGACGTGTTTTGGTTCGGAGGGTAAGGTAGCCGGTAAACTTACTTTTGCTCGAGGCCTAACATCCCGGCCTCAGGTTGGCAACGCACCATTACAACCTTTGGTGTCTACAGGCGGCGTGAATGTCTTAGCATCAGGAAATCCGTTTGCTTCCATTATCATAAAAAAAACGCTACGAATAGGCACACGGTTCTCCTGATAGTAAGATGCTGACTTCGTCTATACACATCCTTGATGTTTCTGGTGTCACTATTGCCTGGACCTTAGTGCGGTGGTGATGTAATCAGTGGTAAAAGGCGTTTTAGTTGTAGTTTAAGCATTTTATTATACGCCATGGTGGTGCTAGTGAATAACAAAATTCACTGTTATTAATTTTCATAAAATATCTAGATGACTAAATCTGTTTTTATTATTATCAAGATTTTCAATATATATATATATACATACATACATATCTTCACGCGAAGTCCCTTACGGGGTTGGCGGAGAGTATCGAGTGCCAGACCTCACAATCCTGACAAACCTGTCTGGCTTTCTTCAATTTTTTTTTCAATATAAAGTTAAAATCCGCAACCGCGCAGTGTTGTGATGTCCACCTTACTACTATGCCGTCTGTGTGCCACCAATGTTTGTTTGCCTTCCTTACAATAAAAATAATATGATAAAAGAAACTATAAAAAGTCTTGCAACGTATTTTTATTTTAGCACTTGCCCTGTGCTGGGATAATATTCTATAAATTTTAAAGAAAGCAAAAATTTCGCCCTCGACAGGATTTGAACCTGTAACCTTTCGTCTCAAGCCGACGAATGCTCTAGCCAATTGAGCTACTGAGGATCCAAGCACAGGGCAAGTGCTAAAATAAAAATACGTTGCAAGAAACAAAAGTTATGGCCATTCTAAAATGTGAATTTCATCTGTAATGATGAACTCATTTGGTGGGTACTCAGAATTGTGTATCTATAGGACATAACTACCCGCGTTAACGGGTTAGAAAGGAATTAAAAATTTCGCCACGGGACTTGAATCCTCAGTAGCTCAATTGGTTAGAGCATTCGTCGGCTTGAGACGAAAGGTTACAGGTTCAAATCCTGTCGAGGGCGAAATTTTTGCTTTCTTTAAAATTTATAGTATAAAAAGTCTATATAACAAATAACCGAACTTTGATTGTGGTTGCTTAACAGGTTAAAAAGGCAGACATGTTGTATATGGACGAAGCTTGAAGTCACGCTTAGAGTAACATGAATTGTGTGTTGCAGGTGAAGGCATGTCGGGTATGGCGAGCGCGGTGAAGAAGTCCGAGTTCGAGCAGTTCTCCGGCAGCGTGCGGGCCGTCGCCGGCGCTGTGCAGGGGCTCGTCGAGTGCACCGCGCAGGCCGCTTATCTGGTAAGCCCCGTTTACGGGATGATTATTACCCAAGCAGCACCAAGTGTTATTGGTCTCCCGTTGGTTTATATAATAAAGACAAAAAATGCTATAATTTTTCAAAATTAGTGATTTTTTTTTCGTCTCATTACAACTAATATAACAAACATTGCGAAATCACTATTGAATATCTAGGAACAACATAATATGTTTTGTAACGTGCTCTAGATCAAGATCAATGTACGCAATTAGACACGTTGGTAGTAATTATAACAATTACTACCACCTGTTGTAATGAAAAAAATATTGTTTTCAAGATATGAGTGACAATGTGCAAAATTGGCTTGGTTTTAAATATGATTTTTTTTTAAAAAAAACAAGTTATTATGTAGATTATGCAGCTTAACATTAAAGTCACACAGTATCTTTACTCAATAAACTTAACTATAACAATCAACAACTATAACATTCATTCATCATTTGACTAAAACAAATTCGTTCGAAATATATCACTGGCACAATAATGTCAATGTTCGGACAGCAACATATTACATTGAATGCCGACTCTGTGTTCTACATGTTTCAAATAATTTGATTTATTATCAGGTTGGCGTGTCGGACGAGTCGTCAGTGGCGGGNNNNCGCCCGCGCCGCTCAGGCCATCGACCTTGCCTGCGCCACGCTGTGCGACACCACCACCGACCAGCAGCAGGTAACCAAACACCACCGAGCCCACACAACACCTTAAAAACTCTTTGAGTCTCAAGTCTTTTCAAGTACATAATATATTTGTCACGATTAGCGGTTCAGGTGTTGGACTTGACTGCATGAGGTCCCGGGTTCGAATCCCGGGTCGGGCAACAAAAAGATAATTTGGTTTTTCCAATTTTCTTATTAAAAAAAATGTTGCTTGGGATTGGATATGTGCCCGGTTGGCGATAGGCTTGCCACCTATCACATTATGGGACTTAGTGTCTTCGGCAAATCGCGGGTGCCCTGGTTGTGCCTCTGCCTAACTCTTCGGGGATATGGGCGTGAAGATACTTTATCTAGACCATTAAACTTTTATGAGTAGGGTAGGCTCTCGATCTGAACCACAAGTCTACCATCTTACTATTAGGAAACTTGTATGCTTGCTCAGTGACTTTCGCCATATAAAAATCATTATTTTTAATTGTATACTGTGCTATTTTTAATTTTAATTATATCAGGTGTTGTCGGCGGCTACTGTGATCGCAAAGCACACGAGCGCCCTCTGCAATGCGTGCAGAGTGGCGTCCGGACGGTCCGTAGAGCCGCAGAGCAAGCGCCACTTCGTACAGGCTGCCAAAGACGTCGCCAACTGCACTGCCGCACTCGTCAAGGAGATCAAGGCTTTGGACGCCGACTATAGTGAGGTGGGTCACTTACCTTATTTTTTATTATTATTAATTGCTGCACGAAATTGCTGTGACGTCAATTATATTTTAATCAGTCTTTAAGTCGACATTTTCAATAAAGAATTGTGTCGTAATGACGTCTCTGTGTGCGGTCGTTAGACGTAAAAGTAAGGAGAAAAACAAAGCAGGTGACTTACTATTTTTGATTTGTCACAGTTGACACGGTCGTATGCACAGATAATGTTAAAAATAGTATCTATTTAATAGTATATTTTTTTTACGAAAATTGTGCAGACGGAGGAGCAGAAAATTGACACACTTATAGTTTATGTGTAGGAAAAGTGCAGAATGCTGATCTGTTTCCATATTAAAGCTTATAAAGTACATTAAATCAATAAATAAAACATTACCTACACTACCATGCATTTGATACACACAAACAAATTTATTGATGATAATGATAAAAGATCTCAGATAACGCACTAAAAAGTTTGGAAATAAAGTAGTTGGTCTTGAGAAACGAAGATGGCGTTCTCATCAACAAGATATTAAAATTTGTATTAATTTATTTAACGGGCGACCACTAGTAAAAATAAAACTGTATTATAGGTGTAAGCGGTAAACTTGCACTATAATATGATAATATGTGTGTGGGTGTGTGTGTGCAGAGCAACCGCGGTCGGTGCGCGGCGGCGACGGGCCCGCTCTCAGAGGCGGTCCGCAGCCTGGTGCAGTTCGCCGATAGTCCCGAGTTCGCCGCCGTGCCGGCGCGCATCTCGCCCGCCGCGCGACACTCGCAGGACGCTGTGCTACAGTGCGGCAGGTGGGGACTCTGAGATATTGTCTTTCTTTCATTATAGTACTTATTTCTAAACTTTAATTTTAACCCCCGTTGTAAAAAGTTTGTGTTTTTAGGTGAGCATTATTATCATATTTTTTGTTTGCCATATTCATCATATTAAATATTAATCAATTTTTAATAAAAAAGTAATTAATGTTGTTTTCAAATTACACTGGTAAGAAGTACAATCGAAAGCGGTGTGACAGGTTCTCAAGCATATCACTTCGTACTGTTAGATTTAGCTTCCCGGTATTAAAGAAAAAAACTAACAAAAAGCAGTGTTTCATATTATTGAAGCCATAACGTCAAGGCTTGATTTTAACCTGTTTCAATTCGGAGAGTGAACAACACCATTACCATCTATGGCGTTTATATAACTTTTCCCACATCACCAAAGCAACGGAGCACACCTTGTTTTCGTTTTTACAACAAAAATTTCTTTTAATCTCACTTTTTCTCGAATTTTACTGTTACGAATGCGGTTAGTGATTGTTACGCCCCAGGTTTTAAATTTATAGTACGACATGTATTTTTATTCCTGTTTTCCAAACCACTAAAAGAATGTAATTATGTGTTGCGTGTGCGGCGCAGGAACATAATCTCGGGCTCGTGCTCAATGTTGGAAGCGGCGCGCGCACTGGCGCTGGCGCCGGCCGAGCGGCCGCACTGGCAGGCGCTCGCGGCGCACAGCAAGACCCTCTCGGACAGCATCAAGTCACTCGTCTCTAATATCAGGTAATATTTATTTGAATAATGTTTTTCCTCGCTTTCAACTAAGAATGTTTTAAGTGCTTATTATTGTTTGTATGCAAGAGCCTTTATCTATATGTATCAAACAAAGTAAGTTTCTTTAAATTCATCTAGGCCCTGATTAACAGAATACCTATTAAAATATTTAGAAATTCTCCAATAATTCGAAATTCGTCTTTACACCTATTTAAGCATATTTTTTAATCCCTTAGATATGTGATTAAAGCTTAAAAAGTTCCTTGACCCTCAGTATTTTGTTATTAAGCTATATACCCGATCATTGTAACTTTGCCTTTCAAATACAAGAAGTTATGTAGTTGATCAAAACTTCTTTCGTAGATTTCTTAATTGTAAACATGAACTTCATTTTTAGCGACCTTGAATTCGCAAAGAAGTAGATGTTTAAACTGTACAATGTTACAGGGAGAAAGCACCAGGCCAGAAGGAATGTGCGGCGGCCTTGGAGAGCCTGAACTCTCAGCTCCGAGAGCTGGATCAGGTGGGACTGCAGGCCGTCAGTCAGGAGCTGGCCCCACGACAGGCCAACACTTTACAAGGTTAGTGTGACTGAGCACTTCATTATGGATTACACAAGAGTACAAAAGCCTGCAGCCTGCCTGCTTTGCTTGGCAGCTCGTAAGAGGCGAGCGAAGGCAAATCGGGTCATTGCCAACAAGGCTACAGGTGTGTGCTGTGCAGCAACTTACGCGGGTGTGTATGCGAGTCTACCGGCTACCCACCCTACCCTCTGGACCAGAACGTGACTTTGTGATTATGGCGGCAGGCGTAGTTAATAATACCGCCCGATATCACCCATCTGGATGAGCTATTGTAAATCACTACCACATAGTAATAACTAACTCCATTGTTGTATAATACCAGATTATCATCAGCAGGCGGCGAGGCTTTCAAATTCTTACGCCAACAGTATAATAATAATATGTTATATCTTTTTATAAATAAAAATCCACTGCTACTCGTTAGTATCGCTGAAACTCGAGAACAGGTGGACTGATTTAGGTAATTTTGGTTTTGAATTATTGGTGGAAGTCCAGGGAAGGTTTATAAGACAATAAAAAAGGAATAACTGCGAAGAAACTAGGAAAACAACAAGAAAAAGGAACTTGCCGGGACATCTTGAAATACATTCATTTTTGTTTGTCAGGATATTCGGAGCAGATAGAGAACAGTGCCGCAGAGATGCTAGAGCGCCTGGAGCCCTTGCGTGTGGCCGCCTGCGGGGAGGCCGAGAACTTGGGACACGCCGTCACGCAACTGGTGAGCTACCGACGTGGTCATCCCAATACTTTTCTAAACATAATTTTAACGTCTCGTTTGCTTAACATGAAAAATAATTGAAGATTAAAAATCTATAATAGTGCATATTATCAAACACGCCCGATGCTCAAGCTAAATACTGATCTGAATGGTAGGGGTATTAGGAGACTAGACTAACCCTACCCTGCAGAACGTAATACGACAGCATCTAAATCAGCCCATATATCCATAACTCTAAATATCGCCATAACATTACGTAGTAGAAGCGTACTAGTCGCAACGCTGAACTCATATACATCTATAAATAAAATTTATCGTATAATTATGTCATCCGTACAGCGGATAGCTGCATCATCAGTTGCTAATTATTAACGAAGCGTTTCAGTATATATTTCTCCATCGTTTTATCTTTGCATGCCTGTGTTTATCAATGAAAGTAACTTATTAGTTTGTTTGTCATGTAACGTGAACAAAAAATCTTTAATAAAATTCTTTAAAAAAAAAATGTGATTTCCTTTTAGTGTTTTTGAAAAATTTATAGCATTAAAGAAGTGTTTCTTTACTGAATAAATTTATTTCACTATATTCGTTGTTTTAAGTATTAGCTTTTAAAAAGCCATACGTGAAAATTTAAGTCACTCACATTTCATTATTTAATTTTAAGACGGTCAGTTAATGGGAATAATAGTGTTTGAAAAATAATTTCATTACTTTTATAATTATTGTTTTCGTTATAAATTCGTCGAAAAATACGTTTGATCGACTGCAAGTAATATCATGAAAAAGGAAAAAGTAAATATATTTTATTTGATTGACATTTTGCTTAAGTGCTTTGATTGTATTGTCTACTTTTAATCGTAGGGTTTGGTGAGCAATAGACAGTTCATAACTGGTTATTTTTATGAAATTTCAAGATGCATCTTCCGTTACGTTTGTTATGTTTTTTGTTTGTCATATCGAGGGTTTACATAACTAAACTGTTATTATGTTATGTGATAGTCTTCAAAAACATATTTTAATATGTTATCCCCTTGATAATCATCCCTTGCTATTCGCGTCCATTGTATGGACATAGAAAATGTGCCATCCTATCAGGCAGCTCTTAAGAGTTGCCACATAGCACTCTTTCTCCAGTGGTCTTGCTGGTAACGCCCTTATAGGGGTTTTCGCAAGCGTCCTACAGACATTTGATAATGATTGTGATAACTAAGTGATGATAGAAATAACTATACTTTTCCCTATTTTCTGATACTATGTAATATAAAGTTCTATGATATAAACACTTCTGAAACTCAAACACTGATTATTAATTAATCTTAAAATTATAATAACATGATTAAATGATATTTGATTAATTAGTCTCGATTGATTATAATAGAGGCTAGTTGTGCGACGCGAACGATTGATATGATTTGATCTTGATTAGATGAGAACGCACGACGCGGAGGTCTGATACAAACTGACGAAAAGTATGGAAGTTATGTGAGTCACGCTCGGCGGCCGCGACATGAAACAGCTGAAACTGCATTATGCTTAACCATATGATCAGCGTACGGTCGAAGCCCGTACGGGCCCATTTTTATATTGGCTCGCCTTACATAAACTATCTGGTAGGAAGGCAGGTGGTCTATTCTGCAGTAGTATCGTCGGGCCATAAAATATGTGATGGTTATGTCAGAACGTGTGATGCGTGTGACAGACGCGGTACAGTGCGGCGCTGGGTGCGGGCGCGTGCGGCGCGGCCTCGCACACGACGGAGAGCGCGGCGCAGGCGGCGCTGCTGGCGCGGGCCCGGACCGTGCTCGAGGGACTCGCGCTCCTTGTCGCCGCCGCGCAGCGGGCCGCCGGCAACCCAAGGGTAACTCCAACCCCAACACCATACTCACATCATAATGTACAATACTTACTAGTGGTCGCCCGTTGGTCGAAATTCGACCATAATACATTCTAATATCTTCTTGATAAGAACGCCATTTTCATTTCTCAAGACCAACTACTTTCATTTCAAATTGTATGGTGAACCATCTGTGATCTTGTATCGTTATCATCAATATATATGTTTGTTCGTGTCAAATTCACGGTAGTGTGGGTAAATTTACTGCTCCTGGGTCCGCGCAATTTACGTAAAACGGGTCCAAAGTTTTGGCATCACGTATTAATAAGTAGATAATAACTACATTACCCTAGCTATAAATGAGGTAATAAACAATACACACTTAAGACACCAACTTGTGTGATATTATAAAAAAAGCAATCAAAACAAATTTAGAATATATATCGCTTTGTGTTAAAAAAAGTAAGTGCGAAAATGTCAATCCAAAATTTTCTATACAAGAAAAGACATCACTATTTACACTACACTACTTACACGATTAGAGGCTCGTTTTCATTTTGATACTTAGGTACCCACATTTAATGTCAATAGATCACTTAATGAAGACTAACCGAAACTTAAGCACTTAAGACCTATATATACTTAGTACTAAAATGAACTTTACTAAACACCACTTTAAAATGTTGTTAACTTGTGATAACTATTACAAGAACAACTAACAACAATAGCATTATATACTCGTGGAATTCAAAGTAAACATAATTCAGTGCTTGAACTGCCACATAGATTACACATAAATTAAAAAAATCTATTATATTTTGTAACAGCTGCCACATATTAACTTTATAAAGCGTCCTTTGCTGTAAAGGACATCTATCCACTGTCCTAAATTTGGATTAAGAAAAATAATTTACGAGAATGAGCTGGATAGATAACGTTGTTTTTTTATATCTGTGCCTTTAATTTACATGCCTATTCCCTCTCGTATCAACATCATCGAACGTCAAGTCAATAAACCCTAAAAGTAGTGTCTAGTTTACGACCACTTACCTTACCCATGATGTTTTAGGCGACAAGCGCTCACGCGGAAGTTGAAGCGCAAGTGTCTCTAACCAGGGAGGCCTTATCGGAGCTGAGCGTCCACGTCCGGGAACTGAGCACCGCGCGGGGAGCTGTGGGCCCACTGCTGGACTCCGTTGGCCGGGCGCTCGCCAGGCTCACTGAACATAGGTGAGTTTGATCAATGACCGTATTTATTCAAAGGGTATGTTAGCAAGAAAGCTTATTTCAATGTATTAGAATCGTCAAACACGTCACATGACAAGCATATAATTTGTTTTCTGTGGGGTTACATTAAATTAGTATATGTAAATTTTCCAGGGACGTTTATTTGCATCATCGACCACACATCCCAATAGACGCCTATTCTTTATACTTTTGCTTTGAAACAATTCTGGCGAATAGCTGAGGTGCGGGGAGGTGAGGCACTGCTTTCTTATTGGCCCTTGCAATGACAACACGTCATATTCATAAAAAGATATGTAAGATTAGGGATGAGACATATTTAATACAAACAATATACTTTATCGATATGCTTATTTTTATTTTATAAAGTGCGACATTATAACGGTTTATATCGCATTTTGTTATTGCACGTCACATCGCAGCTATGCAACTCAACGTCTCAAGGTCACACATTTTTGCGGTTGAGAGTAATATCCGTACTTGAATATATTAAGGTCCTTACATCTGAAATTAGCGTTTTGTAGGGGAGGAACATAAGTCGAATATATTTAATGTAATTTTTTTATTGAATCAAAGCATGAACCATTGTTTCCTATGCATATCTCATAGGCAAATTCATTGATCCCTCTACTAAAAACCATTCGAACGGGAATAAAATCTTTGAAAGTGGTTTGAACTGCCCCCTCGAAATTGATTTTTTTCTTTTGCTAAACGTTATTCAAATTTTAAAAAAATGGTAATCTGTTACAGTTAGGTTCAGGCGGATGATTTTTACATTCCAATTGATGCTCTTCTAATTGAGAAGTCGTCTGTTGTGCAGTATGTATTTTAGCATTGTCGTGAAGCAGTAGAGGCGTAAAGTGAATAAAACAATAAAAAGTATCTTCACGCCCATATCCCCGAAGTACCGGTACAAGACCTGTACCCTATTGAGGGTAAATAAATAAAAATTTCAATAAAATAGATTTGCACATTAGTCCATCACTAGCTGTGTGCAAACGAAAGTGATAGCTTGAAAATCACATGTGTAAGAAAGGGATATAAACACGCATCTAACAATGACCGACCAGTATATGATGAACTCCGATAAACATCAAATAATTTAAAATGTAATTATAAATGTTATTATTTTTAATCAACCAACGGAAAGTTTTACCATCTTTTCGGTAAATTGAAGTGCGGCTGTCTTTACCGTAAAATTTAATTGAACAAACAGTCATTTTTAAATCTATTTTCGATTTTTTATACAATAAAGCGACAATGTTTACAGGTCACAAACCTGGTCGATACTGTTCATATCTTTTTAAGTAATAAGCTACATAAGAACAATTACACTTATGTGTTGACAGAAACTGGTTGCCTTCAATGCGGCGTCTATTAGGATGTGTGGTCGATGATTTACATACACACACGTCTAAGTCTCGTAAGATATAGGCAAAGTCGAACGACAAATTTCACGATTCCTGCAGACCTGGATCCTCCACATTCATTACCCTTTTGATGCTAAAACTCCAGTGTAGAAGACTTCTGACGCCATCCTCTGATAAAACCCTAGCAATTTTTGTGGTCATCTCGTGGTTTAAAGTATTCGTCTTTCGATGTGAGACTATCCTCAACCACATCTTAGCTCGTATACATACGACTTGGGATAATTCAAGAAAAGGGCATGCTTATTTCTGTAAGATCGGCAACGCATGTGTTATGGTCCTGTTGTTGATGGCAGACAACACACTTGCCCGATTTTCTCCTATTCTGCAAACAAAAAGTATCTTCACGGTCGTATTCCTCAAGAGCTAAGCAGAGGTAAAACCAGGGCACCCACGAGTAGCCGAAGATTCTAAGTCCACACATTTCTCATTGTTGCCCGACCCAGAGGTCGAACCCGGAACTCCATGAAGTCAGGTCCGACAACCGCAGCCCCTAAACCACAGAGGCGATCTATAAACGAATATAAATTTTAGATTAAAGATAATCCATACAGTTAGTATACTGAACCTCATTGCACCGGCAAAATAAACACATGGCCGGCTTATAAATAGTCTGTCTGTCCGTCACCGTGCTATATATATCGTCCGCCAACCGACGGTTAAGGACATCATATATCGGTCAAGATATTTGCAATGTTTCTCTAACGGACTCTTGAGTTGATGCTAGCTTTCGCCGGTGACTTAATTTTTAATTAAATTGTGATTAAATACATCCACCTGAGAGACTGACGAATCAACTTAAATCTTGGTCGTTTCCGTCTTGAAATATTGAAAACTTGATAAAAAAATTTTTTTTTAGATTTAATAGCTTTTTACTCGACTTTGGAAAAAAGAAAGATGACTTCGCCCATATTCTGAACCGGTTAAAAAAATTTTTTTTTATTTGAAAAGTCATACTTATACGCCAATTTTCCCATTCCCACCAAGTCTAGATATGATAGTGGGATCCGAAGAAAATTGAGAAAAATACGTACATACATACATATCTTCACGCAAAGTCCCTTACGAGGTAGGCAGAGAGTATCGAGTGCCAGACCTCACGATCCTGATAATCCTGTCTGGCTTCCTTCACATTCATTACCCTTTTCATACTAACACTCCAATTTCGGAGAGTCTTGACACCACCCTCTGATAATATTCGAGTGATCTGGTCGTGGAATGTCAGCCTTGGTCTCCCCGGGTACCTACATCCATCCACATTCGCATTGTATATCTGCTTTGTCAATCTTTCATCTGTCATTCTTTACACATGACCGAACCAGCGGAGCATGCCCTTTCGCATTTTGACACCAACACTTTCTTTCAATCCGACTCTTTCTCTGATCTCACTCTCGTAACAAATTTTATGTGATACAATAAAAGTAATCACAATAAACCTACATATTTTTATTCTGCTTACCTCATCTCAAGATTGAGTGTGATTGTCTGGATCAAAGCCAAATCACTTTCATTGACGGCCTTTCGTGATACATAACTTTTTGATCAACCAATTAGGAGATTTATTGGGTTGAAAAGGGGAAGTGTTTCATACATATACATCTTCACGCCAAATCCCTGACCAGGTAGACAGAGAGTATTGAGTTCCAAACGTCACGATCCTCACAGTCCTGCCTGGCTTTCTTCACATTCATTGCACATTTTTTCACACAAATTGAATGTAACTACAAATTAAACAAGTAATATGTTTGTGATACGGGTGTTAGTCAACGATTCTAATACATAGTATTGAATAGATGTAAGAATAAATTTAATAAACACCCAGACCAGACAGATATGCAGTCATATTTATATGTGCTCATCACACCCCCCACGACCCCGTCGGGAATCGAACTCGAGCCCTGCGAATAATTGTTGGAGTAACGCATGTTCACTTGCCCCATCGTTGAAGAAACATTGAAATACTTTTATAGATATTACAATAAATTAAATTAATACCCGAGTTCAAACCGAAAAATCCAAACTTTTGAGATGTAATTTTACAAAAACATATCCCCGTCGTAAATCGAACCCGCGTCTCATTAGCTACGTTAGGCGTATACATTAAACCCTCGACTGCCGACGCGGTCATAAGAAAACATAACGTGGTGTACTGATATATTAAACATATTTGCGTGACATAAGTTGCACGTTGGTTTACAAATAATCGGCTGACGCCATACTGTGACGTGCTAGTGCGGAGCGCGCACGCCCTTTCGAAACCAAGTGGTGAAGTGGATGATAATACATGGTGCTATAGGGTATATATATATATATATATGGTGCTTATAGAATAAGTGAAAAGTGAAGCTTGTGATAGTTCAGTGTTTATTTTAAACTTAAACTTGTTTTGAAAGTACCAACTCTTGTCGGTTGTTTTTTTTGTCATTTAAGGTATTCTACAGACTTACATTACAAACTTAGTATTACTTTTGTTGTTGTTTTTTTTATCAGAATTTGATTTTTTATCTTTTTTTACGGCTTTACGTTTTAGAATATGTTAAAATTTTATTTTGTGTAGGAAGATATTCAGTATCTTTATCCCGTATCTTTCCCGTATCCTTCGAATGGACAGGCGTAGGTACAACCAGGTCAAAGATACTTATTTCCAAAATGTACCAACCGGGCATTTATTCAATCCCAGATAACGCTGTTTTTTAATGGAAAATTGAAAAATACACTATGAGTTGTCCGACTTGGGACCGTACTCAGAAACTTATTTAGTCTTTTTTTTTTCATTTACTTAATGAGGTTTTGTCCTAGTGGACATGTCACCTCAATAGTGCAACATTAATTTAAAACAATAAAAGTAATCAAATCAAAATCTTAAATCTTCTTATCTTAGCCATGTTATAGAGCTTTTTGGTTCTCAGATAGTGGGAACGCCAAAAGGCTGTTACAAATACCTACATCTAACTTATTTAGAGTTAGTGTTATTCCCGAGATTCACTACGTACACATTCCATTAGGATGTGGGCCATAACGCTAAGATCAGACTACTAGATCACAAATTTTAAAACCTGCAGATACCTAAGAAGATAGCAACGCGTTGACAACCTAAGACTGATTTCTTAAGGCCCTTGTGTATTTCAACTTACAATAGTGTACTAATACGACTGCTGACAATAGTTAGCACTCTTATTGTGGCGGAAAAAAGGAGTGAGGTGTTGTACTTAGTTTGAACGACTGCCGTGAGTGACCGATCTGAAATACTAAATCATTCAGAAATAAGTTGAGTTGTCCGACCCGGGAATCGAACTCGAGGCCTCATGTAGTCAACACAATTTTTACCGAAAAAAGTTTAAACTGTTTTTTTTTCAGAATGTCACTTATCGGATCATACGATGAAACAGATTCGTTCGTGGATTACCAGACGAGGATGGTGGGAGCTGCTAAGGACATAGCTCGCCTTGCTACTGACATGGTGAGTTGCTTTTGTAGAATAAGCTGATATTAAAATGCTCAAATTTACATGATGAAAGCTCCCCAATGAATATTGTACCATAAAATTGATTGCCAACGTGATGGTGGGCTGTGAGCGTATTGATACTTTATAATCTACCACTTGACCGATTTTGATGAAATGATTACGTTCAAAATACAGATAACTCCAAAAAATACTTAAATGTTGGCAGTTCATGTTACGAACTTTAAACCTATAAAAATTAAACATGTTATAAATATTACACAAAAAATATTTTTGATTTTCATAATGAATTGGTTTTTTTTCCCGGGTTGGTCCGGACTCCTTCGCAGAATAGACCATCTGCTCTCCTGTCAGGCAACTCAAAAAAGGCGAGCATAGGCTTACCGTCACTAACACCGTGACATCTGACTAGGTAGTATAATTTTGCAGTGATTCGCCCGGTTTGGTACCACTGCCTTACCTATTCCTGTCGCCATAACGTCAGTAGTAGCCGTTGACGTGTTCCGGTTCGGAGGATAAGTTAGCCGGTAAGCTTGCTTTTGCTCGAAGCCTAACATCCCAGCCTCAGGTTGGGAACGCACCATTACCATCTTTGGTGTCTCTAGGCGGCGTTACTTTGTTACCATCAGGAAATCCGTCTGCTTGTTTGCCTTTCAATGTCATAAAAAAAGTTGATGCATAGGCTTTTTTAGGATTTCATAAAATATCAAATTCTAGAAAAATACATACATGGACATTGGACATTAATAATAGGGTAAGTTTGGGGAGTTAAAAACAACAAGCGAAATACAAAAGTCAATATCGATGACATGAAAATTACCCGATTTCCAGAGATTTAATGATGATGGTATCAGTAAACGTTTTTCACTTGAATACAAAGTTTAAAGATAAAGTGACATATATATTTTCTACCTTTTATTTGAACAGACTGCAAAAGCCGCAACCGAACCTAGTAAGCTGGTGGAAGTTGGAAGCGACATGTGCAGCAAGTACGAGAAGCTGGCGGCAGACAGCTTAGGAGCCTCAGCTACTACACCCAACGCCGATGTTGGCCACAGGTTCGTAGAAGTTCGCCTATTTTAAATGCAAAAAAAAAATCAATAATCGACCTTTATTTTTATACGAGAAATTCTGATACTACTAAGTCACAAAACAGTAAAAAATGTCTTCGAACTTCGAAAATTGATCTTCATGTTCGTTATTATTACTTTATGGACGATCCAATTTAAAAAAAGCTGCATTGATGATTTGTTTGAAAATTGACAAAACAGCACTCGTCTACTATTCCGGATAAGACCTAGATTTTTCTTGAAACCAATGAAAAAAACCTTCATGTTGTGAAAGTTTCCTGTGCAGTAGCTCGCCTTCATTGGTGGTGGTAACAATTTTAATGTAGACTTGCCGTTAAAGTGCATGGGCCATTAGTTTGGTGCCATTGCTTTTTTCGTGCTCCAGTGTGAGGTAACTAGTGGATTCCTATTCGTGATCTAAAGTCTCATTCATAAGATAAAGACGCACTACAATCATCTTAGGTGTTTATAAACGACGATTATTTATATTTATTTTATTTAAATTTATGAAATACTGATTTGTTTAATTGATTTATTTAACAGAATCCGTGTAGCGAGCGTCGAGCTTGGAGAGGCCGTGTCCGAGTTGGTTCGCGCAGGCGGGCACTGCAGGTTATCAGCCATCGCACAAAACCAACGGGCCGTTGCTGACGCCGCACGTCGGGTTAACGAGAAGGTATACAGGATGTTGATATACTAGTTCATATCTTAATTTCATTTATCTTCTCTATCTTTTGTAAAAATTTTGCGAAATGATCTAAGCCCAACGGGAAAATCATTTGTAAAAGCCGATAAAAATTTAACAAACCTACACATCTGTGTTTCACACACACAATAATGTTATTTATTACTGATTACGAAATTGGTCAACATAAATATTTATGTTCATTATACAATTTAAAATTCAAACCTTATTTTTTTATTTTAAACGTCATCGTCAAAAGCAATACATATGTGAATTAGATATAAAATCAGAATAATATAAAAATCGAAAGATAAAATAATTGCCTTCTACAATCGTAAATTAAACTGGGGCTTATTATAAATGTTGCAGGTAGTGGCGGTGCTCAGCAGCTTACAGGCTGGGTCGCGTGGTACGCAGGCCTGCATCGACGCAGCTGCCACCATCGCTACCATCATCGGGGACCTCGACACCACCATACTGTTCGCTTCCGCTGGTCAGTACTTACCAATTCCTACCGCCTCCTGCCACCGACATTAAAAGACGATTGATATCATATTGCTTAAACCGCACTATTTTATAAAAAAAAATCCACAGGTACCCTCCAATCGGACAAAGAAGGCGATACTTTCTCGAACCACCGCGAGAACATTCTAAAGACTGCCAAGACCCTGGTGGAGGACACCAAGACTCTGGTCGGCGGCGCGGCTGGTACGCAGGAGCAACTGGCCTCCGCCGCGCAGAGCGCTGTGGCCACTATTGGTAAGATCATCTACTGTCATCTTTGTCTTTTTCCCTTTTTATAAATTTCCAAGGTAGTGGCAGTGCATAATTATAGAAATCGTTATTTAAAATGATTGTGATATGTAATACAGTCCAGCTGTGCGAGGTGGTGAAGCAGGGCGCCATGTCGCTGGGCGGGGGCGGGAGCGGGGCCGAGCCGCAGGTGCTGGTGCTGCACGCGGCGCGGGACGCCGCCGCCGCCCTGCGGGACCTCGCCGCCGCCAC
>NJDD01003300.1:0-78450 GCA_002245505.1 Calephelis nemesis | reverse complement strand
CCACCGCCGCCGCCTCCGGCAAGCACCACCACCACCCCGACATGCAGAGGCTCAAGCACGCCGCCAAGGTAACGCTTAAGACACGCACCTCCGTCATCAACTTAAACACTCCATGACAAATAGGACAACTATAACTCAACACAGATGGTTTCGTATTACAGTTTTCCCCAAAAGTAATATTTTTATTCCACACCCTTGATAAAGTTGATAAACATGTCAACCTTCCTCTCTATTTTAAATTTATGATGCAATTTACGAATTGGCCCCATAGTTCTACAAACCATTAGCTTTTATAATTGAAATATGTATTTCTTTTAAATTTTGAAAAATTCTGAATATTTCCTATTAAAAGACAGAAATCATTGAATTTTATGATTTACCTGAAATTTTAAACATACAAATTTTAACATACATTAAAACATACAAAGTTATGCAAGTATGCCTACTCTCTGGAAGGATTTCTGGAAATTCTACCAAGAAATGAGCAAAAAAAGCATCATGTCTTTATTAAAATTTGATTTGTATATATCTCATTTTTTTGAATTGTATTTAATTTGCTGTAAAATGCTCTACGCAATATTTCAAACCTAATATTAACTTTATATTTCTTATTGTAAAAAAATACTTACTTAGACAGTACTTGACTAATCTTATTAAATATTCAGTTCATTAACTCACACACCTAAGAAACTTTTACTCAATAACTTAATATAGATTATTTCACTTTCGTATTTTAAATTTGCTTAAATTAATAGATGTTTTGACATAAATATATCAAAACTTTTCTAAAAATATCTGATAATTCAGTTTATTAGATTTATACTGTTAAATTTTTTTTTCAAATTGAACTTTTTTCATTTTATTGATTTTATTCAAAATATGTTTGATAAGAATAACTGTTTTAACTGTTTCGCTTATAAAACAGTTTTGTATTTATTTTCATTGTCCCTAAGGATATAATTTTGTGTTGTGTTTGTCTTGTCGATATTGGACTTTCAATGCAATTTTTGTAGCGGCTGTCCGATACGAAGCGGTGGAGCCTCCCCCTCAAACCTAGCACCATTCCACGCAGCAAGCGAGGGTCTCTTAACATTCGTGACTATAACTCTTGTGACTCTGAAACTGATATATTCCAATCCGACCAAGAAGAAGAACTAGTAAAGCTTCTAGATTATTCTAGCCAAGATGATGACGTATCGCCAACAATATTTCACGATAGTTGTGAAGAAATGATAACTTATATTGAAAGTAAAATGATTAAACCACCAGAGAGAATTATTAGCGAAAATGTCAATACTAGATACAATATGGCTGCTAAGAACAGCATTTTTGATATGGACTGGCGTGTTGTTAAGTATGGCGAAAGTATATTCTTAGGAGAATTGCGAAAATTAATTGACATCTATTTGGATAGTGTCGATAGAGTTGAAAGACGCAAACGAAGAAAAGAACAAGAAATTGATAAAAAGACATCAGATTTAGATAGGGAAATGAAAAGAATATCACAGTTAGTAGAAGATTTAGATTATGAGGAAGTCATTATTAAAAAAGTGAAAACTGTCGGTACCATGACAAATGTAGATGAAAGCCTGATAGAACAAATTAAGTTAAGAAGTCCTGTGTTTAAAGCTAAAAGGGTAAAACCCATAAAACTGGACTTAGCAAGCCCTGAAATAGTTATTGAACCAAGTAAATCACCTAAAGAAGAAAAACGTGAGTTGGCGGGTGCCAAAAATAATAAAGATGGTAGATCACATCTCCGCGAAATAATAGAAAATAGCAAATTCAGTGACAAAGAAAGCAGTAATTACTTTTGGAAACTTTTTAAAGATGATACAGAATGGTGGACAGCATTAGCGAAAAGAAATTTAGACAAAATGGAAGAAACTCGACGTGAATTAGAACGATTTAGCGGCCATGAATTGGTAATAGGTGAAATCAAAACTGAACTGGATAAATATGAAAGAGAGAAACGTACTTTAGAAACTTTTATTGAAGAGGTTGATAAATCTAAATCGATTAACAAAGAATTAGAATATAACAAGAAGTATGAAGATATGGTTCTAAAGTTGATTGAGTTTGCTAAAAAGGATTATGTTATTTATAAAGGTTTCGATCCTTTAATCGAAAAACTGAAACATTTATCTGAAATTCAAATTGATCGCAAAAAGAAAGTGAACATCCATGATATTTTAAATATATACAACCAAATCGACATTACTAAATACACTTATGAAGAATTATGCTTGCTTGAAAAATATTATAAGGAAATTATAAGGAGATACAAAGTTGAAAATCACGAAAAAGAAAATATAATTCATCTACGTAACGAAAATAGTTCATCTTTAACACGACCAAAACACTATAATTCTCTATCAAATAAAAATAGTTTAAAAAGAATTAAGGCGGATCATAGGAACTCGAAGAATAACATAGAAATATGTGATCTAACCAGAACTTATCCAGAGGAATATTACGCTAATAATTGGTGGTCTATATACGAAGACATTTTAAAGACTAGAGAAAGACAGTTTGGCACGATTGACAATTGGTGGGATTTCTATGAAGCTATATTAAATAACAAAGATACGTCAAAAGAAGATATCGAAAGGATACGGTATATCCTTCAGCAAAGAAGATCTAGACCGAATAGTCGTATGGAGGAACAACTTCGAATGCTTGATGAAGTAGACTATAAACGATTCACGGAAACTGAAGACGTCACTACTCGCGACGATAAATCGGTCAGAATTATTAAATTATACATTAACTGCTGGCATCGCACAGTCAATCTAACAAGTGAAACAAGCACGCAATGGATTGTGTTGAAGAGCTTTCCATTCATACGTTTTAACACTATGGTGTCTGTAACTTTTTGAGTCCCAAATGTTGTGGCATGGAGTGTAGTAGATTTTTAACTTATTTGTTTTAATCGCTTGTCGAGACTGTTGTGTTGATTTGACTGAGATTATTGCGATGTTGTTCCTAGAATGTACGAAAATATTATTTTGTCTTTGTCAGTAAAAGAGGTTGAAATTTTTGTGAAAAATACCAAATAATAAAATAGTATTATTTTTAAAGACATTTTAAGACATTTTTTTTAATAGAAATTTTTGACGAAAGACGAAGACGAAAAAAGACAAATGTAGCTAAACATCCTTTCGTTAGTTATTGAAAAATTGAAAGGGTTTGAACTTGACTCAGCATATTATTGTTTTTTTATATTTTTTGTAAATGTAAATAAATAAAAATGCTTGATTAAGTAATAAGCGAAACTCCACAGGGCTCATACTATGTTGAATTCTTGTTATCTGACATATTTTCCTTCTTTTTCTCGTGTTTCTTATTCTGAGCTCACTGACAGCATCTCTATTTTATCTGTGGTCTTATGGTCTAGTTTATTTCAAGCTATTTGTATCTCTCGTCAACTCTACAAAGTTAACAATATAGGTTTTTTTCAAATCAACACATTCTACTTCTTGTTTTTGATCTTTACTGGCTCATAATATTTGGGACTTCAACTGATCATCTTCGCTTGAGATACCAATGTCGCTCTATACATCTTCTGGAAAATTTCATGGAACATCAATTTCTTTCCATATTTCATAATTTAAAAAATTTAGCTATTTTCTGTACTTGTATTATAAGTGAGAATTAAAGTGAATATCATTGATAAAAGTTAAAACTATAATAAAATATGTAACTCCAACCTTGCAAGGCAAATAAAACTGGCGTGTGTACGCTGCAAAAGCCTTTTGTGCCGAAGTACACTGAGCAGCGATAAATGTTTATGAATATAATACCCGTATTATTTCCTTTACTTCATCTTCTTCAAGCTTCTTTCATCTTCATGAAAATAAGCAAATATAGTTTTATGAATTTGCAAAGTGTTATTTTTTTAACTTTTACCTTTTTTCCAGCTACCTTTACTTGTTTATGCAGTTAGCACATTCTAAAACGTCACCAGAAGCTTTAAATGATCATGTCATGATCTTCACACACAACTCATTCTTCATTAAAGGTTAATAGTGTGGTGTAACGATATGCTTTGACAACCCGTTCATTGCTGAAATTATATTTTTAATTGAAGATTTTCTAAACATCTGATTTTGCGATTTATTTCTGCTACTACATAATTTATGGAACACAATCATGAACAAAGCTTTGAATATGTTAATAAATATTTTTATGATACATCTTAATTCAGGCCGCATGACAGTTACTCCAAAAGTATAAAAAGTTTATTTTAATGCGCATATAATTGACTATGGATAAATGTATTCGTTTTAACATTTGATCTGATATTAAACTAAAGAGTACCTAAATCCTCATTCTCTCATTTAAAATTGTCAAGCTCCCAATGTTGTAGTATTATTTAGAATTTTACTTCGGTAATTAAAGTTTTCAAATAGATCAGATCAATTTTACAGTTCATGTTCATTATTAAATAGTTTTTTATCTATCTTATATCTTTTTATACGATTTTTAATTACTTGCATTTTTCTTCCTCCCATCATTAAGTTCTCTTTCGATTATCCAAATATACAAAATTCGGATTATTACTTCTAATTTGTTATATTTTGTTTAGGAATCTTGGTCATTTGGAATACATTGTCGTGATATAGGTCCAGTCTTAGTAGCCTTTGAGAAAGTATTCACAGAAAATACACTAAACAATATCAGTTCTAAAACATATTTCATAATTCATTTGCCAAAACTACTGGTCTCAGCTATGAATGGGTTTAGCGATTCGATCATAGCGTTGCTTTAGAAAGTCCAATATTGACGTACATTATGACAAGCTTTTATTTATGTATATATGGTTGTAAGCTATGGGTTTTCTGCGTTGGCATGTGCTTTTACTCGCACTCGATGTGTCATTGGTTTTGTTTTAGGTAACCCTAAGCTTCTTTTTATTATGGCAATCATAGGTGTAACATGGAAAGAGAAAGAACTATTCAGTTTGAAAGGAGACTGTCTCCATTTTAGTTCGTTTTTGAATGTTTAGTATTTTTGTTATTATTTATTTCGTTTCAGCAGTCAAGATTTTTTTGTTTGTCCTTGTACAACACTGTATGAAATTTCTAAGTTATGCCTATATAGATTTGATATCAATGATGTCTGTGAATTTTATTTTGGATGAATAAGTGCTAGATACAGATTTTCATAAAATATGTTTATGTTGCATATTTGTTGAGGAAATAGATTTTTGTTTTGAGAAATTAAAGGACAGACACTATTGATTGCCGATTATCATTTCTAGCTAAACAGATATCTTCAAAGTAACTTTGGGTTACTAGATATAGTGTAATTTAAAATTGGACGTCCCAAATCATTTTATTTTTCTGACATTAATTCAGCTCTTTAGTTGATAAATATTTCGGTATACGAGCAAACAAAGAGTTTTTTAAGTTGATATGTTTCCGTACAAATAGAATGAATGGTCGTTCAGTTTTGAGCAAGACGTTGTTGTAAATACTTCAATATTACACGTTTATATATCCATACACTTGTCAGGTAATGGTGACGAACGTAACGTCGTTGCTGAAGACTGTGAAGGCAGTGGAGGATGAGCACACTCGCGGAACTAGGGCTCTGGAGTCGACCATCGAAGCTATATCGCAGGAAATCGAGGTATGATACTTTTTCTACACGATTAGCATGTAAGTAGGATTTCTCTTTAGTTGAGCAGACTTAGCTGATGTTGCGTTGGAAATTTTTTGTCACCAAACATTTAAGATTGTTTGTAATTTACCTTAGTAGTTTGTATTCCCAAGTCACTTTAATTTTTTTCGTTTCTGTCCTAAAGCACAGTATTAAGAATTCTACCTACCAGTAGTCCAACTCCTTTGTTCTTGAATTCATGCCGACATTTTATATACCTACTCACGGCAAGTCACTCAAAGGGTCAGGGTTGTCAAATAATAACATTTTAAACATTTCATCTAAAAGTTTTATTTTAAAGTGGCAAACAACAAAATGGAAGTTAATAATGAAACCGATGATGGTGTTGCTGAAGTTTCGTCCACAAAATTTTCATCCACAGTGGACGAAACGACACCTTTTATTTTATTATTTTTTTCACCGACGATTCGTTCACTTTCAAATTATTGAAGTTGTTTAGTACAGTCAGATGAAGAAGTTGTATGCTAATGAACAATATAATAACAAAAAAAACATAATTTATTATATATGTAACAACAGCTACATTGATTTGGCATTACCTACTTACTATTATTAATCACAAATATAATCAATTCAAACAAAAATCATTCATAATGTATAATTCGCAGTAGGTATGTCATATATTTATTAATCCATTAAAAAGCTTTTTTGCTTCGTACCGCAAATAGCAGTGAAATAATTTTCACCATGCTATCCATAAAATATTTGGATTTGTTTTACCCACTTTAACTTTATACTAATTACTATTATGTGCTAAATTTCATCATACGTGTAACAAAAATTTTTAATTAAATCTTGAGTAATTGGTGATTTTGATGTATCAATTTATATATAAAAGTTTAAAACATATACCTAAATGGATCGCTTTATTTTGTTAAAGCTTTGTATCTGGTGTATCAGGCTTTGTAAAAAAAAATTAATGGTGCACGAATTGACAGAGGAAAAATAATAAATTAAAAAGGTGTCGTTTCATCCACTGTGGATGAAAATTTTGTGGACGAAACGTCAGTAAGCCGGATGGCTTAATTACGAATAAAAACGGAACACATCCTGTAAACCATTAGAAATTTACAAGACAGCAAGTATTACATTATAATAAAATACACTATAACATATTTTACAAATAACGAGTGCAAACCCTTCTAGATAGAGAGCGCAAACTGTATGGAGTTTGCGCTCGCCGACCCTGCCGCTCGCTTCCCCTCGTTCCCCCCAGCGTTGCTCTGTGCAAGTACATGAGTCGGCCGACTGTTAGTATTAAGACTGTGCCTAAAGTTTGTTTCGGGTTAATATTACAAACATTATCGACAGTTTTTGATTAATGGAAACCAAACAATATAAAATGCTGATTGAGAAATTTTATATTTAAAAAAGGTTTTTCAGCAAAGATGTTTTCTCGACCAACAATTTAAGTAGATTTTAGATGTCAACGAGTGAAGTCAGCTTGGGATACTTTTAAAATATTGCTTCATGAGATCGCAAAGGCAACATTTTAGATTTTCATAAGAATTGTTCAGTCTGGTAATTCGATCAGGTGAATTTACACTCGCTAAACGTTCGTACGTCGCATCGCAGGTGCTGATGTCCCCTGTGGCGCCGAGCCACTCATCGTCCCCGGAGGAGCTGGTCCGCGCCACGCGGCTGATGACGGCGGCGACGGCCCGCGCGGTGGCGGCGGGGGGCGCGCCCGGGGCCGCGGGACAGGACCTGCTCGTGGCCGCCGCCAACCTCGGCCGCCGCACCGTGCTCGACATGCTCGCCGCCGCCAAGGTAACTGCGCTGCACTCGACACACAGTAGACACACACTGACAGTAGATAACCATCGATTTACATTAAATTCAAATTGTACAAAGTAGGGTGCCACGTGACAAAAACCTTTACTCTAAAATCACATTTGACACACGTCAATTTTAGTAGATATCTGTCAAGATAAGTAGGTAAATTGCTTTAGGTTGGCATCATTACAAATAATATACGGTAATTTAAAATGAAAAGGTTAAGCAAATGTACCTATACATTGTTACAGTCATGGTGTCGAATTTAGATAAAATGATAAATGTGATCTATTATACTGACTCAACATTAGTTTTTCATCGTATCAATTTTTATTATAACAATTCATTGATATTATTCTGACGATTTCAGTATTTTGTTTTACAAAAATTGAGAATTCGAAAAAATGGAAACAAGAATGCTAAAATTATTTCGCCGAATCTCCCTACTAACATAAATATAGTAAATTAACAAAAATAAAAAAAAACATGTATAAATTATCACTGATAATTATGAGTGATAATTTTTTAATATATTTAAGCTTAATAAAATGAGAAACAAGAAATATTAAAACTTTTCGCAAAATGAAAGATAGAACTAGCTTTGAATCAATTTACCACTTCGTCATCATTGTTCAGGGAGCAGCTCACGCGGCCGAGAGTGATGAGGTTCGTCAGCGCACGCTGGAGGCGACGCGGACGGCCGCGGAGGCCTTCCGGGCTCTACTGTCCGCGCTCATCCCCCCCGCAAATAAGCTGGTGCTGCCGGAGAAGTCCAGGCAGGTGGCCCACGCCGTCGCCGATATACTCGCCGCTGCTGAACTACTCAAGGGTGAGCATGCTTCCATGGTATACCGAGGTTAACGGGAACTTATCTTTCTGGTGGTCAAAAATAGATATCACCTTAAGACACTTAAAACTTTTAAGATGTTGCTTTGCTTTGGAGTTTTATGAATGAAGTAACAATAATAAATCTAAAATTACAAACATGTTGTATTTTTCTTAAATTTTATAGGGACAATATACTATTAGACTTTATTAACTGACATGTCTAATGACTAGACAAATAGTTAACGATATAAAATGAAATCTGTATAGATCGGATGATGTGATGTTAATGTATTTAGTATAAAGTACTAACCTAATGCCAAGCATTAATGTTTGCAAAACTTAATTAAATATTTTTAAACAAATTAATTGAACATTAAAGAAAGGAAATGGTGTCTATATGCCAGAGTTTTCTCTAAGACCATTATGAAACCCTTGTGTTTATTGGTCAAACGCTCATATAAAAAAGGGGAAGCAAAAATGTTAGTAATATAAATAGTCAGAGCTAGAAATACGGATATATGTTATATGCGTGTAACTCATATGTCTGCCTGTGGAGTGGTACCGTCAGCCATGTATGTTGAAGTGGGTGTGGGTGTACAGGTTCGGAGTGGGTGGACCCGGCGGACCCGACGGTGATCGCGGAGCAGGAGCTGCTGGGCGCGGCCGCCTCCATCGACGCCGCCGCCCGCAAGCTCGACGCGCTGCGCCCGCGCACCGCACACACACTGGTACACACGCATACATTACTTACATATGGCTACTTTCAAAATTGTACGTTCCTCTAATAATACATGCAAAACAATATTATATTTAACTCACAATTTTAACAATATTTCATTATTAAAGTTAAACCTTCTTATAAATTAAATGTGCACTGTGCCTATACTGGAAGTATTACAAGAAGAGACTTACTGGAAGAGGTGCGTTCAGTTTCAAACATGACAATGTTATTTGAAATATTTTGACATCTTATTCTATTATTATAATCTTTATGAAGATTCACCTAAAAACGAAAAAAGAAGAGAAACTATTCCAGAACAGAAGAAAGAGAAGTATTCCGTGTGTCGATGAGATATGTTTGATATTCTTGGTTGTTTGTTTATCGACCGGGAATCAAACATATTACACACCGACCTCGGTACTGACTACTGGAGCAACTGAAGATAGAAGAAATTGTCTTATTAAATAGAATTTCAGGTAATAGATTTAAGAATGAATGAATGAATGAAACGTGCTGGAATAACAAAAGAATTCATTTGTTCATTCATACAAATGTATGGTAAATAACATAATTAAGTGTTGGTAATAGACCATTAGAATCTATGCGTGAAATCAATTTGCTATTATTCTGGAATATTTTTTGTGTTGGTTGGTTGGTTTGGTTAGTTGACCCTACCAAAAACAGTTTGTCGGCTTAATATTTAAATCTAGTAGAAGTGTAAGAGTTACAACACCGCTCAATATACATTTATTTACAAAACCGTGTGTTTATTAGGAAACTGACGAGACGCTGAACTTCGACGAGATGATCCTGGAAGCGGCCAAGTCCATCATCGCCGCCACCTCGGCGCTCGTCCGCGCCGCCTCCGCCGCACAACGGGAGCTCATCGATCAGGTGGGGCTTGGTTTATTTGTATGACCTAAAAAAATACTAACGGGAACACACATAAATTATTAGGACTTGTGAATAAATGTGTTACAAGAAAAGTCAATTTTCTATTGAAAGAGTTAATGAAATTATATTAAAAAAAAAAATAGTTTATTTATAGCGTCGTAGACCCTACTTTACAGTCGCTTTAACAATATTATTGAATTACACCTTAAAGTAAAAATAATTAAGTTTAGTAAAATGCCCAGATTTTAACAGATCAATTTTGCAGATCTCGAAATGATTTAAGACCCCAAACTTTATCAGCACTTTTTTGTTTAGTCAAATTAGTTAATATAAAATATTAATATTATTATTTTATAACACATTACATTGACTTACTTCATTAAACAAAACAAAAAATGGTTTGAACACTAAACAAAGTAGGTAAATAAATATGTTTGTATTAAAATGAACGGTTGTCTAAAAAAATTAAATGATTGCACTTATTCCCCTGTGGACTTATTAATTAGTGGTATGTCTTCCGGAAATTAAACACCATATTAATAATATTGGTTTTATAGGGTAAGGTGGCGCGTCGGCCGGCTAGCACGAGCGACGACGGGCAATGGTCGGAAGGGCTGGTGTCGGCCGCCCGACTGGTGGCCGCCGCCGCCCACGCGCTCGTGGAGGCCGCCAACGCGCTCGTGCAAGGGGCCGCCTCGGAGGAGCGGCTTATCTCCAGCGCCAGGCAGGTCGCCTCCTCCACCGCACAGCTGCTGGTTGCCTGCAAGGTAACTATACATTGCACACTACATGTCAACATTTCAGATTTCACCACTCATAAGTCATGACAGTGACAGATATAAGATGCACTGATAATGCTCGTATTAATAAGTGACATTCTACACCAGATCAGAACTTTACACTAGATACGAGTGCTGTGTTATAAAAGCCTGGTTTATTTGTAGTAGTTACGTTATGTTACGACGTTACATCAAAGCAACCGACGGACACCACGTTTTGGCTGTGTAAATTGATGTACTTGTTGTCAATATTTTAAAATAAAATCTTTATATTAATACGTGATGCCAAAACTTTGGCCCCTTTTTTCGAAAATTGCGCGGACGCAGGAACATAAAATTGGGCACACTTATAGTTTATGTCTAGGAGAAGTGCAGAACGCTAATATTTTTCAATAATAATGCTTATAAAGTACGTTGAATCAATAAATAAAATATTACCCACACTACCATGCATTTGACACCCACAAAGAAACATATTGAAAATAACGATGCATCACAGATGGCGCACTAAAAAGTTTGGAAACGAAGTACTTGGTCTTGAGAAATGAAGATGGCGTTCTTATCAACAAGGTATTAAAATTTATTATGGTCGAATTTCGACCAACGGGCGACCACTAGTATCAATTATTAATCTTTCGAGTCGGTTATTTTGACATCCGAACTAAAATCATAAATCCCATTTAGCAATTAAAGAATTTATGTTTCTCTAGGTGAAAGCCGATCCCAGTTCCGAGTCCACTAGGCGGCTACAGGCTGCCGGTGCCGAAGTGATCAGATCCACTGACAATTTGGTGAGGGCGGCCCGGGACGCCATTACCTGTGACGATGAGAGAAGTTTAGTACTCAACAGGAGAATGGTTGGTGGCATAGCGCAGGAGATTGACGCCAGGTGAGTTAAGAAAAGAGAAAAAACAGGTGTTTGCAAGTATATTAATGTTAATGATACGAACATATTCATATTGTGCAAATATGGATGGGCAGTAGTGGCACAGAGTAAGTCATATTCTAGCTTGAAAACCTGACTTACAAAATGTTCAAATGCCGATTTGTGAATTTCGTGACATAATTAATTTTAAGTATCTTTCGCCGGTATCTCCAAAAAGATAGATACAACCGAAGGCGATCACGACTGGACAACGTGCTACTTTGTTCCACAATGTGATAGGTAGCAAACATATTGCCAACCGGGCGCTTATTCAATTCGCGACAGCGTTGATTTTTTGCTAAACCTAAATTTGAATTGCCTGACTCGGGAATCACTCGCCTGTAGAATATATTGTAGTCAACGCCAACATCAGATCGCTAGAATACGGAGGCGATTAAATATATTTTAATGTCATGACTTCTTAACCACTCCCTAATCCAAATGGTTCCTACGGATGATCAAGACTATGAATGACAAATAACGGACATAGTGTTTTTTGTCTACCCACTTAATGGCCAGTCGATTTACGGCCAATTTCATTTACCTAGTGACAGTAAGAGATAGGCCTGCTAGAGTGTTGTTGCTAAAATATTTTCCCTAGTAACCCTATCTCTTTTACTTTTTGAAATCGGTAGTTAAATATTAGATAAACGCAAACAAGAAAAAATACGTCACATCTCCAATAAGCAACACACATTAAGCAAATTATATGCTTGTGGTATGGGTGTTATTTAACGATATTAATACATAGAAATACTTAAATAGATACCATAATAAATTTAATAAACACCCAGACTCGGCAACGCAGACACCTAAATCACAAAAATGCCTGCCCCCGTCGGGAATCGAACCCGAGCCTCACGTTAAGTCGATGTAGTTAGGCTTGTACGCTAGCCACTCAACCAACGAGGATTTGATGATTAAAATTATTATGTATTTCAGATCGGAAGTCCTCCGCATTGAAAAGGAGTTGGAAGAAGCTCGCGGCCGTTTGACGGCCATCCGTCAGGCCAAGTACAAGCTCCGCGCTGACACCTCCGGAGACGACACCGACAACGACCACATTGACCCGCAACGGTATGAGACCTAATAAAATCTTTATTGTAAAGGAACTCTACCGCCTAGTCAGATGACGGTGAGCCTATGCTCGCCTTTTACGAGCTGCCTGCCTTCCTTGGCAGATGGTCTATTGACTATTCTACAAAGAAGCCCAGACCAACTCGGGGAAAATACTACTAAAATAAAAATGATTTTAATAAAGTTTTATGTATGCAGTAAGAATAGAATCAATTTTATACTATTTGTTTCAGATTCAAGTCCCCAACTAGTAGTTTCGCAAACACTACATACAGTCCAAACAGTACATATTCCCAAAACGTGACACACAATACCACCAACATTTCTCACCACGTGTCCAACCTCTCGCAATCCATCCACGGTACACCAACCTCTCCCGGATATACTAGCTCACCCGGATATCAAAGCGGAACCGGTTACAGCGGTTTACCTACATCACCCGGGTATACGGGTCAAACCTCCGGTTACACAGGCCAACCTACATCACCCGGGTATACGGGTCAAACCTCAGGTTACACCGGTCAAACATCTAATTATACAGGTCAAACAAGCTCGCCCGGATACACCGGACAAACATCAACAGGCTATACAAACCAAACCACAACCAATTACACAAGTCAAACCGGATACAACCAAAATGGGTACAGTCGGGATGAGAAAGGCCAAAGCCCATCATTCTCGAGCTTCAGGCCACAAGAGGAGACCCCCAAGCAGAATTACGAAGGTTTTACTACACGGTAAGTTTTGTTTCAATGTACAGTGGTCAAAGTTTAATTTTATTTTTAAGGTATATGGAGAATCTGTATAAAATGTGAATAAATGTATGAAAAATGATAGTATAAACACCGTTAATGGACGCGGTTTTATCTGTTTCAAAAGTCTTTAGCCCTGCTGCATAAACCAACTGAGCAAATTAAAAGTATCAATGTCCTTTTTAGTGTCAAGTATAGACTACCGTTTTTTCTGCGTTTAAAAATTGCTTTGTTCTTCTATGAAAACCACTTAAACTATTTGGATAAAAGCAGATGCGGGTACCCTTGTAATATACTGTGATATAAACAGAGTTTTGTATTTTTTTAAACAATCTTAACATGTACGTGTATGTTTGACAAGAGTCCATAAATTTAAAAAATTAAACTTTGACCCTGCCACCATATTACTAATAAAATAACTTTCTAATTCGTTACTTGCTTTTCACGCTGCTGGATCAACAGATGATTAATATACTTCTAGTGCCATACTTGTGCCTTCTTATTAGATATGTGACAATCTGCAGTGCCTATTTAAAAATTAGATTTAGTTAAATTCTATTTTGCCACTTCTTGATATCGAAACAATGTTTGTTATATATTTCAGTGAAATATTTTATAGTTGAAAACAAGTTGAATATTTAATATTTTTGGCTTAAAAATTGCGTTTCTTCGTTATTTTTTGGTGATCAAAAAAATAAAAGTAGTCATGTAATTAATTTGGCTCTTATATTATTTTTCAATAGTTTCCCTTTTTCATCAAGACCGTCCTCTTTTTCTTGATCTAATCGTGTATTTAGATGATTACTTTTGTCGAAAAGGAAGTGTAATTGAAAACAAACCGACTGATATTCTCATCAAAATAGGAATTCAAAGATATCAAGAAGTGGTTAGAATAATCTACAAAAAATTATTCAAAATTTGAATGTTACATGTTTTTTATAATAATGTAAAAACTGAGATTATTAATTGGATTTATATACATGAAATAAAATGTTGTTTATTAAACATTTAATACGTTTAAACTATGTAATATAAAGACGCCTGTAGAATTAGCGTAACTGAAAAGAGTAAAAATATGAAAAACCAAGTTCTAGAATATATAATGTTCTAGATGTTACGATGAATCGACGAAATGTTATGACTTGTGAGAATTTCAGCTCATTTCATCAGCTCTTAATATTTTTCGTTTTTTGTCAAAGTCTCCGAAATATACTTATTAATGCAATTTCAGAAAATTTGAATATTTATAGAGTTATTAGAAACTCATAAAAATATTTTTTTTCTTAACTTCTTCATTTCCGCTAATTATGCCGGTGTGTGTATTTGGCTGTGTTATAATAATGTATGCAGTGTTCTGATTTCAATGTAATTTACTGATTGTAACCCTCCTAGTTCTTACACTTTGTATTTCTTGGGAGATCCATTTTTAACGGATATTATCATAATAAAAAAATTTCATTCTGCTTGTACTTCAACATAAACTCGTTATAATAAATATTTGATTTTAGTAATACAACATTATGCTTACAATTTTTTTTAACATTATTTGCTATTTGCTGATATTATGAAATACCACATAAGTTATTCTAATATAGTCAAATAACTTTCGAATAAAGCCTTTCTATGCCTTATTGAAAAAAAAATATTTACATGGCGCATGAGCTTTAGCTTCTTTCTACAAATGACAAAACTGTACTCAATCTACGGCCTGAAATGATCTTATTATATGTAAGTTAGCAACACAAATGTTTGGTGCTACTAAACACAAATTCAAGGAACTGACTTAGCAGCAGTAACTTGTGTCTTACAAAATCTTTGCTCTTGCATTGAAGTTTTACGTTTCTAAGAGTTTATATATATTATCTTCCATTGATGCCTTAAATACGAAATTTTTCATCATGCTTAAAAAATTGAAATGTGTAGATTAAATATTACAAGCAAATGGTAAATTTTCTATTGAAAATTACAATTTCAAAAATGGATTATTTCGTATTTACGCTTTAGCATCCTGTTTGAAAGATATTAAATGGCAAATTGTTAATGACTTTTAGAATTCTTACTTAGTCTACAGCTTCAATTAAAACCAAAATTAGTTGATACAAATGATATTTCGTTCGCAGAAATACAAGCAGTATTGACAGAACGATGAAAAATAAGTAAGTCGTCTAAGTACATAACATGAACGCATAAAAAGTGCTTCCATCGTGTTTGTTTGTTGTTAAAATTATATCGCTTGCGTCGCCCGCGTGATTTTATAAAAAAAAAACATCGTTCTGTACATATATTTCGCGAAATTGTGTTTTACCTAAATTAGTTTTATGCTTCGTTTATATTTGGCAAAACCCCTTGACTGTCTCTAATAGTTCGCTTGTCTAATTTTTTTTAACTGTTTTATTTTCAAGATATTGTCATCAAATCTAATCACGTCTAATCATATAGCATTTTTAATGGATTTTCTTATTTCGTAGACATTGGTTTAGTACGTAACTTTAATAATTTGCATTATTACGCTTTTGATAATATCTATTAGTGACACTGTATTAAAACAAATTTAATAATAAAAAGCCTTAGTTATATTTTATATTATGTAAATTATTTTGAAAATGCGCAACATTAAATTAGTTCTAAAACAGCATTAAAATATTTTAATTTTATTTTGCTTGTATTGTGTTAGTAAATTTTATCTAATAATTTAATGGCGTGATTTTCAAAATTAATAATATGACATGTCTCGTATGGTAGATAGTGCAGCTAACATTTTAATTTGTTTTTGTTTTTTTCTTCCCTAACCTGCATGCGGGTGTCTTCTAACCATATAATAGGACGAGCATGACAGAGGAAACGGTTGTCGTCAAGTCGTTACAACTGCCTGAAGTTCGAAAGGCGTTATTGATTACGGATAACGGCGATGGTCCAGAGAGAATCTACTACAGACGAGAAAAACCCCTTCCACCGCCTCGACGAATTTCTCTACAAAAGTATGAAGACAACTCTAGTTCTTGACTGGGTTCGTTTTGGCTCTTTCTATACGCACCGGGGGTAGGTCATTGGCACAAACTTTCTTTTTTATTTACAGTCGGATTTCAAAACGCTATGTTAATTGTGACGTTTGAAATTTGAAAAAGCCCAAACGCTACATAATAATATACTGAAAAGAATGTAGAAGTAGACACATTTATTTTAAATATATTTAAAATAAACGTTTATGTGACTCAGGTGTCCCTGACATTTTGCTGTCAGTAACGCTTCAAATAATTGGAAATAGGTTATTCCATTAAAGAGGAAATAAAAAGAATATTGCATGTCCACTAGTTTTGATTTCATAGATTTGCAGGAAGTTCTGCAGTGGCTAAATAACTTGATGCCTAAAGCGTAAATTGTGATTGTCCGTTATTTTATATGAAATAACGGTTACGAAACACAAAGTCATGAAAGTTATTTTTTAAATAATAAAAAAACAAGTTTTTGCAATGGTATGAAGAAGAAATTAGAAAATAACAGTGGACGTTAACTCAATGTTAGATGTGAAGAACGGTTTAAACACATCTTTGTAATGGGTGAAACACAAATTTGTATTACTAGCGTTTAGAAATTCGAACGTAAATTACGTTTTTCTCAAGTTTTAGCTGGACGACAATCGGGGTGTTATCATCTTTCTTTTCCAATTCATTTGTATATAACATTGACGCATGGCATGTTGGTGTCGGATAATTTATGGTTTTGGGAAAATTTAAATTACGTCTAACATTACCCACTAATCAACAAAGGTGATATTTCAGTTACGAGACACGACTATATGATACACCTCGGCCGGTCAACGAATACTACTCGAAAACTGATGAAGAACAGCGTTTCGAATCAAGCCAATATTACAGCAGCAAAGACCAAAAGTACGGTTATGACGCACCGAAAATTCCATCTCCTTTGAGTCCTAAATTTAACGCTAGGGATCTTAAATTTGATGATAAGTCTGAACCAATATATTCAACGCTTAAAAAACCATCATCAACTTTTGATGGCGTCGGGCAAACGTTCTCCGAACATCAGAAGTCAACCGAAGCTATACCAGGTGGAACCAAACATTCAGAATACTCGATCAAAAGCGAATCATATCAAAGTTTCCCTAAAACAGAATATATAAAATCTGAAGTAAGGCAAGAAATTAAATCGCCATTCGCAACCTCCACACCTGCTAAATTCGAAAAGGAATTTTCTAAAAACATGGACGTTGTTAAAGTTCCGTCCCCCGAATTTGAAAGAATATCTTCACCTTATGGTAAAGATACTCAAAGCTATAGTGGACCGAATTTCTTAGAAGAAACTACGACAGAGGTCAAAGAAATACCTAATGGAACTCAGAAAATTACCACAACAAAAATATACAGCTCTTCGCCAGTAAATTTAACAAGTACGAATACCAAATATGAACCGGTTAAACTTGAGGGAATCGATGAGTTGTCTAAATCTTTTGATAATGATTCACGTTATAGCACTTTGGACTCCAGATTCAATACATTAGAATCAAAACTGAGTTCAGATACAAGTCGTTCGTTTATGAGACCATCGGAGTTCCAATCATCTGATTACCAAGCGACCACTAGCGTTAGCAAAGTGTTGAAGCCGTCTGATTTAGTGAAAGAAATTGATAATATGGACCGGAAGTTCTCAAAACAAACGATTACTTCGGAAACGATTGAACGTAAATCTGTGATGACAAGTTCCCACAAGTCGGAAACAAGTTCGACTGTCACGAAAAAGTTCGGAAACTTTTAAAGGTTTGCATTAGACTTTTGTGTTTGAGCTTGTTTTGCATATGACGTGAATGATCTAACTTTAGTTGTAACGTATTTATGAAAACAATTATTAGTCTGCATGCAGTTGTATGCGGTTATGTGATTTTATTTAAGCATTTCTGGATATGTTTTAGTTTCAATTTGAGGTCAAACTGACTTTAAATTGAAATACTAAATTGCGAATTACATTTAGTGTACTAGATGACGCTAAAATGACTAAAAAGTACCAAATTTAAATAAAATATTTGTAAATTTTGAATATGATTTTTTTTGAGTTATCGGTCTAAATAATATCTTTATTTGTTGGCAACATCATTTTAATATTTAAGTCGCATTACGTGTTGCTAACTATTCTTTACATGTTATGAAATTCTTAAATTAAATCACAAATTAGAATGTTAAGATCCAGAGGTGCTAATATATGATTTTAGAAATATATACTGAATTAAATATATTTATTACAGTGAATTCTAAAAAAATAAAGTTTTTAACCTTTTTAAGTGTGTCAATTTATATGTAACCTAAAAATCTTTATTCACAAAGTGCTACCCCTACGGGGACCTTATAAATATTGCCTTTAAAAACTATATTTGTAATGTTTTTTTTTTATTTTAACTTGAAAACTTCAAAATAACAGTTGATTAATGTTATGATATAAGCAAATACCTGCTATTTTAGGGAAACGAAGTTGACAGGGCTTTTCCAAATTGTAAAGATTACGATTAGTAAAATAAGTTTTTGAAGATGGAATAATTTTATTCTTGTATCGAGTTCTTGCAATGCAAGCACATAAATATTAGTGAATATTCGGTGACTTAATTAATATTATATAAAAAAATATAGCATTAGCAAGGTCGATACAAGAAAAGTAGTTAAGGTGCACACATATGAAATTTTAAAATAACAATTACATATTTAAATCTAAATAAAATTATTTAATTTGCAAATTTTCCGCTAAAAAAATGTGTATACGTATTATGGAGTAACAAAACAGACAAAATAGTGCGCTAAGAATGAATTGGACTTACCGGAAGCTAAAACTCCCAAATATATCCAGCTCCACACAATACACACCACTAAACTGTTTAATTAGCACCAACAATACACATACTACTAAAAACTCAACGTACGTTTCGCTTCGTAACCGAAGCATCATCAGGAGAAATCGACTGTACTCCACGAAGGTCGAGCAGATAGTATATTTGGGAGTTTTAGCTTCCGGTAAGTCCAATTCATTCTTAGCGCACTATTTTGTCTGTTTTGTTACTCCATAATACGTATACACATTTTTTTAGCGGAAAATTTGCAAATTAAATAATTTTATTTAGATTTAAGTATGGATTTCCGCAAAGTAACGCCTTCTTCTATCAATTATCAACAATTACATATATTACAATACTGAGCGAATTTTTAGAATAAGACGGACGGTATTTTTAAAAATAAATCTTTATCCTCAGTATTCAGAACACCCTTTTGCGTGTACTTTAACTTAAGATTAGTTTTGAATTGAGATTTTAAACCCTATATATTGGTGCTCCTAACCTATGTTGAATGTGCCTAATTACCAATTTTCGGACAGTGCCTTGTTTGATTACGTCAAAAAAATCTCGCTATGTGTGAATTTATGGACATTTTACACATAGCAACAATTTTGTGCCATAGACTATATAGCTGTGTATATTATTATTACTATAAAGTGTTTGTAAGTGTAGTGTGGTGCAATCTAATATTTAATATACTAAATAAGGTAATTTTTGTAACTTGCTTTTCGTAACACTTACTTTCATAAGACCATAACTTTTAAAAACATAGTAATATCTAATATAATATAAATACTAAAAAGGAATAATACAAATTTTAATTTAATAAGACCAAAATAATAAATTGATTTGGTCTATAAAATATAACAAATACAAATCTGAATTATTAACAAAGTTATTTACTTAGACAACAGTTATTATTCTAATAATCGAGTGGGGAGAGTGGGGTATAACGTACTGCCAGATATATTATTTTGTATAATATGATTTTATCGAAATTAACGTCCTATTTTCCATTGTTGTTATGTATTTACTTTTCACTTCAACTAGTGTTATTAAATTATTTTTATTGGTTATTTTTTGCATATGTTGTAACGTACTTTGTAATTTTAAAGAAGTTGTAATATTTGTTTTCCAAATATTTATTTTTAATAAACGTATGGTCTTATGAAATATTGTAATTGAATGCATGTTTAATGTATGAAATATTTATGATATATGTTTTTTTGTAGCGATAGTAATGATGACAACGCCAGGAGTCTCGTCAGCGTCTCGACGTAATTTAAAGATATACGGTGCCTTATTTTATGGCGGCTTAACATATATTTATTTTTAGTACATTTTGATCTTTGGTCATTTATTATTTACTCTGTATGTTATATGTTGATGCCCGTGAAGGGGAAACGTCCACTGAAGGTATTTCAACACCAATAAATAGATTATATTTAATAATTAACGACTAGTGACGTTATACATCGAACTTATATAAATAGACACGTTTTGTGAGATCATATGGTGCAGCTCATTATTGATTTTTTTAAATGTAACAAAGCCGCTGCCTAATTTAATATTAAAGGAAAAATGCATTATATGATTTCACCTTTAAATAAGCTAGTATTACTAATTTATGTAAGTACAATTTAACCACTTATTAAAATACGTCACTGGATTTAAATTTTATACAATTTACATTTCGAGTATATAATAACTATTTAAAAATAGAGTAGTTTGTATACAAATTTAAGAGGAAACTTGGGCTAAATGGTGTCTTATTAACTGTAGATTATGTGTAATATTGTGACGTGCTTATAATTGTTGTAATGTAAGGCTTTTATATGAATTGACGAAATTTTGGAATGGGGCCTAATTTGTGATATTTTTGGGCAGCAAATATTCGAAGAAACAATTTAAAAATTAAACTATATTTTTTGCAAATGAGCTGAAAGCACATTTGTAACATCATAACCTTACTTCGACTTGAAAGGTTATATCAACGTTTATATATATTGCAGTCATCGTTTATACGGGTAAACTTTGACAAAATATATTGGTATAGCGAGATTATTATGAGAAGAAAACTAGAGAAAGATACCTAACCACACATTAAAAAATGGAATGGAATGGAAAATCTTTACGATGGTGTAATAATAAACCTACATTTTTTTTAACGTCAATCTTTTTTATCCTCATTCCAAGTGTCGTCACCAACATACATAACTAGGGATTAAGTAAATATTTTAGTGTTAAGAAATACGATCTAAACTTCTAAAAACCAAATCAATATTAATTGCTAACGTTAGTTATTTTAATCGGTTTGACGTTTTGTTATTTTATTTTATAGATTTTATTTTGAGCTTCCCGGTAGCTGACATTAACTGCGCTAGGGCATTTATGACTTTATTTTTGACGTAATAATAAAGTGTAACTAATTATATTGTCTTTACCTTTTTACCCCTCGTCACCCTTTGTACAGAAGAGGATAGTTTCATTTTGCTCTTCCAATGTGAGCTTAATGATATGGAAGTATCTGTACTTCTAATTCAGTAAGATATATTCATTTCTATCAGTGTCTAGCTCCAATCATCTCAAGTGCAAAGTATGACTAATTTGCAAATTATGTTTTTTTTTATAAAAAAATGATGAAAGACCAACAATACTTGTCGAAATTTAACCTAATAAGAAAATAACGTTTTAATATTTTAGGCAAGTGGAATCTGCCACACATATCAAATAAGAGGAAACTATTGCACAATTATAGTTATTCATTTAGTAAAATGAAACCACCCTAAGCTAAACTTTTACAAGCTTCATTCAACCAAGGAAATTTCTATGCTATGAGAAGGAAAAGAAACAAGGGTCTCCTTCTGTTAAAAAATACACGTCTCCTAGAGACACTAAAGTCATTAGCAGTATTAATACGTGATGCCAAAACTTTGGACCCCTATTTACTAAAACTGCGCTGACGCTGGAGCATAAAAATTCGCACACTTATAGTTAATGTGTAGGAGAAATGCAAAACGCTAATATTTTTCAGTAATAATGCTTATGAAGTACATTAAATCAATAAATAAAACATTACCCTCATTACCATTTGACACACACAAACAAATATGTTGATGATAACGATAAAAGATCACAGATGGCGCACTAAAAAGTTTGGAAACTAAGTGGTTGTTCTTAAGAAATGAAGATGGCGTTCTTATCAACAAAATATTAAAATTTATTATGGTCGAATTTCGACCAATGTGCACCCACTAGCAATAATTAATATCTCTGGATAAGTTACACAAATTGAATCTAAACCCAAAGTAGGAAGATGCTGGTGTTATGGTTGTTAGTCAACGATACTAATACTAAATAGATACCAGAATAAATTTAATAAACATCCAGACCTGGAAATGCAGATAACAAAATGTTGATCACACAAATGCCTACCCCCGTCGGGAATCGAACCCTAGCCTTAACGGGATATCTTAAACCTTTTTAAAAAAAGCCGGCTACACTCCCAACCCGTAGGGTTTCTCTTGAATGTCAATATCATGGAAATAGAAAATTTTAATCGACTAAGTATGTCATTTTAAGTACTTTTGAACACATTCCTAGCGGATTAGCTAAACGCTAAATTTAGCTAATAAATTCAAAGAGTTCTGTAAATTTATTGTTTACCACTAAGTAAATGTCAATAATTCGCCATTAAAATGACATACCTACTTGATTCCAATTTCCAATCCTACTAATGTCGAAAGTTTGTATGTATGTATGAATGTTTGTTACTCTTTCACGCTCGAATGGATAAACGGATTTGTCTTTTATTTGAAACACAGATAGATTGTATCACATACAATATATAGGCTACTTTTAATCTCGATCGCACAACGTGTTCCTGTAAAACGCGGGCGAAGCCGCAGGTAAAAGCTAGTGTTGCATGAATAGAGGTTCAAGAGTAAGGGCCATAACTCACCCGGTGAGGTATGGCAACGTCGCAAAGGCGCGGCGTCCCGGTGAGACTCGCTGGCGTTAGCCGTCATACATCTCAATACAGTCTCGGTGAGTTATAGCCCTAACCCTATAGAGAACATTGATGTACACTGACATAGCGTCAGGGACAGACAAAGCGGCCGGCTGTCTTGACAGTGGTTGTTGGAATACCAAGTACCTACTAGGTACATTAATTTGGTTGATTGCACTCGTCCATAATGATTTACTTTTTTCATTCTGGCGTTAAATATCCCACTATTAAACTAGGTACCTTATTATACATTCTCATAACTACCACCTAAACTAGGTACCTACTTAATTATATTGCTGTCTTCGAGGCTTGAATAAACATTAAACTTCTGCCAGACTGACAAATTACCTAATTGGAAGTGGGTAACTTTGAACAACTAATATTACGAGAGTCAGACTAAGTTATAGATAGAGCAGCAAAGGTTTTCTTACTGTATTGAGATACTTGTGGTATTTTTTATTACTATTTCGAAACAAGATTACACCCCATACATGTCTAATTAAATTCCGTTCAGAAACTGCCTGATAATTCGTGTTTTTGGCAAATTTTTCAACAACACAACAGCGTTTTTTTGGTTTTGGTACCTAATTTCTGCCTAAAAGAATTCTACTGGATTAAAAAGAAATATAGCTACCACTGTTTCGGCGAATGCCAACTAACTTTTTACCATGAAGCTTGAGCAGTAGGTATTATTTCCATCTTGCTAAATGTCCGTCTTTATAAGCAACTTTATAGTATACGTTATAAGGTTGTCTTTCTCCGATGACAGTAAATTAAATAATTATTGAAATAATACTGTTATAAGAGCTTATGGTAACCCCCAGGGTCTACTTTTTAAACTTTTTGGATTTTTCTGCTCAGTTTGGAAGCTCTCTATATCCGACGACACCTTGACCGTCGCTCTATCAGTAGTATTCTGTGTTTATTAAGTATAACTAAACATATACTTATAACAATCAACTAACACCTGATTGAATAAAATGTTTCTAGATGGTTATAAGTTGATAACACAAAAATATGTACCCGTTAGGAATCGAACCCGTATCACAGAATAAATAATAGTACTAACGGGTACGCTTACCGCTCGACTAAGATAGAGGTCATAAAATTATTAAAATATTTTGGCTACTAGGGCTAAACTGGATGTCTAACATGAAGCGATAATAACGTAACTACTTATTTTTTTGTGGATGATAGGCAATACTGTGAAAGCCCTAGGTGATTTGGGGTAACGTCATTACCCCAATACCATACCCCATAACGTTTATAGAACCTACTATGGATGTGTCACAGTTTTGGAGTGAACCCCTCATCCTGAGGGGCTCTTTGTGCGACGAACTAGACGAAGTTTCAAGCGTACCTAACAATAACTTTAAGTCACAATAGTGTCAACAGTCCTCCAAAATATGTGTTTTTAGTGTTCAGTGGAATTAATAAAAGTTACTTAGTTAGTAAGTAAAATAACGTACTTAAAAAAATAAGTATCTTCACTCCCATGTCCCGGAAGAGTTAGGCAGAGTTATAACCAGGGCACCGACGACTAGCCGAAGACAATAATTCCCGCAATTAGATAAGTAGCCAATCGCCAATCGGACACATACCTAGCTATCCAATCCCAGGAACGTTTATTAGAAAATTGGAAATAAAGATTTTTATATTTTTTTGTTGCCCGACCCGGGGATAGTACCCGGCAAGAAGTCAAGTCCGACGCCTGACCGCTAGACCACAGAGACGATTAATTTTATGAATTGAATTGAATGAGTCTATTCTATAAGCACTTTGACCGCCTCGTTAGGCGAGTAGTTAGCATACACGCCTAAAGGATAGCACCCAGTTGGACGGGGCGCATCACAGCGCAATAATCCGCCTAGGTCGCTTGCATACATTTTGTATGCAGCAACGCCCACTGAGCCGGGGAGCAGCATCGGCGCGGAATTTTCCGCGAGGCACCCCGCGCGCGTACGGCCAACAGTGACCAAAGATCATGATATTACTGTTATGAAAATAGCACTACTATGGTATTTTAACGCTAAACTTTCGTACAACAACTACTAGAGGCGCCACTTTCCATACTTGACGATTTTAACGTCGAGTGGCCTCTCTATTGCGTTGCTCTACTTTGGTACTGAGTAACAAAAATCCGCACCGATGCGATGCGGCCCGGCCCGCATCAGTATGCTCTATGCAGTATGCTTTGCAATGCGATGCGGCCCGGCCCGCATCAGTATGCTCTATGCAGTATGCTTTGCAATGCGATGCGCCCCGGCCCGACACGCTCCTCCCCGTTAACAGTGGGCGCTATCCATAACTCCGCCGACGACCAACCTTAGGCTCGGATTTGATCCACGACGGAAACAGGAATTTGTGTGATGAATATAGCTGTATATATTTCCGGGCCTGGGTGTTTATTAAATTTACACTGGTATCGAAGCATTTCCATAGCAAATGTACACCTATAACACAAGCTTATAATTTGCTCACTTTGGGATTATATCAATTTGTGTAATTTATCCAGGGACTAAGTCAAATACAAAAACTTACCTTATTGTTTAAACCAAAACTAATTTTAACTACTTATTTTTATCGCCTCGTTGGTCGAGTACACTCGCTAGCGTACACGCCTGTATAGGTACACTGACTATCCCGACGGGAGCAGGCATTAGTGTGAGGAACATTTAAATGTCTGCATTTCCGGATCTGGATGATTTTTAAAATTATTCGGGTATCTATTTAAGTACTTATTTCTTTGTATTAGTATCGTTGTTTTAACAGAAGCATTAATTTGAGGTTAGATTTGATTTATAAGTCATAGTCCAGGGATTTATTTAATTAATTCATTAATGTTTAATATATGTATCTATAAGTGGAGACCTGTAATTGACTTAGGTATTGTTTTTTCTTTCTGTTACCATTTAAATTGTATAATTGCTGTTGATCTTCCATGTGTAATAAATAAATTATGTACCTATATCTGCGGAATTGTCGGCATATTTTTTACATCTGAAACACGCTGCCTGTGTTCATCAAAGATATTAATAGTGTTTCACACATACATTTTGTATTCTAGGATGTACACTATCCTATGTATTACCCCGGAAATAAATTGACAAAAATAAAACAGCTGCTTGCTTGTATATATATAATTCTCTTCAATTAAATGCTTGGTCTTTTTAAAATAAAAATTAAAGCCATTTTTAACATACAATATGTCATAGAGATTCCTCCTGATCCCAAACTTAAGACAATTACAACACAATTTTCTGGCGTTAATACACATAAAATACTGTTCTTTAAAATCAGCATTGTATAAGCGTTTTATTAATAACCACGGAGTAAAGTATTCCAAGGTTCAACCTGGTATTATAGTCTTTACTACAATTTGATACAGAGTATAGTATCAACTTAATTTTACTCTTACGTTAGTCTGCATTTATTAATAAGACGCTACGATAATAAAGTGTTAACTTGAAGGCTTAATTGTATATAGACCTTTATGTTGCCCGCGGCTTTACCCTTATGTTAGAGGTAGCTCTCCCGCGGGAACCAATTCAGCTATTGGGATAAAAAGTAGACTAATCCTATTTCTCCATAACAACCATATCGCTTTAATAAAGAACAAATAAGAATGGGTGACCATTATCCGCGGCTACATCCTCGCCGATATCAGACGTATACTTTTCTTCAATACGAGATGTTTATTTATATTTTACTAATAATTATTTCCTTAAATTTTCTAAGAGTTAACTAGGACTCTGCAGTTAACTAGAACTCTTATTGGGGACGTTCATATTTTTTTCTCTACCTTTCAGTGACTATAGTAGATTTTATAAGACCTATCTCTTTCCCCCCCTTGAAAAAAAATTTTATACGCAAGTTTTCGACAAAAAATATTTTTGTTAATATTTTAATAAAAATCTCATTACATTTTTTCCATTCTGAGCCGTTCGTAAATTTTAGATTTTAGCCCCCTTGCAGTTACTATAGAAAGATTTTATTAGAGGCGAAGGGAGCCTCCGCCCTATAATTAAGCCCCTTAAGCTGTTTTTGTACGAAATATGTTTTTGAAAAATAATATCTTAATACTAAGCTCATTACATTTTTGAACAGATTTATCAAAGATTTTTAACAGACAAAACTTGAAGCAAATTTGCTACTGTGTATCTCGTTAAACGGGTTCCAGTGGGAGAGATAAGTCAACGAAGACCAAAATTAGGTTACAAAGAACAGTATTTTAAGTGACATATACATTTCATATACAAGACTTTTATACATGCAGTAACAGGGATCTACTCTTCCATATATCCTCTAACAGTGACAGCAATTGATAAACAAAAATGTTAGATTCTATTCAAATTATCACCAAGCAATAACATTTCAAGAACAATTAACATTTTCCCTACTCTTCCAAATATATAAACCCACACACACTATAACTACACACAGATATACTTATTACATTTAATATCGCTATTAAAAAGTAGGTAAACACAAAAGTATCTGTTAGTACGATGGAAGAATCTTCTTATTATGGCTGAAAATAAACCTGAGAGATTTCGCGTCATCCCTTCACGCCTGAATGAATGGAAGAATTTTGAAAATCCTTTTTTTTGTGTTTTTCATTGACCCGAGAAAATTAGTAACTGTCAAGCGATATGAAGTTCGCCGGCTCAGCTAGTCTTATATAAAAATGAAACCCCATTTTCCTAGAGCACCCTGCCTGAACGGATGGACCAATTTCACATTTCTTTGTCGTGTTAGTTGTGTGAGAATGTTTACATGAAAAAAATGTTCATAGTAAGGACAGGACGCCTGTCGGCTCAGCTTAATTATATAAAAATCTGTGCATATTCGACATATTCCTACTGAGCTATTCCCACCGGTAAAGAACGGAATTTGTTTCTACTTTTTTAGTAGATACATGAAATTTTCACATCCTGTTGTAATAATTTAGGAAATATCATATATAATCACACCTCTACCGGTTCAATTTTAAGGATGTATGTTCGAATTAAAAACTCTTAAACTACCAAACCGATTTTGATCAATTCTCTTAGTTCTTAGATTGATTACAATGGTATTACGCCAAGGATGGACAGTATACACTAATATACCATCCCACGGGCAAGTAAATTAGAAATTATCTCATCAACTGTTCTCCCAACGGCAATGAAACTAGAGGCTGACTAAACTAGATGCTATGTGATAAAAGGATTTCTAAATTATCATCCACGGCGTGATTTCTTTATTGGAAAGCGGAAAAATGGCAACTTCGTTTAGCGCAACGGCCAGAACACCGGAAGATAAACTTTTTCATAATTGGACTAACAGTGTAATAACATTTCTATTATTTTGTAACAGATACTTCTGTGTTTCTGTACGTGCAAAAACTTATATACAAAATATTATTGCTGTTCATTCTAAACTAGTGGCACCGTAAGACCATTTTGACAACTGTAGCGGCCAATCACAACAACCTATTTTTGAGATAGAGCTACTAAGGATAGCGCACACTCGGACGAGCCGCACCGCAGCACAAATATCATATCGTTTTTTGTATGAAGCAAGGCACACTAGGCCACAACGTCCCGTTAGTCCCGTCCTCCCCGATACATCTTACAGTCCCCAACGAGGAGAGTAAAAACGATATTAATAAATTGTATATAGGGTTTAACGGCCAATGTTAATAATGTTTCTCTAAAGATGGATTTCCAGCAATCTAGATAGCTGCGTATCCGACGGCCTATCCTATACGTAATTTCCATACTTATCATGTCCACAGATATGTTATTGGCAAGCGATAACATAAAAATAGATCAAAATATCAATCTTGGACAGCAAGTTTTGGATTAGGATTGATTATTAATATTGGCCGTAAGAGAAGAATGAGGGAGATTTTAACACAATTTTCGTACAAAATATTTGTGTTTTCACAGGCGCCACTTTCCATATTTGAAGATTTTAAAGTACAGTTGCCACTCTTCTTTTTTATTTAAGGTACTCTTAGGCAGTGCGTAAAAACATCCTACGATGCGATGCGAGCCGACTCGCCTAGTTTGATTTGCAATTCGATGCACCTCGACCAGAAACGATCCGCTACGTCAACAGTGGGGGCTATCCTTTAAGGATCAGTCACCAACCAACCACTGTTAATTTTCAATAATTAACAAGAATATAGTAGCAACAAAAGTAGTAGCTTTATCTCTAATTGTAAATCGATTATTGAAATTAGCCCTAATATACCTTTAGCTATCCTGTTTTCATGTCAAGCAATAGCAGAGACATTACTCGCTGCCAAAAAAGTATTATGTAGGTATAAGTATATTAACTTTACAAAATTAAAGCTCTTTAACTTTATACAAAAGATATTATTTAGTCAGTGCAAAAATTACAGGTAAATAAATTTGGAAATGTATTTGTACTTAGGTACTTAAATCAAACTAATCAGAATGTTCCCACATCTACCCAACCCGAGACCATGGCGTAAAAATAAATAAAAATAATCTTACAAACGAGAAAACGACTAAATAGTTTGTGCCTTATTTTTGGGAGATAAAGTCTCAAATTATTGACTAAAAAGCAAAAATATAGCGATATATTTTTACCTCAAAACTAATTTAAAACTCAACCGATTTATTTAGAACGGGAATGATTTGTTTTTAAAAATGTGTGAAACACAAAATTTAGAAAAAGCTTGAGATATCGGCGGTTCTTTGGTTGTGCACTAACTAAACTAATTTTAACTTATCAATATCTTCTTTCAACGATCATAACAGAATGAAAAACACGTTTAGTGCTGTCAAATTAATTTGTATATGACACTTCTATAAACATTTAATCTATTTCTCGGAAAACTATTAAGAAAAACGTCCCAAGTTGTCATGTTAGAACTAATTTGACATTTCTAAAATATTATCTTTTCATGTTTCATTGGAAAAAGATAGTCTATAGCTAAAATAAGTTTAGGTAGTTCACCGCAACTACCACTGTAAGGTGTGGATGAAAATGACAGAATATTCTTTAATTTTAATTAATGATACCTCCTACGTTTTACGTTAAGAACATAGACGCGGTAATCGCAGAAGTTCTAGTTTTGTGCGATTTTATTCGTTTTGGGATTTTGTTGTTAAGTAATAACTGGTTCTACAAATATAGAAAGGTCTTAAAGTTTATGGCATTTAAAATAGGACATTGAATGAAAAAATATGTTACAATATAAATCAATGCCGTACAAAAATAAATGACAAAAATGGTCTCACTCTACCTGCACTTTTGAATTCTCACCTGCAATCAGTTGGACAGCTTACAAGTTACGGCATAGTGCTGAATCTTATTATTTTATGCTCTAATATCGTCCTATATACGTCACCTGGTGGTTCACACGACCCATCTATTTTTGGCATGAGCCTGCAGTCTATAAACGGAATGTGACAAGAATGTTTTGAACTACAAAAACTATCTTGTAAAAAATAGCAATTTTATGTTGAATAATATTTACTCACAAACCCTTACTGTAATTTAATTTAGTTTATTTTATTGACATTCAAGCGTCTTTAATTTTCTTTTAGTGATTTACGATAAATCAAAACTTATACAGTCCTACTACAAAAAAAATAATTAAACGCTAGTTAAACACGCGTTTTAATAAACATTGTCTAAAATTGGATTCTCAATCTATAAAATGACACGACATCTTCGTGTGACATCCAAGTCAATTTTAAACAGTGTTTAGTTAAACACGGAATACTTTGTGGTAAGGCAAATAATATTTTTGACACTTATACTAAGTACGAAATGTAAACATTTTCATAGTCGGGCGTATTTAACAAATATATTTTTAAACATCACTTAAACACAATCGTTGTTATTGTTTAGTATATTGCTTTAGAGATCTCATGTCCTAGAAAAACTTAAAACTCAACAAAAATAAAAATCTTAGTTTGTGAATAAAAAAAATATTTATCCACGTTTAACAAATATTTACATTCTGCTATAGTGTGTTACATCGTGACCATATAAAGCATTGGAAAGACCGAAAAGCGCGTTTTGAAGCACATAAAAAAAACGTACGCGTTCGTTGATCTGGGTGCTGATTATGTATCTCAGTTGCCAACTCAAAATGGAAAAGTGTACATCAAGTAGCTGTCAAATGACGTCATTTTGTTTGCTATCTCTATTGTATTTCTGTTGGTCACTGGAGACAGCAAATATAAACCACGTCATTTGACAGCTATTTGATGTACACTGTTCCATTTTGAGTTGAACACTGAGATACATAATCAGCATCCTGGTGTGTAACTTCATTTTTTGTTAGCAAAATGAAGTTACGCACCAGTTCAACGAGCGCGTATATTTTATTAGTAAAAGGAAAAGTGAGCACGCTGCATCAATCGCAACTCTTTTCTTGTCACATTTATATCACTGTCTCTGTTTTTTTTTTTATAAGGGAGATAAGGAAACAAGCATACGGTCCCCTGATAGTGATAGCCAAGGCCTATAGACCCCATAAATGTAGAGGCGACGCTGCAATATAGTCGCTGCTGATGCATTTATTTTAAAATTAATGAATGATATATTTAACTCAATCAAAATAAATAATTAACTTACCATATATCTCTATTTTGTTAAATAAATTCTCACGAAATGTTGTTTTTGTACGAGCGTTCAGGTCCATCCAGTTACTTATTTTGGTCACGATTTAAAATGATAGACTTTAAATCGCTTTTTATGAACCCTAGCATGAATATTTATCGCTAATCTTGATCAAATCCTGGTTCTAGAAAAAGTGTCGCAGATTTTTATAAATTAATGAAAGTCAAATAAGCAGACGAACTTTGTGAAAGTAATAAATAAATACTCTCGCCAGTATTGTAGAAATAAAAGGTGACAATAGACTAGACTGGGGCAGGGTTCTTGGGTTTCTGATAAGTTTAATTCCATACTGGAACACGACAATGGCGTACAGTGACAGAAATAGTTAAGGTGTCAAATTCATAAGAGTTAAGCTTAGTTATGCTTAGACACTCCCAATTATTATGTATGATTGTATTGTAGTGTGTAAGCGTTAATACATTATCAGCCATTTACGGAACACTACAAATAAGAGCCCAAATTCGACATCTATCCTTTCTTTAATAAATGTTCATGCCTGTAAAATTTCACACAAAGATCATAGGGTTAAAGTTTTTATAATGGCCACTTAGCACTTTTGAATAATACAGGTACAAAATACATTTATTAAAACAATTACAAAAATACTATATTAAGATTTTTTATATGGCAACAATAATAATTGGCAAATATCTTAAAGTAATCATAATGTTAGAGATTCTATATAAGGAGTAACTAAGAACACTGAATTGGCGAATCATAATACAGTGTGTTCAAAAAAAATTGAGATACTCATAAAAAATACTTTTATGATTCAAAAGCTATATTTTACACATCCTTTTTAAGATAGACTTTTCTTAATAATAACAATTCAGGACAAAATATTTATTTAAAACTAAAAATAAACTATTTTTCTACAAAATTGAGATTATTAAGATAGACTAAAAATTAAAATTAAAAATATTAGTAATAATACAGTAGTTGAAATATGTTAGAAGTGTTGCACTATCAAAATATTTATGCGATAAGTATAAAAGATTTTACAAAATAATACAAAATTGTTTCGGCTCTAATTTCGAGTAAGCTTACATTAATTTATTGCTATAGAAAAGTAATAGATTCAATTATTATACAAAATAGTATCGATTCTGTTGAACATTGTTTTAACTCTTTTTAAAACACGCTATATTTACATACAAACGCATATTTATTATATCAACTTAAGAATATTAAATTTTATCAGTTGCACGTTTTTTTACATTACTTTTTGTACATGATAACTAGATAACTAGTAGAACTAGAAGATAACTAGCAACAGAATCGACACAAATATAACTTTAAATTAAAGAGATTTCAGGATTTGAGGTTTGAGTCTGTGCTTTGAGAAACTTTTTAAATCTAGATTTCCTTAAAACTACAAAACTATTCAGTGCATTGTGTTGTATTGATTTACACGTCATCTATCGGCTAACACACAAACTAATTTATATATTTTAGTGGATTTAATCGGCATGCCAGCTAAGGATAATGAATTTCTATGCCAAGCTGTTTTGAACTTACAAATCATAATTTATAAACACGCTGTATAAACATAAACTATTTTAACTATTGTCATTTATAATTGTTAAGTTATAAAAATACACAAAAATTGCTTAGAAAATGCTGTTTTGGAATGTTAAAATGATTCGTATTTTATGTGTTGACTTCACTTTAATATTGTTACCTATACTATTTTGTGAAAATATAACGGATATCTCTTATGAATGGTCGTGAATTGTCTGTTGTATTATATAATAAAATTATTGTTATTAGATATTATTTTCTACCCTCTTTTTAAGCTTATTATTAATACCGAGAAGCATTTCTTAAAAGGCAAATACAATAGCATTACATAACCTAACTTTTTTTTATTTTTAAACGCTGACAGTACTAGTTGCTTCAGTTATATAAAAAATATGAAAAATTAATAACTGATCTAAATTAGTAATGCAAGAATTATTGTAAATAATTTCTAACTTTTTTCACGTAAGTTTTTTAATCAATTTGTCAGTATTTCTTGACATTTTTGTCTTCTCAAAATAAGTAAATTTAAAAAGTTTTTTGTTTAATATTTTATACTCTTTTCATACAATTTTTTATCAAATTTATTAGATTACCGTTACTTTTTTGCCTTTTAAAATAAGTTAATTTGAATTTAATTAAAAGTTACTTAAAATACACAATTTTTGACCGAATACTTTCCTTTATATAATTTTGCTATATTGCTTTATTATAACAGCCACATCTACTAACGTATCCTACTAAATACTCGCTCGTTGCAACTACATTAGTTTACCAGTCGTTATACTTTTAGTTTAGGCAGCTAAAAATGTACTAAAACCGTGAATAATTTAACTATTCTGTTTTCTTTATATAAAAATATCGAATCTTACAAAAATCACTTGAAATAAAAGAAATATTTTTGTGAGAAAAAGTGCTTTTAGTTTCTTGTATTAGTTGTACTTAGACAATTTCAGAATCACCTATTAACCAACGTTCTGTTCTTATAATCGTGCTAGCCTAAATCATCTAGTGCATCTATTATTGTCTACGTTTTGTGCTAACATTAAATAATGTGAAATGTCACGCTTTTGATAACATCACGTAACGTTATAACGGTGTCACGTACGTGGTAACGATATTTAGCGTTATGAATAACGTTATATCGATAACGATAATTTAAACGCAAGATAACTGAAAGAAGCTACTTTCGATTTCAATAAGTAAAATATCTAGATACACAAAAAAGTATTTCTTTGTTTTTTCCTGGAATCATCACATCCATACTTGGTAGGAATGGTATACCACTTTGAAGTTTACTCTTTCGAAAAAAAAAAGATTTTATGAAAAAAATTGAGCATTTCTAAATGTATCACGGACGTGACACCAAAAACTATACATTAAACTTAAGCACAGGAGATTATATTAATATGACACAGTAACAAAAATATAACAATATGTGACATTATCACAAGATGACATAATGATTCGCCTTATCGCCTGCGCGCATCGAATTGTTTCACCACTTCTGGTATTGCATTTGGTTCCACTGGAGCTCTTTCATATAGTTCTTGAAGACTTTTGACATAAGTTAGTTTTCTGAAGAATTTTGAGCTGAAATCAATGGTACGCGATAACAATAATTATTGAATTAAGTATTGCTTGAGATATCAAATAGAATGATTTCTCTCGACTCTCAGTCTCTGTTTTTCTTCTCAATTTAAAGGTAATTATTGATATGTATAACAATACATTGTGTGCTCATATTAAAGTAAGGTTTACTAAATTTAATATGACAGATTTTAAAGATGTAGTAATATATATTTTACCTGCCTTTATTTAAAAATTTAAAATGAAGCTTAAAATGAAAGAAACGTACCTAACAAACGGTTTGGTGATAATGACGAATGACTTCAACCAAAACGTCGGATGAACTAAATACAGGTGTTTCAAACTTTTTCTCAATCTGCGAAAGAAATGAGTAATAACCAATTAAAAACGCACCTGCTTGTTTAGTTTTTGTTCTTTGGATTACGGTAAGTATAAAAATTACGCTTTTGGCCTTATTTAAATAGATAGATTAGCGGTCATGAAGACGGGTAAGGAGGTAGCAACTAAGAATCGACTAATTTATTTTTAAAGCCCATTACATATACAGGATGTATTTGACACCGTAACGAAAACTTCTGTGGTAGTTTTTAAACATGACAAACTACATAATTCCGTTTACAGTTTTGGTCGGAAACAAGTGGTTAAATATTTAACAGTTTTTCAGCCCGCAATGTATAGCAAATAAAGTATATGCATTAAGCCGCGCGTTGCGAGCTGTAAGTGCCGACCTACTACGCTGTTTTAGTACATTGCTGTTTTTAGTAAATATGTGTTATTTATTTGATATTAAATAAAAATCGAATTGTGTTAGATAGTATTAATGAAGTAATAGTGAAATCAATAAAAATTTTTTTTTTTTGAAAAACTCATAAAATTTCCGATACGAAACTCCACCTACATATGCATGTTTATCATGTACAGAATCCATGGTTGCATTTTTCGTTACGCTGTCATCTACACGGTGTATTTGGAATTTAGTTATCTACGTAATTTCATTTCGAAAATTCTAACGTAGCATATTCATAAAAATCTAAGGATCTACCACATAAATCAGGGTCCGTACTATTAACTCTTGTAACATTATTCAATGTTATTGTGTCATTATTTCCATGTAACAAAATGTCCACTTATACAAAGCAATTTTATGGCGTACGTTATAAAGTTATTTTCCTCCGGTGACAAGTAGTATTATCGAAAACAAAATGTTTTAAGAACTTATGGTACACAAATTCCGTATGATAAACTCTTGGAGTGCCTATTTGCTATGAGCGAAATTTCGTTATTTTCGAAACGGAAATCCGTAACAAAATTTAGAATGTATGCGTCGGGCTTTACGGGTACAATATTATCTAGCACCACATTAACCCCTTTTTTTATAAGAGGAGACAGACGAGCAAGTGTGTCACCTGATGGAAAGTGATCACCGCCGCCCAGGGACATTCGCGACACCAGGATTATCACAGTTACGTGGCCGACCATTAACGAATGAGTACGCTCTTTTCTTTAAGGTCCCTAAGCCATAATCGTTTGGAAATACCGCCATTGGTAAGTGATTCCATAACCGTTATAACGGTAGTCAAAAGTTTGTTATTTCTAAATAACTGTTATTGGAAACTGGTTTCTGTATCCTGTTATTTGATCAAATCATTACTGATTTTAAAGTGCAGTAAAACAATAACATTTTATTAAGTCATAATATGGGAAGGCAAACAAAGAGAAGTGTTTCTTGGCCATAGGTATTACAAGATTTATGCTCGGATTTCAGTCAAAAAAACGTCATTCGTCATATATCAAAATTTAACTCTCTATGACGAGCGACCGCAGTTATTTCACCGATAGATGTCTTATGTTCAACGATTCGTATAAGGAAATTCCATCCGTAAGTAAAACGGATCGTTTCTTAAATATAGGAACTGGGCAATAGGAAGGTAGTGTGTGTATGACCTGCGGTCGATGAGCTTGTAGCACTCGTGCAGCCAGGTGACGCCGGGCATGCGGCGCGCGCCGGCGCTGCCGTGCAGGTACACCACCACGTACTCCTCCGTCACCAGACGCTCCAGGCTCCAGATCACGTACCTGACCACCACACACCAACATTTACACACACCCATTTTCTGATACTATTGCAAAGTCAGATCGCGAACGTATCCCAAAAAGATAGGTAAAGGTAAAATCATACGATTAGCCGAAGATACGTAGTCCACCGAGGTAGCAAACCTATCGATAATCGGGCACAATTTGAAAAAAAGAAATTTCGACCCGGGAACCAAATCGGTTACCAAATATCGGAACCTTATGTGCTCAGCGCCAATAGACCCCTAGACCACAAAAGCGATCTACCCTATTTACTTTGAATCTGTGATCCGATAACAAAAATATACTTTAGTCAAAACCTGCGAAGTTTAAAACAATTTTAATTCTTAGTGACAAGAATGAGTAAAAAGGTGCACCAAAGTACCCAAGTAGAGCTAGTAGTGCTTTATCGGTAAATGTGGAATACACAATGTAAATCCACACTCGGTAAAAAGGTGAACCAAATTACCCAAGTAGAGCCAGTAGTCCTTTAACAGTAAATGTGTTATACACAATTTAAACCTACACTCGTCTCTTACGAATCTCGTGGTCGCGCCTTGTAATTTAACAAAAAAAAGGTGTGTGTGCGATTCACACACGATAGAAGTGAAACTTCAGTAAATCGACAAAAGAATGAGATGAATATATTATAATCCTACACTTTTTTGTATTTGTGTCTCTTACCTGTCGTTTTTCCCGTTGCATCCGGTTTTAAAATCACAACAACTCTAAAGAAGTTTCACTTCAAATCAAAAACGGGTTATAGCCTATAAATCACATCATACGTCACAGATAAACAATGTAGAGCATGACGTGCGTGAAGCTATATTATTACTACTGAATATTACACTCCTGACAAACACCAATTTATTTGGTAATTTCTAAATATGGCTGACTCTCTATTTTCCTGGCCACTCTTTCATTTTGACTTTTAATTGACAAGACTCCCTGAAAGAGTATCATATCCCATATTCCCAAAATAGTATGCAGAGGGGCATCCAGAGCACCCATGACTAGCCGAAGACACTATATCCCACAATGTGATAGGTGGCAAGTCTATAGCCAACAGGGCACATATCCAATTCCGAACAACTTTTACAAAATTGGAAAAACTTTATTACAAAATTGGAAAAACTGAAAATTTAGTTTTTTGTTGCCCGACCCGGGCAAAAGGGGCCGCCAAATCAGCAATATTCGAAAATTGCATCAGGCCTGTCAGGAGTATAACCTCCATTATTATTATTATAGCTTCATGATCATGTGTAACGATTTTAATGGTGTGCTTACATTATATTATGTTATCTTGGAATTTCCTAGAAAGTTTAAATTAATAGTACAGTCTTTCAAGTAATATCTAGGTAACAGTTATCCTCTGGGCTATTCCGAACTTATTTCCTTCCAAATATGGTACGGTTCCAATTACTACGCTTCAACATTATATGCATACATCTCTTCACGCCGAGTCCCTTACGGGGTAGGTGGAGGACAGAGGGTAGGCGATCCTGGCAGACCTTTCTGGCTTCCTCCACATTCTTAACTCTGTTCATTTAAGCACGCTGATTTCGGAGATTCCAGATTTTTCAGAGTCCAGAGACACCACCTTCATGATATCTAAGCGATTTGTTCGTGGTGACGTTCCATCTTGGTCTCCCCGAGTACTTACATCCACCCATTGTGTCCAAGCATTGTGTATCTACTTTGTCTATCTTTCATCTGTCATTCTTTGAACATGGACACGAAACATGCCTTTTCTCATTTTAACACCAACACTTTTTCAATCCCACTCTTCCTCCGAACTCACTGTTACGAATAAGGTCATCTGTGGTGTAACGCTCGCTTTTACATCAAGAGTGATGCATTTTACCTCAAAGTTTTTCTTCTGTTTCAGCGGTGAAACATAATATGCAATGTAACAATACGTGACTACATGCCTGTATGTTTGAGTACGTGTGGCGTGCGTACATGTGTGCGTGCGTACGTGTGTGCGTGCGTACGTGTGAGCGTGCGTACGTGTGAGCGTGCGTACGTGTGTGCGTGAGTGCGTGTGTGCTCGCGTACGTAACTGCGTGCGCGTGTGTGTGTATCGACTCACAGAAACAAATTGTCCATGACGTATCTGTAGTCGGGTCGCGCGGTGTCGGGCAGGTAGCAGGCGCTGAACACGATGAGCGCCGCGCCGTCCGGCTCGTACCCACCGTGAGATACCACGCGCTTGAACTCTTCTATCACCTGGTTAAATGTTCATAGCTATATTATTATAGGCTATGCAGTATTACACAACTATTAGAGTTATTCATAGTCTTAATGTAAGAGATTTCTTCTCAGAAAAATTCAAAGAAATAACCTTGAGTTTTCAATAAATTAATGACAATCTAATTAATGTTAAAAAAATGTATATGTGTACCAACAATGTGATGTTCACGATTTAAATACGAGAAATAAAATAATGTATTGATATACGAAATTCGTCTCCATAATTTTTTTAATTCTTTTTTGGTCCATGTATACGTTTCTACAATAGGCTGCCCAGGGTTATTAGAGATCTGCCTTTGAGAGAGTTAAAAAAATGTCTAAAAACAAAATTATGTAACAAAAGCATGATAGATGTATGCATGTATTTAGAAGACGAACAAGTATAACATGATTTGTTATACTTTCTATTTAAATTGTAAATATGAAAAAAATATATAGTAATTTGCACTTTTTTCTAGTTTATATTGTTGCGATTGGTTTTGAAAAAAGACAAGCCAGCTAAATTTATTTCGCCGGATCTTTTCTTTGTGAGGCCGCGATTCCAATTCGGTGGTAGTTTATAAAAATGGCGACGTACCACAAACAAGTACCACTTGTATTTTCCACGTGGATAAAGTTTTTCTTTATTCTTAATCCTCCTCCTCGCCTCTTGGGAGCTGCCCGACAAGAAGGCAGATGGTCTATTTATCTAGTTTGATTTGAGGTTATTTACTAAACTTATATTTTTTATCTTATATTTTATTAAAGTTCTATTATCTAAATAGATAATTATATCATAATATGAATGCGTGAAGCAAAATCTATGAAATTTGGCACACTTAAAGTTTATGTGTAGAAAAAGTGCAGAACGCTAATATTTTTCAATAATAATGCTTATAAAGTGTATTTAATGAAAAAAATAAAACATTACGCATACTAACATGTATTTGACACACACAAACTACACCTATTCATAAAGTTTGGAAACAAAATAGTTAGTCTTGATAAATGAAGATGGCGTTCTTATCAAAAAGATATCAAAATTTATTATGGTCGAATTTCGAATAGATCATCTAAAATATATATATATGAATATTTACGTATCACACTTAGATACAAAAAGTTTATAAATAGCTGACTCGCCCGGCTACCTTTAAGAACCTTACCTTCATATCACATTTGGCTTGTCTACCACTATGGTTAACAGTCAGCCACGACCTCTCATCGTGGAACTCTTCAGCCGCAGAATATTCGGGGATGGGATCGCTGCATTCGCTCACTGTGTTCGTTGACTTTGACCTGTATAATACACATTTTTTTAAGTCCAATTTTTAAAATTTATTTTTAGTGAATACTCGAAATATACACAAATTAGGAAGATGAAAACTATCTAATCGTAAGCTACGCGCTCCAAGCTGATGGATTTTCTGATATAATATTAAGAGCAGTAAAACTGCAAAAACCTTTTAAAACTACACATACACATACATACATATCTTCACGCCAAGTCCCTTACGGGTTAGGCAGAGAGTATCGAGTGCCAGACCTCACGATCCTGACAAACCTGTCTTGCTTCCTTCACATTCATTACCCTTTTCATACAAACACGCCGGTTTCGGAGACTCTTGACACCACCCTCGGATAATATCCGATTGATCTGATCGTGAAATGTCAGCCTTGGTCTCCCCGGGTACCTACATCCATCCACATTCGCATTGTATAGATGCTTTGTCAATCTTTCATCTGTCATTCTTTCCACATGACCGAACCAGCGGAGCATGCCCTTTCGCATTTTAACACCAACACTTTCTTTCAATCCCACTCTTTCTCGGATCTCACTGTTACGAATGCGGTCAGCGAGCGTTACGCCAAGATTTTCCGTAGTGCTCTCATTTCGACCGCATTTATCCTACTTTCCTGATCTTTCTGACATACCCAACTCTCGCTTCCATACAATAACGTTGGGATAAGCACAGAATTATGCAAAGCGAGTCTAGCTTTTTGACTCAAAACCTCGCTTTGGAATAGCTTACCCAACGCTCCATTCACACTATTCCCTGCACTCACTCTCTTCTCTTCATCCGCGGTGTACCTTCCATCCCTGCTAAAAGCACAACCAAGATATACAATTTCATTCACTTGTTCCAACACTACATCATCAACCAAAACTCTTACATCCTTTCTGGCTACATCTCTTTCAAATAGCATTCAAATACCATTCCATAACTGTGACCAGTGTTTGCAGCTCAGATGGTGTAAAATCAACTGCATAAAGCAGACAGTTCACCACTAGGTCACCCATACGCATTCCCACATTCAATGATCACCTTTGCAGACATTTGTCCAAATACAAGATAAACAAGCGTGCTGACAACACACAACCCTGCTTGACGCCAATATTAGCATCAAACCAAGGCGATATGTTGCCATCAACCCGCACGCATGCTTTACAGTCTAAATACATTGACTGCACCGCACGCAGCAGGGACACATCTATAACATAATCTGGCAAAATGTCCCAAAGTTCCTTACGTACAACCCTATCAAACGCTTTTTCGAGATCCACAAAACCGCAGAAAACCCTCTGACCCACAGCCAAATGCTTCTCTACAATGTTGCGGAGCGAAAACACTTGATCCGTACATCCTCTTCCAGACCTGAAACCGCCTTGAGCCTCCCACAATGTTCCATCTGACATACCTTGCATCCTCCTTTCAACTATTTTTCCATACACTTTTGATGCTAAACTGATCAAACTAATGGCCCTGTAACTTGTACAGTCCATGCATGAACCCTTGCCTTTATACAAGGTCACGATGACCGCACGTCGCCAGTCTTCAGGTCTACTAAAAGTTAAAACTATTTTATTGGGTATCTACTAAGTTGAGAATATTATTTTTTGCGAAATATAGCAAATGGTTCCGAAACTGTCCTACATAAATTATATCAAATTTTTTTACTTATCCTAACGACTTGAAAACTGTGTGCTTTATTAAGTACTAGTTATTAAGTAGTAGTTGCCCGCGGCATTGCACGCGTGGTTATGGTCCCACAGGAACATGTTTTCAGGTTTTAAACTATTATATGTGTTAAAACAAGTTACCTTCTATGTGTGTGCCAAATTTCATGAATATCGTTTCAGCAGTTTTTGCGTGAAGGATTAACAAATAAACATACAAACTTGTGATTTTATAATATTAATAGGATAACTTAAAAACACATTAGTCAGATCATGATAAAACTAATATTGGACCACCTCTCAGTCATGACCTATCTTTAAAAAAAAACTCATCAAAATCGGTTAGCTATTGACTATTCGCGTAACAAACATACAGTCGAAATGAGAACTTCCTCTTTTTTGGAGTCGTTTAAAAATATGAATATGTCGCTACCTACCTACCTACCTACTATGCAGTTGTTGAATAATCCAACAATTAAGGTAGGATTTGATTTCAGTTTTTCCAGTCACTGCTATGACTGACGGATAACCTAGCGGGTAAGATGACTGAAATTTGAATACAATCATTATCATTACATTAGTTCTTCTTCTTCTTTTTCCTTTATGGTTTTTACAACTACCATGTGTCGATTACATTAGTTAAAAAACAATCAAACGTAATTTATGACTGATGGAATTGACTGACGCCTGTTTGACTGCGTAACAGACATCTCAAGGACTAGCTAGTTAAACTAGTGACAAATGTCCGTACCTTTTCGTGGTGTCCTCCTCGCTGGGTGGTTCCGGCGCCGTCTCCGGCTCCGGGGGCTCGTCTTCCGACTCCATGGAACAACCACTGACGCTGTCCAGACTGCATCTGTCGTAATCTGGAGGCTAGGGAAGTCACATAATTTACTTGTAATAAATAATAAAAATAAATTTTTAATAAAAATTAATTTCACCATTATTTCATACGCGACGCGTACCAGAGAAAGTGACGAAATAACTTTTTCACGTAACACGCCATATACTCGTAGAAACAAATGTGAAAATCTCCTCTCCAATGTTATATGATAGTTTGTAATTGTCGCCTCTGTGGTCTAGCGGTCCGGCGTCAGACTTGAGTTGTTGAAGTCCCGGATTTGATCTTAGGGCAACAAAAAAAAACAAATTGTGCATTGTCATCTATAACATAAAAATGAATCTCTAAATGTGTTGCTAAGCGCATAACTTTCAAAGAAGTGGTTGTGTTAGTTATTGCCGGAAGAAGGTTCTTATAAAGAGGAAAACCGGGAAAATTGGAAGGAAAATGGGAAATTAGAATTTTGTTTTTTCCTAGGTTGAACGGGTGGAACGAAGTTCGCCGGGACAGCGACACAGGGAATACAGGGAAAAATAGTGTTACCGGGAATGGATAACATGTGCCCGGTTGGCAATAAGCTTGGCACCTATCACAATAACTTAAGAGTCTTCGGCTAGCCGTGGGTTGCCTCTGCCTACGTCTTCGGCGAGATGGGCGTGAATATACTTTTCGAAATATTGTAAATTGAGAAAATAAATGCAGCTAGTAGTTTCGGCAACAACTCAATTCTTTAATAAACTTTATTCTAAAACTTTTCATATTACAAACTTAATTTTATTAAATTATGTTATTTTTCGGAATAATTAAATTAATTTCTCTTTTATTAATGACGTTATTAATATTCGGATTTCAGATTCGAATTGATAAAATTAAATGTCATTTTAATAACTATGTAAATTATAATCAATTCTCTAAAAATAATTTAATATTAATTTTTATACGTAGTCGCCTGTGTGGTCTAGCGGTTCGGCTTCGAACTTGACTACTTGAGGTCCTGGGTTGGATCTCCGAATCGGACAAAAAAAATGAGAAGATGTATCCCTTCCCTTTTTTATTATTGTATTTTGTTATCCCTTGTGGGACATAGTGTCTTCGGCTAGCCGTGGGTGCCCTGGTTGTGCCTCTGACTACCTCTTTGGGGTAATAGGGTAAAATACTTGGAACATAGTTTATTTGGTTCTTATTATAAACACATAGGATTCGCTATATAAGTAGCCTCGTGAATGTACATGTTATTGGTATATCGCGTATGTTAAGAATAAAAAAAATTAAGTTCTGTGAAAAACGTCTTGTACATATTATTTGATTCAAGTTTTATCTTTAGACTATGAGTAGTAACATCATAATGAGTGAGTAGTAACTACGTTTAATTTTTTAAACGACTCCAAGAAGAAGGAGGGTTCCATTATATTCTACTATATGTTTTTTTAGAGTTCCGTAGCCGAATGCCTAAAAACGGAACCCTTGTAGATTCGTCATGTCTGTCCGTCCTTACCTCAAAGTAATTTTTTTTCCGAAACTATGAGATCAACTGTTGAAACCTGATAAGTAGATAAATTCTGTGAACCGCATTAAGATTTTCACACAAAAAGAGAAAAATAATAAAGTTTGGAGGTTCCCCATAATTAGAACTGAAAATCATTTTTTTTATCAAATCCATAAGTGTGGGGTCTTCAAAAATGATATTGAGGTTTCTACAATATTTTTTGCTAAACTAAATAGTTTGCGCAAGAGACTCATCCAAAGTGTAAGTAGTTCTTTTAATAGGTACTTACTATAGCACCGACTCTTAAGACGGTTGTGCTTCATTGTCAAGAGCCCCTGTCAGTTTAAGCCTTTTAATATAATGATAATTCGAATCTCCGCAGATTGTAAAAGTGACGTAGGCCGCAAACTCTATAATATACAGCAACTATATTATTTAATATATATGATAGCTGCTACGGAACCCTTCATGGGCGAGTCGAACTGGCACTTTCTTCCACCCGTTCAGTTTTCATTTACCGTTTTCTCGAAGTCGAACGGGATGACCGTCTCCTGGTTCTAGGTTACCTCACTATCAATTTATAGCAAAATCGGTTCAGCCGTTGAGTTATGAATAGAGTAACTAACACGACTTTCTATTACATATATTTAAGGATAACTCAAAAACGATTAGTAGGGTAGGGATAAAATTTATGTCAGACCATTTAAGAATCATGACCTATCTTTCGAAAAAAAAAATCAAATCGCAATGTGGTACCCAATTAAATCGGTTTTTAAAGTTTCATTGCGCTTAATTGTTACATTAAAAAATAAAGGTAGTATTACAAATCCTCCATCTATAATTTAATTCCAATGTTTTCATCTCATGTGAACTATGAATGAACATTATTGGATATTTCCAGTGATTGTAAAACACCGGCAACAATAACGTGGGAGGCGGAAGTGTAACAATAACATAGATCACACGATGTAATCGCTAAATATTGTTTGGTAATTAGCAATTGGTTCTCACCGCCTATAGTTTTAGGAAATTGGCGTGAAATACGAGAAACAAAACAACAATTCTCGTCCTATCTTATATTAAAAATCTCGTATCACGCTTTTTGTTCGGGGAAACTACTTTTTAGAGGTTAGCAAACACTGGTAATAGACAACCGTGGTCTTAGACACCAAAGATGTTACAGGTGCGTCACCGTCTTAAAGTCGCGAAGGAAGGTCTATAATTGTGCAAGTCTACCGGCTACCTTATCCTTTATACCGTCATTAAGTAAGTAAGACGTTGGATCCCCATCCGGGCAAGTTGCTGCACAGCAAGCACTCTAAGCACAAGGAGTTTGTTTCGCCGTTTCTTATCCTGACTGGCTAGGCTTGGAAACGATGGTAGCTTATGGTAGTTAGGGTTAAACCTAATTATATTTTAAATTTTTGTTCAAATGTTTGAAACATAATATGTTACAAATCTTAATAATAAATTAGTGTAATTTTAAAGATATTTGCACACCATAATGTGGTAGAATATGTTGGTATTAACAAATGTCTTTCGTTATAGTTTTTTACACACATTTTCGGCAAATAAATTTCATTTTTCAAATAATTAAACTAGTTATAAATATAAATAATTGGCTTAAAATTTGAAGCGTATGCGTATTGAAATATTTGCACACCAAAATGTGGTAGAATATGTTGATATACTTAAATATTTTTGTAACATCTCATTTACACACATATTACGCAAATAATTTTCTTTCTTTCTTTCTACCACCAGTTGGTATTGGCAATGAGCTATGTTTTAACCTGTGATAGCTACCTGGCAGATAAGCAGATGGTCTATTCTAGTCGGAGTATCCAGGCCAGCACTGGGAAATAACTGAACTACTGAACGCTTATCGAAAGACAAAACCTTTAGGCTGAGCGCACATTGTAGTCACTACAGTTTTAAAACAAACGATACTGTTTCGACGTTTACATGCGCGCGGTATAAATGGAAAAGGGAAGCCGATAACCGTTAGTCAAACTTGTCGGTGCAGTTTTTGTGGGATTAGATAACTTTGTATAAAAGACGTTTTGAACTAACTTTGCGCGTCTCCGTATGTTTAGTAAAGCTTTTTAACCGTCTCAAAACGTCGTGACTATAGTATGCGCTCAGCCTTAAGGGCTGAAACCATGATGATAACGACATATTTTCCTTTTGCTGTCATTTCAATAACATCAAGTCGGTGTTCATTCATTCATATTACCGAAGCTATCAATATTGCGGTTTTTGTAGCCGCAGATCAGTAAGTGATCAGATTATATCAGCGATAAATACTATTACCCACCTATAGATAGGTAACATATTTTTTTACTAAAAGAAACTGTTTGTCTTTGCTCTGCATTTAACCTGGGTGCTGATTATGTATCTCAGTTGCCTACTTAAAGTGCAAAAGTGTACCTACATCCAATGACGTCATTTGTGTTTGCTATCTCTACTGTATTTCTGTTGGTCACTGGAGATAGGAAATATAAAACTCGTCATTTGACAGCTATTTGATTTTGCCATTTTGAGTTGGCAACTGAGATACATAATCAGCCCCCAGGACTCATTGGTCGCATCGTTGGCCGAGGGGCAAGGGGTATATCCCTCACGCCCCCTATCCGAGGGTCAGGTTTGAATACCGAGGTTTTCTTCGAAGCGCAACCATTTTAAGCGCATATTTTAATTGTGCTTACGAAAATAATTAAAAATATTATAATTTCATCCCTCGAAGCGCACCTATGGTGAAAAATAGGGAACGGCATAAAGCACAGACAAAAATTGTAAAAAATATTATTTTGGTGTACCTATGTACCATATAAAGTGTATTTGGTTACTCTGTTTTGGTCCTAAGGTATTATTGGTTAAATGGAAATTTTCCGCTAATAAATGTATACGTATTATGGCGTAACAAAACAGGCAAAATAGTGCGCACACTAGTAGTGTGTATTGTTTGTGCTAATAAAACAGTTTAGTGGTGTGTAGTTTGGAGCTAGATATATTTGGGAGTTTTAGCTTTCGGTAAGTCCAATTCATTCTTAGCGCACTATTTTGCCTGATTTGTTGCGCCATAATACGTATAAATTTTAGCGGAAAATTGCAAATTAAATAAGTTTATTTAGAATTACGTATGGATTTCCGCAAAGTAACGTCTTCTTCCATAATTTTATTATTGGTTACTCTGCACTGGTTTTAATAACTAATTCAAGGGTTGGTTGTGGATCAGGTAAATTTCGTGATGAATATGAACATGATGCATTCATATAATGAACTAACTCAAATAAACCTCGGTCTCTAGGTGAAAATCCACCTTTCCGTTTATAGGTGCTCCTCCTACATGGAATGTCTCCATTACTCTGGAACTCTGAATAGGACAATACTTACCAATTGAACCTTCCTCCTCGGTGGTGGCGGTCTATGTGAAGTCGGCTTCAATGCCACTGACCCTGTGTAAGGGTCGAGTAACGCCTGATAGGCAGACCTATCTTCTTGGGTAGATGACGATATTACGTCCGGAGATTCGAGATCCTGAAACAACACTTACATGTAGCCTTTTAGTACCCACAGGCACAGAATAAGAAATAATACTACGGACTACGTACAGAAGACGCACCCGCGTCGTACAAAACACAAGCAAAATTGTGGCGAAAAGGTTCATATTGCGCTTAGCGAACACATTGGACTAATAAAATGTGCCACGCATACCAACCAAAATTTAAGGCCTTGATCGAACGCTCAAAAAGCACTGAGCAAAGGTGAAATAATTATCACGACTCTTTTAAATAATTCCTACAATGCAAATAAATAGTTTGCTTATATTGTCAAAAGAATATTTCCGCATAAGAACTAATTAAGTTCTAACACATAATCCTTATTTACAATAGGGAAAATTATTTACTTAAATATTTAACTAACACAGATGAACGAAAAAAGCATAGCCTCTCAATGGTGTTTAAAATTGCGTTTTGTTGAAATGAACTCATCGGGAAGCAGTCAATAATGTCTTTTTCTATCTGCCTACACTTGTATGGTGCCAGTTTAAATCTAGGAAGAACGATTTTGCTTCAAAATTTAAATCCTACATTCAGAACTTAGAAAGTATTCTATGGGGTTCAAAAATTAACATGCATGCAATCTTCTAGATATTTTTTCTTTCATTGAAAAGTATGATGATATGATTACCAGCTTGTAAATATTCAATAGATGTAAATCATAGAGAAATGTATTTAAATGAAATACATATCTAAACCTTCACTTTCATACATACTTCCTTTACTGGAAAATAATAAAAACAACTTACATTTTGTATGGCAATGTTACTGGACATTTCAATTGGTAGATCAAAGTTGGGTACTGAGCGGTTTTGACACGGCGACACTGGCCATTCCACCTGTTAAATTAGTTAAAACATTTAAAATAACCCTGAAAGTGCCTATCCTGTAAGGACTTAACAGAAAATAAAGATATATTTTGCGAATTCTAGGAAAAATATTTCCTATATAACCTACATTCAAACCTAATTTAGAATTTCATCTTCAATATTTTCAAAGATTTGTATGGTGTGGTTGATCTTGAATATGTTTGCTTTTGTTTTCATCAAACATAGCTAAAACTGAAACAACAGACAAGACTTTTTTCTTCTTAAATTTGTTTGTTATTTCGAAGTTAAGGTAAAACTTGCAACACTCAGCTTTCCATTGCAGATTAATCAAAAAAGGTCACCTATATCCTAGAAAAGGTATACTTTCCAAAACTTACCAGTTCTGAATGACACCATCACTTTATTTAACAACTTTTTGTGATCAAAAAGATAACTTACCCCAGTATGGAACTCTTCTTTTTCAGATACATCTCCTGGCTTGGGTGTACTTTGACTAGACAAAATCCTTCCTTCCAAATATTTTTTCATGGCACTTTCAGACTTATCACTTTCATTATAGATGCTTAAATTTTTTGGAGGTGTGTCCAGAAATCTTGGAATAATTTTTCTTCTTTCTTTCATGTCAATTCTGGCGACATCTGGTGTATAGTTTAAAGAATCATTCAACAACTGGCTATCAGCGGTAACAAAGTTTTCTGAGAAATATAAATTGTTTTTCGATGTATTTCTTTGAGGAGAGTAAAATTCGTATCCATTGGTTGTAGCTCGATCATCCTCTATACTGGATAAACTTAAATCTTTATCCTCATGTTTCTTAGGTATCACATCAGGGAAGTTCTCATCAGGGCTATTCAAACACATTAAGGGATGATTCGTTGTTAAAGTTAACGTTGAGCTTAATTTAGGGGGACTTATTCCTAAGTTTTTAGGTCTATTATCAGGAGAATCTATAGTTAGTGAAGACATTTTCGTTATCAAGCTGTCGTTAAGATTATCTAATTTTTCCTCTGTTAATCTTAAAACACCATTTGGATTTTGCAAACGTAGCACTTCGGTTTCTTCGAAATCAGTGGATCTGATTGAGTTAGGGGTGTCTTGGGTTGATCGGAAAGACTCGGAATTGGTGTCCATTTTCTCATCTGATGATGGGGAGCTGAGAATATCTTCCTCGCTGAGCCTTGGTGTATGGACACTGCTGGAACAATATTAACTGTTATGGTTCTATTCAACTATTTTTATCTTCTTTTCTTCTTTCTAAACTTTACTTCAGTTTTGTTTAACTTATAACATGAAACTCATATTTACCTGTTTTATTTTCTTACTAGTAGTTCTGGCAAACTCAGTTCCACCCTTTCAGTTTGTATGAAAAAATTAAAATTATGTTTTTCTTAGTTTCCTTGCAGTTGCACTGGAAAAACTATCCTATATCCGTCTCTTGGTTTCCTATCCTATCAATTTTTAGCCAAATTGGTGCGGCTGTTCCTTAGTTATAAATAGTGACTAACATGACTTTCTTTTGTAAGTATAAATAATAACTAACAGACTAAAAAATTTTTATTTTCAAAGTAAGAGTAAGGTATCAGTGCTGTGCAACTTGAGGCTACAAAATTATTATGTTAACTATATATGTTTTTCATGAATCTTACCACCAAAGAGTAATGAAACAATGTAACAAGAATGGTCCACTGTGCAGTACTGGTATTCATTCTTAACATAATTGGTGTAGCTACATTAGTTAAAGTATTGAATCCTAGGGCTCACATTTTAAGTATTTTTTGTGGCAGAAACTTGGCTGCCTCACTCGGTAAACTAGAGTTTGTACCACAGTAGAGAGTACTATTGTGGGAAGAATACATATTTCGGTTAGCAAATCACTCTATTATTATCGAGCTTAAATAATTACAAAAGTCAACTGTTAAATAATTTACTTAAACATCCAAATAATTTATATGTTTACTAGACGTTGGCTATCAAATTTCCAAATTGGTAGGTTCTTTCAATAATGCACTTTGATAAGAACCTGTCTTAAAATCAGTGCTTGCTTTTATTGTGTTCCTATTTGTAATGTAAGATATCTTAAGTATGAAGCATAAGATCAGAACAACACGGTAATGTAGCATCAACATCTTTTGTTACTATGTCTTATCGTTAAGAATTATATTTGATTGTCTCTTAAGCATTCTTAAATGGGGTCTCTCTTAAATCCATCTCAGAATAGCTAAGACGATTTTTTTAAATATCCAAAATAAACAAATACAACTCTACAAACACTTTTATGGAATTTACCAGGTATTTGATTTTACATTAAGAAATAAATTAATATAGCAGCTTTTTTTATCTAAATTAAACTTCCTGTTTACGCAGTACAACTACTTTAATTAAGATAACTATAAATGCTTTGTTCGAGAATTAACTATCGACATTTAAATTCTTTAAAAAACTTGTGACAAGAGAGGGTGGGTTTTTAAACATCGAACAAATTAATTTTAAAACTAGGTGTACGTTACCGAAGGAAGTATGTACTACTACAGCAAATTTAAACGCGTCACAATAGTATAGGTAAACAAGTAATTATTAATTACCACCAAAATAAAGAATTTAGATAACTAATAATATATTTTACTTACTTCATTTGGATGGCACTGGTAAAGATATTTTTTAAAGCACAGAACACAAGTGTTTTCACCTAGATTTGATTTAAACCTAAGTCGTGCTTAAATCTAATAAAAATCGCGAGTAATTTTGCATTTTCCGCTTTCGATTTTGTTTCAACTTTTTATGATTTCAGATTTGAAGATTCGTCATTGGCTAGTGACTTCTGTTTCGTTTGACATTTGACACAAAACAAGACGAAGCGGAAAATGACAATTGACATTTGACAAAGATTAATGGCTAGTGAAGCACACATCATATCGATACATTCGGTAGGTACTCGTGTAGGTAGGGACTGCTTTACAGTCACAGTTAGGTGTACCGATATTTAGGTATTGATTCAATCTACAACCTGACATTAGTTTTGTTAGTATTATTATTTAGAAAGTTTACTTCTATTTTTTCGTTGTTGTAAATTTGATAAATTATTAGTGGGTAGAATCTATTAACTTGGTATCGTCGGCACTTGGTGGAATTCCATTGTATACACACGTTTTTTTTGTAGTTAACACTTGTACTAATCCACAATATACTTTATTTAACACTTTATGCTACTTTCTAGCCAACCGGTTTCACTTTTTACAGCATCATCAGGGCTTTGAAACCAAAGCTTTCTTTTTTTATTTTAGCACCTACGACTATTCGAAGGCACTAGGTCCAGAACCCGATCCAGCTATTTCGCCGCTCCGGGAAAATATTTTTTGCCGCCTTCTATCCATGCGTTATTACATAGATTGTGTAATTTTAAACTAAAAACTAGGTATAAAAAGATATTTTCATTGCCGTTATTAATGAAACAAAATAAGTTTCGTTTTAAGATATTTATTTAAAAAATAAATTGGAAATGAGTTACTTAATTTTACAGAAATATGTTACATACTTAATATGTCACTTACTTAAATACTTAACTTTCGCCGCCCCTCGTTTTTGCCACTCCGGGCAATTGCCCGGTTTGCCCCACCCCCCTAGATCGGGCGTTGACTAACTCCCACAATGTGAAAGGTGGCAGCCTTACCGCCAACCGGACATATATCCCATCTCTGGCAACGTTAATTTCCGTAGAAAATTGAAATTCTTTTTTTTTGTTGCCCTTCCCGGAAATGGAACCCGGGACCTCAAGAAGTCAAGTCTCACGTCGGACCGCTAGGCCAAGGAGGCGATTACAGTAAAAAATTAATTTAAAAATTTGCTGTTTTATCGACATCGGCAAGCATTCGTCATTTACAATATGACTATGGTAGAGCTTGGCAGCACATTATTAACATCTATGGTAGGTATTTAAACAGATATCAAAGAGAATACAATACTACGTAAGCAGATATGCATTTTTCCCCATCAGATAGTCCTTTAACTTGGATGCCTATATCACGAGTATATTTTAATATTGTGCTACTCTACCTGGTACCCTACTGGCTACTGCAGTTGATCATGTTATTGCCATTATGGCGGTAGGAATAAAGAAAAAAACTGTGGATATCTATCCCGACAACCTGCTACACAGCAATCCACTATTTGTAATCTAGCTGGTACAGACCTATTTACATATGCTCGTACCTGCAAGCTGCCAATTGTATATTCTACTCAGACGTTCCGGATTAACACGAGGAAAACATGTGTAGTTTTTCATGTTAGTAGATTGCTTGAAAGAACTCACAATTACCTGTAAACGTAAACACAAACAATGGACTTATTCTAAGAAATTTCATTTTAAAAACCAATCTGTCCTAACAATTGTTCAACATTTTATTATTACGCTTTACTGCCTCATCTTCAGTCGGTAAGTTTTTAATTTACTAATTGTAGAGCACACGTGTTTGGGAAAAATACAGTGAAATATCTGTGCCTGGGGTACAAATAAAAAAACATTACCTAAACATCTGCAAACACATTTAAACGTAAGTTTAGGTAGGTAGGTAGTAGGTATAAATACATAACATATACCTATACCTACCAAGAAAAATACTTAGCATAATATATCAAAATATTACACGATAAATACGTAAAATAACTGTAAAACTGTAACTGTAAGATAATTATAAACTTTTTGCTTAAACGGGCATAGCTTTTGTTTAATTTTCCACGGGTCTCCTAGATAATAATTGAATTTTCTTCGTGCCTGTCGGCTACTAATAGACTACTTTGCAGCTCGTAAGAGGTATTAAGCAAGCAAGCAGCGTTACCAACTCTACCAACTTTTAGGTAGATCTACCTACTTTCAACTCTTTTGAAAATTTTATTTTTGCTAACTCTCAAATATTTCCTCTACTAAGTGAATTTGTAAGACAACTACTTGTGCTTCCACACAGTAGTGCTAAAGTTGAGAGACTCTTTTCAGCTGTTAATCTATTGAAAACTTCTAGTCGCCATAATTTATCTACTAAAACTCTCCAGGGACTTTTACATACGAAACAATTTATCAGCGAGAGCTCCGAACAATCTGTACCTACTGAAGCGCATTTCAAATTATTTAATCAAACTACGAGTACCTATGTACTCTTTTAAAGATTAAAATTGTAAAATATTTATATGTTGTTTAGTTGACTTGCCAAAAATATTTAAATAAATAGATCATAAAATAATTCACCAATCTAATTACGATGTCCAGTCTATGATTTAATTTTGTTTTTATTCTAAATATTAACAATTTAGGTTTTTCTTATTGTTTTGTCAAAAATAGTTAGAAAAATAATTTATTTTTACTAAAATAATATGTTATAGATATTATACGACCGTGCAGATTCCTTCTAAATCTTGAAAAAAAAAAGTTGGTAGATCTACCTACTTTTCGAATTGAGTTTGGTCGGAAACTACCAACTTTTAGAGTCGTACGGAAGGATTTATAAAAATTCAAGTTGGTAACACTGCAAGCAAGCCAGCTTTTAGAGCATAGGCTAAATGGGGCATCGCGATCACTGGTGTTATCATGTTGTGTAGCAACTTGCACAGGTAGGGCTCCATCGTCTTACCTATCCTGCTGCAATCAAGTCACTGTCATGCTTCTAACGTCTTTTACCACCACGAAAACCTTGTGCGTGTTCGTTGTCTTATCACAAAATATGAAGTACATACTCATTAATTATAATTTATTATGTATAACTACCTAAAATTTATTTCATAGTTTGAAATGAAGAAACACTTGTACTGTTTTACGTATCACTTATAACTTTTTATTATATAAATAGCTTTCCGGTTTCGCTTATGACAGCATCATCAGGGCTACAACTTAAACTAAGTTTAGCAGTTAAGTTAAGTTAAGTTTAGAAACACTTGTACTGCTTCAGGGCTGTCATAAGCGAAACCGGTAGGCTATTTATAAAATAATAAATTACAAGTGATACGTGAAACAGTAAAAGTGTTTTTTATTTAAAAATATGAATATTTTGAAAGTTTTACGAAGCGCCGAAGATGGAAAATATCAAATATAAAATTTATTTGATGTGATTAAAAGCCATATAAGCAAAAAGATTTCCTGGTGGTTATAAATACTCGTCACCGATACATACCGAAGATGGTAGTGATGCGTTGCTAAAAGTTGGAATGAGTTGTCCAGCTCGTTACTTAACTTCTTATTATCGCCTTTGTAGTCTAGCGGTCCAGGTTTTGGGTTTGACTTCATGAGGTCCCGGGTTCGATTCCCGGGTCGGGCAACAAAAAGAAAATTGGGATTTTCAAATTTTCTTATATAAAAAAATGTTGCTCGGGATTGGATATGTGCCCGGTTGGCAATAGGCGTGCCACCTATCGCATTGTGGGACTTAGAGTCTTCGACTAGTCGTGGGTAACCTGGTTGTGCCTCTGCCTACCTCTTCGGGGATATGGGCGTGAAGATGCAATTTGTATGAAATCAAGATTCAAGAGTTACAGGCGTTATATAGGTATTTTGTAAATATCTCTACAGGAATCTATGCGGACATCGATTATGATATAACCCATACTTCTACTTCCAGTCGGCAAATTTTTGGTAGGCTTTGACCATAAAGTTTAGATCTCGATAGTACTAAATATACAGATTGATACTAAACTTCTTGGACGGCCCGTTTTAATAACCGTATGAAGACGGTTATTAAAACGGTAGGTAGAACATACCTACCTAATCATGCTTTCACGACAAGACCTGAATATCAGCAATAAAATCAGCATCGATTAATGCGGATGCTGATGTTGAAAACAATGCTGATAATCAGCTGATGCTGATATTCGCAACATCCCCGGTCACGACTTCATTTCGCATTGTTTCGGCTAAGAAGATACTGTGAAAGATAAGATGTGAACTGATTTTTTTTTATTTGAAAGAGTGTACTACCACCAAGTCTGGATCTAATGATGGAATCCCAGGAACGGCATAGTTTAAAATCGACGTTATTGAAGTGTTTTGTATAGATGAAAATTGAAAGGCAGAGTTTTGGCGCCATCGAGAGAAAAGATCGTCATAATTATTTCACAATTATTGAATTTCGTGTATATTTTGAGTTAAATTAGTAAATGGTAGCAATTTTATTAATTAAAGTGTAGTAATGAAATACTTATGAAGAAAATAATGTGTCGTGTATGTCCTCGTTTCCGCCAAATCTCACCAAATGAGGTCGAGTAAGGAGGCCACCGCTTTTCTCAAGAGCCTGACATGAGACGACTAATGACTAATTTAAATAACTTTAAGCACATTTTTTTAGTCGACTAACTTGATACAAATTTGAACTTCAGTAATGCCAAATAAACATAACTAAAAAATCGATTTATATTAACTTAAATTAGTAGGTACCTACAGTAACGTATTATTTTAAAGGAATTTTATTTTTAACTAAATGTTGCACACGGCGTTGCCTGCGCAGTTAATGGTACCACAGGAGCATTTATTCGGTATAAAAACTATCCTTTGTGTTAATCCAAGTTACCCTCTATCTGTGTACCAAAATTCATGAAAATCGGTTTAGCAGCTTTTGCGGAATAAGTAACAAACATATAAACATTTACAAAATGAGTAGGATTATTATTATTAGACATTAGACATTACCAAATTTGTTTTTTTATGATATTGGAAGCTAAACAAGTAGGTGGATTTCCTGATGGTAAGAAATTTCCGCCGCCTAGAGACACCAAAGGTGGTAGTGGTGCATTGCCAACCTGAGGCCGGGATGTTAGGCCTTGAGTAAAAGTAAGTTTACCGGTTACCTTACCCTTCGAAACGGAACACGTCATGACGTTATGGCGGCAGGAATAGGTAAGGCGGTGGTACCAATCCGGGTGAGTCGCTGCGAAATTATACCACCTAGTCATATGTCACAGTGTTAGTGACAGTAAGCCTATGCTCGCTTTTTACGAGCTGCCTGGCATGAAGGCAGATGGTCTATTCTGCAAAGAAGCCCGGACCAACACGAGGGAAAATAATTGCTAATATTCTACCACTCACTTGACAATGCAGATGAATCCTGACTTTCAAATCTGGAAATTAACTTCCAAACCTAAAAAACATGTTATTCGAAACAAAGGAAATGTATGCGGTTTACAAAATATTTAACGACTTACATTGATGGTGTCAGTTGCGTTTTTAAAAACATAAGAAAAAATAAACAATCTGAAACGTATTTGTACTCGGTGGTGGGAAATTTTTGTTCATTGTCGTGTGATTGTTGGTTAATCGTTATTGCAGGATCACCAAAATGCAGTTGGAGGTGGTTCTATTTTTTTATATGATGATGAATGTATATGCCGAGGACGTGAGCTGTAAGACTTTTATTTAATTTATTAACATGAGTACTGTATTTATTTATTTTCTGGCAAAAAAGGGACACGACTCTACTTAAGAACATAAGGTTGTCTCTTGGTCTTGGTCGGACAGAGCCGGATTTAGAGGTCGGGAGGGCTCGGGGCAACATTTCGACAACATTCGATTCCTTTCTTTATGTTTATTACTCAAGTTCTCCGCCATTTGTAAACCGATTTTAAAAATTCTTTGATTTGAAGGAAAGTACCTACAAGATCCATTGCCATCAAATCTGGACCTGACGATGAGATCACAAGGAAAATGAGGAATTTTTTCTGTACTTTAATGATATAAGTCGAAAACAAAGTTGATTTGTTTTTGCAGTTTTACACTTTTACTGCGCTTAAAATTGTTAGCCTATTAGATGTTTTGTGCAATGACTTTTCCGGATTCCTCTCGCGTTCCGTCTTAAATAGTAACTAACAAGATAAATAGCTTAGGGCAAGTCAATCGTTGTTTATTTATCTGTTGCTAGTAGGCCCGGCGAATTTTAACAAGTAGTAACAGTTTATGATATATTTTTTTAGATCAAGCTTGTGTAGATAAATATTCAAGAAAAGGTTACCAACCGTGGCAAGAGTGGTCAGATCACTACACATGCCATCGGTATAGATGCGAAATAAGAGATGGCAAATACTTTATTGCTGCTGTGGGGTATGTTTTTAGCTTTTAACCGACTCCAAAAAGATAAGGTTATCAATTCGACAGTTTGTATTTTGGATATTTGTTACACGATTAGTAGGCCATTAATGAATAGATTTGGATAGTTTTTTTTTAATAAGTAGCTTTATTATAAGCCGATTACTGGCGTTTAAGTTAAATATATGAAATCAATGTAGAAACGACATTAAAAAAATAATATGCATCGGAACTATGGCGAACATTATGAAAAAAAATTATCAAATCGCGATTTGGTAATGAAATTAAAGTCGGGTTTTTGCAGTTCTAATGCTAAATTGTTGAATTAATATACAATTTGCTTCGAATAATACCTACATTTAAAAGTAATTCTTAAAATAAAAGTAATTAAAATTATGGTTGTTTTAGAAATTAGTGACAGTTTTAGTTTCTTTTGCATATGTAGTATTTAGTTTTTGTTATATTGCTTGTAATTTTAGTTTTAATGAACAACCCAAGTTTTTTTTATTTTTACCTCACAGTGGGAAAAGAAAAACTAGTAGCATGACATAACTGTTTGTTTTTTAATATACATTCCTATTATTTTTCTCGTAAGTAGTAGTAACTAGCATCGCAGAATAAGTATCAGTCTTAGCACCGCTTGTATTTTCCTGGATCATATTTAACAATGAGTTAAACAGTCAAATATAAAGTGATTTAACCTTAGTCATAAACTAACCCAGATTTAAATACTTAAACCAGAAAAGAACAAGTGGCCCCTAGACTAGTAGTAATAAGTTACTCTTATACCTAAACACAAATTTTACAAAAAAAATAGTAAAATTAAAGTAATTCTTGCAACATTGTATTGTGTAATAAAATGATTTGTCAATTTTAGCTGCCGTAAACCAAAAATACCAGAGAATGCACTAGAATGTCACGAATACATTGAAGATGAAAATGTTGGTACGTGTTGTTTTAATTTTTCGTAAGAAAGACTCTTATTTACTTGTCTAACTTAAACGAATCGTAAGTATTATTTAAAAGTAAGTATCTTCATGGCCCGAAGTGGTAGGCAGAGGTAGAACCAGGTCACGCACGATCTGCCTAACGTAAGTTTATTCTCATATTACGATGAGTGACAAACCAATCGCCAATGAGGTTTTATTTAATCCCGGGCAACTTTCCATATTATGAAGTCTCCTCACGCAGTTTAAGCCAGCAGCGGATTGCCGGATTACAAAGAGGCTTTATTTAGCTTTGTTATTAGAAAAATATTTTTTACAGTTATACATCTAGAAAAGTCGCAGCAAAATAATAAACTTAAAACTAAATTCAATTTATCGATGTGACATTTTTTTCTATTGAATGGCAACTGGAGTACCTGAATGGGGAAAAACCTGTTCGTTAATATTGTTTCTTGTTAAACGTGAGGATTTTGCGTCACCGAAGTTTTGGGGGGTGCAGAGTCCTTTACAGGAGATATTTTGATTGAGATGGACCTACTACAACTCTCGCACCTAGGGCTAGCCTAGGGTGTCCCGGAAGACCGAATGTTGACTTGCTGCAATCTAATGAGGTGGGTGGGCATTTTGTGGCTCGCTACTCGATGTTACTTGTTGGATATAAAATGAATCTTTGTCGCCAAAACTGGGATTGCCGGTGTAATGTATCATAAGACTGACACGGTCTATGAGACTTTCCTGTTAAATTTAGGAAACTTTAGTTCAATAACATTGGCCCTATAAAATTTGGTTTACCCCGAACCAACCTTAAATCCGACCCTGTGTTTACTGTTGTTATGGGATATTCGCGGTCGCTTTAAACTTGATAAAAATGATTATTTCTTAGGTAGCTAATGCTTTAACATTTTTATTTTATTTTTAAGAATTCCCGACATGCTGCGCTCGTCTACGATGTGTTGTTGAAGTTAATGGAGACAGAATAGTACAAACACGTGGACAGCCTGGAGAATTATTCCCGGACAAGTTTGTATTTTTTTATGATATTGGAAGGCAAACAAGCAGACGGATTTCCTGATGGTAAGAAATTCAAGCCGCCTAGAGACGCCAAATGTGGTAATGGTGCGTTGCCTTAGGCCTAGAGCAAAAGTGAGTTTACCTTATCCTCAGAACCGGAACACGTCAACGGCAAGCGCTGACATTATGGCGGCAGGAATAGATAAGGCGGTGGTACCAATCAGGTCCAGTCGCTGCGAGACTCTACCACTTAGTCAGATGTCACGGTGTTAGTGACGGTAAGCGTATGCTCACTTTTAACGAGCTGTCTGGCACAGGAAGGCTGATGGTCTATTCTGCAAAGGAGACCGGACCAACACTAGGTATTTTCATATAATATTATGTCATTGTTCGTACATAGATTTTTTTCATGTAATGGCTATTTTATACTATGAGTAAAACTGCTTGATAGCAATTGAAACAATTTATTTGTAAACTAGCTGTTGCTCGCGGCTTCGACATGAATTAAAGTGACATTTCGTGGTTAATGATGGGTAAGAATGGTATTTTTGGTGTGAATTAAAAGGAATGTTCTGTAAGGTAACTACACAAAATTTAGTAAAATATATTCAGCAATTTGTGTGAAAAGTAAACAAATATAAATGTGGTGTCGTGGGACACCAGGTAGGAACGAAGTTCCTTCGTCTAATGTAGAAATTAGAATCGACACAATTCATGAGCACCTATATACTTACTACTATGCATTGGCGGGGTGGAGTGAGGGAGGAAAGAGAAAGGTATCATACAATAATCAATAATCGCACGTCTTATTTAGCGGTTTTATTCCACGGTTTTTTCTTACGGTATTTACTATCACATTGTCAAGAAAATAGACCATACATCTTCACGATTATTTCATTTGTACTCTTTCACTGAACAAAATTAATCTAATTCCTATCTAAATTAACCAATTTCACTCAATATAAACACGAAATTCAACAATTACGAAAAAACTACGACCATCTTCATTCACGATGGCGCCAAAACTCACATTTCAGGGTTAATAATGTGTTATTATTTTTAACAGACCTTGGAAAGGCCAGCAGAACGAGCCTAACCCAGCTGTCGTTGGCATGTCAGGAATGCAACAGAACCCCGTAGTTGGTGAACCTCAAAGTCAACCAGCTCCAGGGATGTTTAACAGCAGAGGCGCAGGCAAGCTATGTGAGATATTTAGCCAATCAATACCTGGCTATAGGCTAGACTAACTTAACACGCTTATTAGTAGTGGATAAAGAGCTGTTGAAGTAAATTAAAAAAATATTTTTCACGCCCGTTATCTCGAAGAGGCAAACAATGCAACCAGAGCATCCACTTTTAGCTAAAGTCCACAATGGGATAGGTGACAAATCTATCGCCAATCGGGCATTAATGCAGCCATTTTTTTTAATAAATTTATTGTAAAAGAAGAAACACATTTTGAGATACCGAACTCGAGATAGGTTGTAGATAACGCTTATAGGAAAAATAGCATGGGAAAAGAACATAATATAAATTCCTGGCGCTTCTCAGTTTCTCTGGTGAATACATTACCAACTTCTTGCTAGGAAAAAAATAAGAGGCCACCATAGGTAGGTCACCCCGTAAGGGACTTGGCGTGAAGCTATGCATGTGTGTATGTTTATAGGTTCATCACGAGGAACTAAGATTTTTAAAAAAAGATTCCCAGGAATTTCCCATTTTTAGAAAAAGTTTCTCAGATTTCGGAAGTTTGGGATTTTTTTTCTAAAACCACTGTGGTCGGTACATGAGGCTTAACATTAAACATTTTGGGCATAATGATACAGTTATTATTTTACACGAAAAAATAATACATATATTTTGCTGATCAAACTTTATATTATCGAATAAAACAGTATTTTATTAATATAGCCCACGATAATTCTGACAGCGGATGGCAATGATCTGAGTAATCGTCGCTACGTGGACCCCTACCCTACCCAGCAAATGCAAGAATCTCCAAGAAAAAAACGATCTACACTTTTCCCCCTCTTCGACAAAGAATCTGTCCGAGGAACTCGAGCCTACCAAACAAACATAGAGAAGACTCGCGGATATTCACCGGAGAAGTATACCTCATACTTTCCTACTAATGCAAAAAGTGAATCGCATCAAAATTTGTATACCATCTAACACTCCTGTTACAAATTAATATATTTGTCTGCTCGTATCTACTCAATGCAATGTTTATGTATTGTATTTAATAAATAATTAAATTGTTGAGATTACTATTGGATAGTTTAATTTTCCTTCATTTTGATTCAAATCGCCTTTGTGGTCTAGCGCTGCAAGCGTTGGACTTAACTTTATGCGGTCTCGGGTTCGAATGCCGGGTCGGGCAACAAAAAGATGTGCTATTTCCAATTTTCTAACAAAAAAAATGTTGCATGGGATTGGAGTGCCCGGTGGGTGATAGGCTAACCACCTATCACGGGGGGGGGGCAAATACTTTTGACAGCGGGCCGGTAAGTTAAAAAAAATCTAATGGCGGGCCAGTAAATTATAATTAATCCGGCCAGCCGGTTTATTAAAACACCTAAAAATAGCAGTAAATACTACGATTATAAAACGTTGTATAAAGATAACATAAGACATTTTTTTATTTTACAATCCTTTATTAAAATAAAATCTATTTATGAAGTCTTAACATAATATGAACTACGCAATATATATATTTGAAGTATCGATTCAGTACCTTAATTGTTCAAATTTCAATAGTCTTTCAACATTTTGACCAATATTTTTTTAAGGAGGTTCATATTTTTTCTAAAAAAACCCTCGGCGGGCCGGATCCATCCCGCGGGCCGTAATTTGCCCACTCCTGACCTATCACATTGTGGGACTAAGTGTCTTTGGCTAGTCAAGGTGCCCTGGTTGTGTCGCTGCCTACGTGGGCGTGAAGATGCTTACTTACTTTTTGATTTAATTGGTAATTACCAGCTACATGCAATTTTCATAAATTGCAAAATTTTAATCAAGACCTGACTTACGCATAGTCTCCAGTTTAATTTTAACAGTACATGTCGAATCAATGGAGAACTATTATTACCTAGCAATATATTATTTATTATTATACCTATTATACTATTACCTAGCACAATGACGATTAGTACAAAAAACCAACAACCTTTAAGTTAGCCTTTTCATTGAATCTATGTAGGTTGCTATAATGAAAATTTATTTTATAAGTACTTATTTTAAAGTTTCGGTTGAAACTGGACTCGTACCTATTTGAAAGTCAACAATTTCAAAGTAATCTGAGCTCTACCAGTTATGTCAGCAATGAAGAACCTGGCAAAAAATATTTTTTTACAAATAATTAAATTGTTTACAAATTACAGCAAATTTTGTCACCGTTGTCATGTTTCGACGGTTGATGGTAAAGTAGTGTTGATGACGGTGTATTTACCGTTATTACGGTGCAAATGGTAAAACAGTCGCGCGTGCTCCTGTTGGCAGGACCCGCGCGTGCCCCCGCAATAGGAACCGTCGCAGAGTGACGGGATCGTTTGCGCGGTTGCGAGGCCCGCCTCTTCGCGACGGTCTCCCGCGCAGCTTCCCGTAAAAGGCCATTTTTATTGATGAAACCGCCCACGTAACGCAGTTTCTGCACTTAGAGTTAATTTTTTTTCGAAATGTGTGAGGTTTGTCAGCCAGTGCCGACATCGGAGTTTTCAGACATTAGTATATCTTAAATACAAAAGCTATACAGCTAAAACTTTATTTGTTAATAAGTCTACTATAGACTATACTATAGACTTCATATCCTAAGAATTTAGTTTTGTTGGTATTTTTTTAATACTAAATTATAAACTTAGCTGGTGGAAAATGTTTACGATGATGCCAAAAACTAAACTAAAATTTGTTGGCGGGAACGGTCAAAGGAGGAAGGTGCGCTTTTCGAGGGTTCCTTTCGATCTTTAAGATAAAAATGTGTAATACGATGTAAAAATGTATAATTTGTTTACTTAATATGAAACTGCTATAAGAGATGGAGAGAAAACAAAGTTATATAACAATTTATACATAGTCGTGATAGTTCTGGCGCCATAGTAAAAGAAGATGATTTTAGCATTCAGCATTCTAATTTTATATTTTGTGAATAAATAATTGGAAACTCAAGGATATGACATATAACAAAAGAAATCAACGGAGAAACATAACATGAAAACTAAAAGGAATTACAAACTAAATACGTATTCAAAGACTTACTTAAATAATCTCAGAAAAGGAAACGGATATTTAAAAAAGGAGGAACAAGATTAACGAGATGAATTGAAAATAAGTAAAAGAATCTATTAATACTGAAAACGTAGCAGCATTGCCGAAAGGGACAAATTACCTTAAAAAAGGAATTTTGGCGCCATCGTGAATGAAGATGGTCGTAATTTTTTCATAATTATTGAATTTATTTTAGATTGTGAGTAAAATTAGTTAATTTAGGTGGGAATTAGTTTAATTTTGTTCAGTGAAAGTGCACAAACAAAAAAATATTTATGAAGAAATTAGTGTATCGTGAATTTCCTCCCTGAAGCCAAATCTCCCAAAGTGACCTTGTGTAAAGTGACCACCGCTTTACTCAAGACCCTGACGTGACTTTGTAAATAGTGACTAATGACTGTATAAGAATTAATTGATACGGAAGACATGTGACTAATGACTGTAAAAGAATTAATTAATACGTAAGACGTGGTAGCATGGCCTAAAGGTCTTAGCCGGCCCCAGAAAAGGACATATTAATCTAAAAAAAAACGGAGTTTTGGCGCCATCGTGAATGAAGATAGTCGTAATTTTTTCACAATTATTGAATTTAGTGTAAATTATAAGTAAAACTAGTTAACTTAGGTGGGAATTGGTTTAGTTTTGTTCAGTGAACGTGCACAAATGAAATAATCATGAAGAAATTAGGATTTAGGACTGAAATAAAGAATTAATTAGGAAGACATGGTTGCATAGCTTAGAGGCTTTTACCTGTCCCACAAAGGGTCAAATTAATTAACATCAAAAACCCTCGGTCCCAGAAAGGGACAAACTAGGAAAAAAAAACAACAAAAACCTAAAAAAAACTAGGTAGGTACCTACTCTAAGTAGGTACTAAACCAAAAATTTTGAGGCTGTCAAGTGTCAAAGCACACTGTCAATTGTCAAACAAAGGTGTCAAAGACTTGTTGACATTTTATTTGACGTCAAGGAGAATAGGAAATAGGAATTTTAATCGTTGTAAATTTTGGAAATAAATTTTATTAAAAGAAACTATTTTTCTCATGTTATTTTATGAAATAAAGTAAAAAATGTAAACAGAACTATTTTAATTTACTTTGAAACAAATACTTACGTAAATTAATAATAACATGACAGAAAGTGATTCGCGTTCATAGGTTTAAGAATTATTGAAGAATTAACTAAAATTCCATTAACTATATTTATAACTACATTATTGATTAATTATATTATGACCTGTGATAACTTGAAGTTTATTGATATTTTAAAGCCAGATACCAGTTATATTTTAAGCTTATACGTATGTTAAATCGAGAGTATGTCTACGAGATAAAAATACTTGTATGTTGTTTTATGATACGAACATTGTAACATGGAACCTGAGAAACCGTTTGCCTGCACCTTTCCTGATTGTAGCATGACATTCACGAATGAAGATCACTTGCATGTGCACACTAAGAAACACGATATGGTGCTGCAATTGGGAATTGAACAGAAGGCTGCATTTGTTGGTAAGTATTAGCTTCTGTTACTAGGTAGTAGTGGGATTCTGTGTAGTACAGATTGGAACCACCGCATTAACTTTTCCTGTCGCTATAAGGGCGTGCTAGGTATTGTTGTGTTCCGTGATGGAGGGTGAGAGTAGCCAGTGGGCTTGCAGATATGGCTGAAGATTATGGTCAAAACAAAGATAGTAACTTCTATGGTGTCTGTAGGTGGCTGTTAGTTTTTACCATCCGCAGAGCCTTGCTTATGTGTGTGGTCAGTCAACAAGCACACTGCTCTCCTCATTAATCATCTCCTGGGTCGTGAGGCTAGATAACACACACACCAACCCCGAGACCCGGCTTTGATTTCACAGGGATAGGCATTTGTGTGATGAACATTTAGATATTTGTATTTCTGGTTTTTTATTTGTTTATTCTGGTATCTATTTAAGTATTTCTATGAATTACAATAGTTGACTCACATTTTTTTACAATAGGGGTTTTAACAGTAAATTATTTTTGGCAACACAAGCATATTTTTAATTTGGGGTTAGATTCAAGTTGTGTAACTTGTCCAGAGACATTTAATTATTGTTTATTTATGTTATAAAATAATTTAAAAAAACTGTTTTAGTTTTGAGATTGCCCCGTGTTGGTCCGGGCTCCTTTGTAGAATAGACCATCTGCCTTCCTTGCCAGGCAGTTCGTAAAAGGCGAGCAAAGGCTCACTGTCACTAACACCGTGAATTCTGACTAGGTGGTAGAGTTTAGCAGCGACTCGCCCGGATTGGTACCACCGCCTTACCTATTCCTGCCACCATAACGTCATGACGTGTTCCGGTTCTGAGGGTAAGGTAGCCGGTAAACTTTCTTTTGCTCGAGGCCTAACATCCCGGCTCCAGGTTGGCAACGCACCATTACCACCTTTGGCGTCTCTAGGCGGCGTGAATTTCTTACCATCACGAAATCCGTCTGCTTGTTTGCCTTCCAATATCATAAAAAAAAAAGATGGATTTATGTTTATTATTTAATATATTAACAATAACTGGTTAATTTGGACATAAAGATAAATTATAGTTTTTACTGCATAGTGCATAATAATATATACCATAAATAAAAAAAAGTTATTGAAAATTTGTTTTTTTTGTTGTAACATGACTTTATGTATGACTGAGAACTGTATGGAATACAAAATGAAAATCCTTAATGGGCCTGTGTTTAATGTATTTATGTAGATTAAGTTTATTCTGTTTTGCCGTTTCTTCTCCCGACTGGCTAGGTTTGGAAATGGTGGTAGTTTACAGTAGACAGGATTAAATTTCTTATCATTTTAAAATTGTTTGTAAGTTATAATTCAAATTGTAATAAGAATAAAACTATTTGTTGAATGAATATTTAAACATTGTGTATATAATTAAACAATCACTTTTTAAAAATATTTAAATATTTGCACACCACAATGTGGTAGAATAAGTTGGAAAGCTTAAATAATTTTGTAACAACTTCAACACACATATTCCGCAAATAAATATATTTTCTTTCCTTTTTTTTTCTGTAATTTGTACTGTGGATTTTACGTTGATGATAAAAAAAACAACATGATCTCAGGAATATAATTATGTTTATTTTGTTACTAACTAAAGTAATGATTTTTATCCTGCAGCTGATCAGACACCAACACCGACTCGCTTCATTCGAAATTGTGAAGAAGTTGGACTATTCTTGGATTTGCAGAGTGTCAATGAAAATCCATTTGAAGAAGGATTTAAAAGGGCGATAGAAGCAAAGTAATACTAATTTTTAGTTTTTTTTATTATCCTAATCAGTCTATTGATATAGAATTTCTCGATAAGTTAGCAAGATTCCATTCAGTCTACTCCTTAGAGTTCCCTCATATTATTGGTATCTGTTTGGAGTTATATTAATCCCTTGTTTTTACAATCCAGGCTTTCCACACCAAGACTAAAGACTAACAATTTCCCTGCAATTTTAACTTTCCCTACAAAACTGGGTTGTCAGTTTTTTTCTTGTCTAAAACACTTGAACATGCCTTTTACATTTTATTTATTGTTGTTTATGTCGCTAAGGTTTATTGTAGGGTGATGGAGTTGATAAGGAATGAAAGACATATAGTCTGACCAAATGTTTAATTAATTGCAACTAACTTAAAGTTGTACCTATGCATACTTGAACAATTGTTTATAGATTTTCACTTTCAACTCACCCAACTCACTGCAGTGGCATCTATTTTATGTACATAAGACTCCCCAAAAGCACCCTATAAGCATATTTATTGTTCAGTTACTCATCAACATCATCAGTACAGCACTTACATAACTGTATGATGATGTAATGGTTCACCGATAGCTTCTTTATCTATTGACAAGCGATTTTATTTTCTTGCAATTGACCACTAAGTTTATTGCATTTAAACTGTGATAATGTACTTACACTCTACAGATATGGCAATTGGCCTGAAAAGACTGAGGTTGACATTACACAATCATATCTCTCTGGTTGAACTCAGTCAGATTTGCGAAAACATTACACTAGACACTCATTACTCTCTGCCTGTCTCACTAGGAATTTGGAAGATATACCTTTACAATATTTTGCTACATTTAATAAAATAAAATACAAAAGTTATGTAACCAACTGCATCCATGCTATTGACTCTAATTACAAAACAAAAAGTGAACTTTCATAGAATTTTCATAACAGGAGTGGCCTTCTCTCACTGGAAAATGCATCCACAACAGAAGACGTACTTCACACACCACATTTAGTGTTTCCATTGGAACATGGAGACTGTGCCCATTATACATCCAATAATCATCGGAACATCACTATCAGCAGGTAAAATATATTTTTTCTAGTTTAAGACAAAGTCGGTTTATGTGATGGTGACTGGCTTGCTAACCTTTAATTAAGAAATCATGTATTTAAATCAAAAAATGCAGTCGAGCATTAGCAAATGTAACTGAGGATAGGAAGCATCAAATAAAATTTCTTCATAATTAAAATAACAATAGAATATCTGCCTCCCTCACTTGTAGCTTGGAAGAGGCAAGCATAGGTTGCATGTTACACTACCAACAATACTACTGTGATGCAACTTGTGGGTAAGGATCCTATGCCTTCCCTCTTCTCGTAATAAGGGTAGCCTGTAGAATTAGTCCATAGGCATTAGGCCACACTCCCCAGCCACAAAACCCAATACAAAGATTTGAATGCAATGCCCAACAGTTAGTTTTATTAATTTCAGATCATCTAGTGATGAATCAGGTGCAGTAAAGGAATATGAAACCACAACTATATCAAAACTCACCAACGAAGTAACAACTATAAGTAGGGTAGTTGGAAAACCGGACACTATAGATAGAGTAACAACTGATGATGTATCAATAGTAACACTTGGAGAAGTGGCTAGAAAAACAAATGAAACATCAGTATCAGTTAACAATGTTATAAAAATACATAGTAATGTTGAGATAAGAAAAGATTCAGATAAAGAATGTAAGCAGAAGAAGCAAGATGTCCCACCGATAATGAGTCAAAAATCTCTAGATTTTGTAGTGGATTCATTAACGCAAGAAGAAAAACCTGACGGAAAATCCACAAAAGCCATGAAATTAGAAGAAATATCAGATGGTGATCTAGAAGTCATAATAAAATTACCAAATGGAAAGCATGTTAAAATGAAAGCAGTGGATGATGAAAAAGACAAAGAAAAATTACAAAAAGTGAATGCTAAAGAAAGACTGAAGAAGGTTATTACTAGTAAGAGAAGTCCTGTACAAGCACTACCCAGTGTGTCAAATGTGCCTATAATACCCATAACCACAGGGACATTAATACCTGTAACATTAGTTAATAATTTATTACCACCCCAAAAACTCCCTATACCAATGTTAAAAAGCTTTGAAACTGTGAAGCGGAAAAGTGTAGTGCAGATTGATAGTGACTGGGGTATTCAAAATAACGAACATAAAATTAGTAAGAATAATAATCATAAAGCAAATAAAAATACTGAACCAAAGGTGATAAAAAATAATGAGCATAAAGTTAGTAAAACTAAGGCAACAGAATCAGTATGTGCAACATCAAAAGCAGATTTATCGTCAAAGTGTGCTGCAGCAAAAAGATATAGGTAAGCATTGATGAAGAACCATCCGTATTTACTTACATTCCATAGTTAATTTTGATTTTATATGTATTTTATTGTTTATTAATCATTATAATTTTCTAAAATCCTCACATAGTCTAAGACCCCACCATAGAATGACATTCTCTGAGCTGGTTAATGAATGAAAAGTATTTTATTTTCAATTAAATATATCAATGCTTAAATATTTGAACTATAATGCCTAACATCCTGCCTGCAGGACAGTGGCACACCTGTAACGCCTATGATAATAATAGTAACCTAATATATAACATATTCCATAGCTTTATACATTGGTATTGAATTTGTCTGTATTATATCTAAGTTAGTGCAGTTTATAAAAAAATGTAATTATTAATTCAGGGCTGAAATTTGCTTTTGCAAAAACTTAGTTGCAATGTATTAGAATATACTTAAAATATAATATACTTTTCATCCTCTAATTAGCTTGGTAGAGGTAGATAGTTCTATAAAAAAATTCTATAGTGGGAGTTTATACTATCAGTAAACCTTAACCATGTGTATGTTTAATTTTATATCAAATAAGGTGAACATTCAAAGTAATGAAGCAAATTATTTTATAATTTGATGTGCAGAGAGCGGTTAAAAACAAAAATGCGCCGTCAATGCGAGGAAAACAAACATCTTAAGGAGATGAACCAATGGCTTCTCGCGGAGAAGGCGGTCCTCAAACTCATCATCACCAATCACATGAAGAAGTGCCCTATGGCTGCTGATTTGAGTAAGTTTCAGATGTTTACGTCCTTTGGGTGCACTAGCTAAATGGCTAAATCATTTAAATTGTTGGTTCATTTGATTTTATTAGTAAGCGTCAAGTTAGCTTTAAGAAATAATGACATCTACAGACTACAACCTAGCAAGTATTCCGAAATATTAAACTGCAGGCAATGTTAAATTTTGCGATTTCATTGGTCGAGAGCGTTGCTAGGTTGATGACGTCACTTTAACAAGTAAAGTTTATTTGTAAAATTAGATTGTTTGGAAATATTTGGAATTTGATTATTTTTTGAATGTTTGATATTTATCGCTTTGATTTCTCAAATAACTTTTTTGTAAATTTTGCCTGTCAAAGAGTTTTTTGTTTAATTATGTAGGTGCTATTCTAACGTAAAGGTGATGGCTCAGTTACTACCAGCCACTATTTTGGCAGAAAAGAATCAGAGACAATCAAACAGAAAAAATTATAGGCCTTTCAGGGACACCTAACGGTAGGGAAAATCACAATACAATCAAGTAAAAATAACAAACATTATAATAATGGTCCCTAAAAATCAAGCGCAGTCGCCAGAAAAAACTACTCGATTTATTTGATTGCCACGTCGTTTTGAAATCGTCCCACTTATATTTTATAGGTATTGTATGGTAGATTGGGTAAAACTCGACCGTTTTAATTTTTCTTAAATTAATAAGTGCTAGTAGTAGTAAATATATTTTAACGAATTTATATGTAAATATATATTATAAGAAAATATATATAAATAACAAAAATAAAACTACAACATATTTTATTAAGTTAGATATTTGCACACCACAATGTGGTAGAATATGTTGGTATGAATTATTCTGTAACAAGTTTCAAACACATAATATATTATAAAAATACATATCTGCTTAGGGTGTAAACCTGCTAACAGTATATTAGGTAAAATATTTAGCAGATTTTATGAAAACGCTTTTCTATTTCTAAACATTTATTTATTAAATTTTTTTTCCTATTAGATTAGCGCATGCACTGAACCAAAGTAAATTCAAGCTTATAATGAATAGAATAAAATAAAAAAATAAGGTTATAAAATACCACAAAAATATACACAGTCTGCTTAGAGTAAGGTTTTTGGTTATAATTTCTGAATCTCACTAAATAATTGGCAGCGAAAATCTAGATAAAAAAAAATCTATAAGGAGTAAGTCAAAGTCCGCATCTAAACATTTTTTTATTTCCTTTTAAAATGTGTTAATAAATTAATTTTTTTTCAGGAAATTTTCAAGATAAACTGCAACACAAGGATCAGATGTTGGACAAACTACAAGAGACAGAATAAAATATTTAAATAAAAATATTCGTTACATTTTATTTTACCTTTCTTTGTTTATTCAGTAATGAAATTTGAAAGATATTACTTAGATGATTTTTTTAAAAATCAAGAAAAAATATACTGTTATCTTTTTGAGGACGTCAAAAACATTTTTTTAGGTGTCCTCAAAACTGTTAGGTAACGGTGTGTACCATCTTTAAGATAGGATTTGAAACCCCTAACCTCAACACGACAACGGTACAGGCTCGTCAACATCTATCATCGATGTTCCATTACTATAGAATTTTCTTTTACTTAAAACTGCAATTTGCTAGAGCATGATAGTGAGCTTATCAGGAGTATGCGGTCGCAAAATACAATTCGGGGCGCGGTGCTGACAGATAAAGTTCAACCCTTCTAAGCTTGCACCTTAGAATATATCCCGGTGGAACTGTGTATATGCTTTGTACCGACATATTCAAAGGCTTTGAAAGTACACCAGTAAAGCATAGTGCTCACTGAGGCGGGTCGGTCCGCATTGTATCGGCGGATTTATGTTACCAAATGTAAATCAAGTAAATAGAGAGACGACTCGACCTTAAAATCGTCAAGTATGAAAGAGGCGCCTCTGGTAGTTGTCATGAGAAACTTTAGCGTTAAAATATCATTAGTGCTCTATTCACAATAATGATATCGTGATCTTCGGTGACTAGACCGCATCGGGAAATGCGCGGGATGCCTCGCGGAAATCCGCACCGATGCGCCCCGGCACTGTGAGCGTTGCTCCATACAAAATAAATGAAAGCGATCAAGGTGGATTATAGCGCTTCGATGCGCCACGTCCTGGCACGTCCAAAATGAGCGCTATCCTTAACTTTTACGTTCAAACTATGCTCAATAAAATAAAGGTATCTACCTATACATTACATATTCAAAAATGATGTGTTGCCAAAATACACAGGGTAAAATTTTGTTGTTCATAACTTAACTTACTTTTAACTTTTGTTAAGGTTCTAAACACATAAACGCGTTGCGGCGCCGCGCCGCTAAAATCGTCGGTTTGGGTTGCGGTGTCATAGACGTTTCTCTGCCGTGAACTATCCTGAGAAACTTATTGCTTATTTGTTATTAAAAGATTTTATTCTGTTTTAAATAAATAGTGCTGCGCTGCTACAATCGGCAGTGGCGCTACTGCCGATTTTATTGGCGCGGCACCGCAACGCGATTATGTGTTTCGGCCCTAACTGATATGCCTGGACATGCATAATGTTTTTCGACAAATATTAGATCACTTTCCCGTTTCCCATTCCCACGACTTGTGTATGGATTAACGAGATTTCGTTAATCCATACACAAGTCGTGGGAGAACTTGTCCCATATGAGTTTTGATTGGTTAATCAGCGGATGTGATTTACTGAATTCATCGATTTTAGCTTTTGTTTCTGGTGAGATCTCGGGATTTCTGGCTGATATCCAGGTTGTTTCTGGAAAATGTAAGAATATGTTATTTATTACCTAATTTTTTCTTAAAGGTATCTAGTATAAGCCTCTCCTTCTCCTCCTCGCCTCTGTGGTCTAGCAGTTCAGTTGTTGGGCTTGACTGCATGAGGTCCCGGGTTCGAATCCCGGGTCGGCCAACAGAAAGAAAATTAGGTTTTTCCAATTTTCTAATAAAAAAATGTTGCTTTGGTTTGGAAATGTTGCAGCTTGGCGATAGGCTTGCCACCTATCACATTGTGAGACTTAGTGTCTTCGGCTAGACGTGGGTGCCCTGGTTGTGTCTCTGCCTACCTCTTTGGGGATATGGGCGTGAAGATACTTTTTCCTTTAGTATAAGAAGTCATAGAAACAATCGGATTGCCTGATAGCAATCGTACATAAATATGTACGATTTTTTTAAACTTTCCTATCTATATCCTTTTATTATTTACTTTTATTTCCTATTTCCTATATATATCTAATTAGAAAATCTGAACGTATTTAGACCTTTACCAGGCTGATACTATGCAAGTTATTTTATAATAGCTTTGGTGCATACAGTGGTTATGACTTATGAAAGTCGACGTAAATGAAAAAAAGTGCAACGTAATTAAAATAACAGCCTCATCTCTCAAAACTATCAAATCAATTTCGACGAAACTGTTTAAACAGTAGATCTAAATATTTCTTTAAATATCCCAAGTCACAAACTAATACGTCCGCTACAAGCACGCCATTAATTTTGTTGCCTAGGTCGCTCTCGACAAGGCATCCGCCTGTGAGTGCATAATATACTTATTAGAATTAATATTAAAAGCTTTTTTAAAAATCGAATCAATACAATTTCTTATTTTAATAAAATAAGTACTTACGTTTCATTATTTTATCAGATCGGTGAGGGATGTTTTGAATTCGGATCTTAGCCCATATCTAATATGCTAAGCCAATTTTAAGTTTTAAAGACTGACCCGAAATATAGGTAAGTAATTACTAGCAAGAGTGGAGTGCTAGTAGTGCTAGCCCGGGTATGTAGCCACCGCTTTTCATGTTCCTGCTGCCATAATGATTTTGTCATGTTCTGGCTCGGAGGGTAAGGTAGCTGGTAGACTTGCACAATAGGACTAACATCCTGGCCACAGGAAAAGTATGCATCTGTAATATCTATATGGTGTTTATAGGCTCCGGTTATCTCTTAAAGTTAGGAGAGCCATCTCCTGGTTCGCTGACCTCTCACTTAGGAAGAAAAAAAGTGTATATTTGTCTTTAGAGTTTAAGTTTTTATCGTCGGCACCTGCTGAAACTCTATTGTCACAGTTTTGAAAATCAAAAAACATTGTAGTTTTCCGTAACCCATTCTTCACTACATAGTATAAAACAATATCTTATGCTTGAATCTTTAAAACTACGAAACCGATTTGATGCAGTTTTTTCAATAGATATGTGGTGGAAGAGGAAGGTTTATATGTATACTAGCTACCTGTACCGGTTTGGCTCGGATAGTAATTTTTTAATCATAAATTGAGATGTAAACTCTTTCAAGAGAGATCAAACTGCACATGGTGTGCAAATTTGATTGATATTGGTTTAGTAGTTTAGGAGTTCATCGCAGACAAACAATGTGACTCGTAATTTATATGTATATGTTAAAATTTTACACTCGTGCGAAACCGGGGCGGGTCGCTAGTTTAATATGTATTTAAAGAATTGTATGTCCATACCTATAGGTTTGTTGGCAGCGTCATAATAACAGTAGTAGTATATGACGTAGGTCTTATAGTCTGTGTCCAGAATGTACAGCGTTACATCCTTGGCTCCTGGAAACATTCGAAGTTAATAATAATGTTCATCAGCAGAAACATGTGTTACAAACATGAAGCTATAGACCAGTGTCTACTTCTAACAAAGAGCTGCAGGGTTATTACAGATATTGCTGTCTCTCTAATGTACTGGCCTCTCTTTCTTTCTTGTGAACATCCTAACATCATACTGAAGACGCAACATACTTACGCACACACACACACACACACACACAAACTCACAACATAATACTTTAGACACCTAGTCTGTATTTTTGTTTTACTACTCTGTATTTTTATCATCAAATTGTAACTTGTAAATTAAATGTAAGATTGAAGGGCGTTAACACACGTTACACAGTTTAGTACTTTTGCATCAATCTCAATCTCATTATTGAACTAAATTTTTTATTCCTAATAAAGGATTTTTAATTTAATTTTAATAACCAAACAATTTTTTGTAGGCCAGTGTTATTTTTCAACTGTCATGACTACAGTGTGCGCTCACCCTTTGTTTGTGGAGCATCTGGTAGTCAACGGTACCTTTAGTATTAACCACAATCGTGTCCAGTTCAGATATTGCGCTCTGAAGTGACATTATTGGGACGATGAACTTTCTCATAAGTCCCAACATCTTAGTCATTGTGTCACATTTGTAACGTCTGTGAAGTTTGTAAAGTTTCCATCAAATATCATATAAATCTCACGATTAGCCGAAGGTAAGTTTATTTTCACAATGTGAATGCTATCAAACCTATTGCTAACCGGTTTTATTCAATTTTGGGTAGCGCTCGCGATGTTTGTATTACAAAAATGGAAAATACACATTTCAGGTTGCTCAGGTTTTTTTAGGTCAGGCATTTTTTTAAATTTTACAATCCTTTATTAAAATAAAATCTATTTATAAACTCTTAACATATAAAATACGCAACCACACTACATAATATTATAAATGCGAAAGTAACTCTGTCTGTCTGTCTGTTACCTTTTCACGCCTAAACCACTCAACCGATTTTGCTAAAATTTGGTATGTAGATAGTTTGCATTCATGAGAAGGACATAGGCATATTATTTTTTGGAAATTCAGCCCCTAAAAGGGTTAAAAGGGGTAAAGTGGCAAAGTTTGTATGAGAAAAATATTTTTATTGCACATTTTTACATGAAACTTTGAATTAATGCTTTTTAGTACAAATTAAGAAACAAGTATTTCAGGGTTTTTCGAAATTCACCCCCATTGGGGGTTAAAAGGGGTAGCAAAATTTGTATTAGAAAAATATTTTTATTGCACATTTTTGCATGAAACTTTGAATTAATGCTTTTTAGTACAAATGACGAAAAACGTATTTCAGGGTTTTTCGAAATTCACCCCCATTGGGGGTTAAAGGGGGTGAAAAAGTTTGTATTAGAAAAATATTTTCATTGCACATTTTTGCATGAAACTTTGAATTAATGCTTTTTAGTACAAATGACGTAACACGTATTTCAGGGTTTTTCGAAATTCACCCCCATTGGGCTAAGTTTGTCTGGAAAATTTAACTCTATTGAAATATTTTGCGTGACACTGAAATAATGCTCTGCAATACGAATTATGAGATACATATCTAAGCGTTTTTCGAAAATCAACCCCTATGGGGGTTAACGGGGGTGGCACAATTTGCGTAGGAAAAATATTTAACAGTAAGTTTTACCATAAGTCCATAACAATGAACCACGTACTAACATCAGTTTATCATTAACGAAAAACACACAAAGAAATTATGATACACATAGTAAAATAGCAAATACTCGTATTAATATCATAATCATAGCAGAATTGGTTAAAAATCCCTACGAATATTATAAATGCGAAAGTAACTCTGTCTGTCTGTCTGTCTGTTACGCTTTCACGCCTAAACCAGTCAACCGATTTTGATGAAATTTGGTACAGAGATAGAATAGACCCTAAGGAACAACATAGGCTACTTTTTATTGCAAAAAATAGGGGAGAATGGGTAAAAAGAGGGGATGAATGTTCATATGGAAATTCGTCATTTTTAAAGCTGTAACAGTGAAACTTTGTATTTAGACACTTTATGATGAATGAAAGAACATAGGTTACTTTTTATTGCAAAAAATGGGGGAGAATGAGTAAAAAGAGAGGATGACTGTTCATATGTATATTCGTCATTTTTAAAGCTGTAACAGTGAAACTTTCTATTTAGACACTTTATGATGAACGAAAGAACATAGGCTTTTTTATCACTAAAAATGAGGGAGAATGTGTAAGAAAAGGTGATGAAGGTTCGTATGGAAAATCGTTTTTTTGTTTGAAAGGGTATATTTCAGAGGAGTCCCATGGTCACCAGGTCAGGATCTGATGATAAAATCCTGGGTAAAAACGAGGGAAACTCTAAAAAAATGTTGGAAAGAATAGTGTTTTTGTGGATGATGATCACTTGCTAGCATCCGACAATGGTCACTCCATACACAGACTCAACAGACTTGCGGAATAGGCTGACCGTTAAGTATCTTTGAGGGACTTGGAGATATTTACACAGACGCAAGGGAGAAGATCAGCTAGCGCTCAGCGTCAAGCTCAAAGTAGAATCATTTTCAGAAGGTTTAATAGGAATGTTTTTTTAATGCAGGATTCTATTATGACCACACGTTACAGTATAAAAATACTCCTTTGATTTTAATTGGCATTGTGATCAGTTAAAATTCAAAGATGACACGCAGGGTTGTGCTAATGGTAAGGTTAATAGCTTGGTGAACCAGCTGAGCTGCTAAAGTTTTAAAGAAATGAATCTCGAAGATTTTTAAGCAATATGCGCAAAAGCAATAATTGTTTCCAAATTACGTCGTTTAGATTAGGTAGACCCATCATTATGCTAGGAAATTTTTCTGTGCAAAGTCAAGTTTATCGCAGAATCTGTTCATACTAATATTAAAAAGCTGAAGAGTTTAATTTTGTTGCTACAATTTCTAAATATGTGAGTTTCTGAAGATATCCCCGAAGGGTTAGTTCGGCCTAACTGTACAACCAGAGCGCTCACGACTAGCCGAAGACATTAAATCCAATTAGGTAGATAATAATTTCTAAATGTGAGTTTCTGAAGATATCCCCGAAGTTCTGCCAAACTGTACAACCAGAGCGCTCACAACTAGCCGAAGACATTAAATCCAATTTGGTAGATAACAATTTCTAAATGTGAGTT
>NJDD01003299.1:39334-51333 GCA_002245505.1 Calephelis nemesis | reverse complement strand
TCCCACATACCTCTTTCGCAACATCAACCATGCTCTCTTTCAAAACATTTCAACAATCATCCACGTCTAAGTCCGGTAGGCACACATTATTCAGCCTGTCTTGGACTTAACTCTCATACATGCTTCCTACACTCGGGTCTTGCAACTTTTCACACTTAATCCTTTTAAGCCCTCCAAATGGAACACGTACTCGCCAGTGCCTCCACTTCTTAAACAGACCCCTAAACCGGCTAATTACCAAGTAGTGGTCCGTATTAAGAGTTGGGCCTCTGAAGGCTCTCGTGTCCATTAAACACTTCCGGAGGCGACTATCAACCAAAATCAAATCTATCATACTCATTACATCATTCCTTCTCCATGTATTTAAATTATTGATTTTTATTATCATACAAATACAATTTATACATATATTTATTTAAATTTTGCTCCTACGAAGATTCGGTTTTTTTTTAAACCCAGTTTTCGTAAAAAGTAAGCATGATAGTGTGTCAGTCAGTGTGACGCCTGCTTCTTTTGTTAGTTTTTTGAAGTTGAAAAATATCGAAACTTCTTCGAAATCAATTCAATTTAATTTTTAGTTTTTGGCAACCGCTTGTTTTTTATATTATTATTTATATTTTTATATTATTATTTATTATTCTTTGTTCGAATTATTTTTTTAATTGTTGTTGCTGTTGTTGTTTAATTTTATCCCAGTCGGGGAAAAACAAAGGAACTGAGTCGACTCAGCCACGTCTGCCGTATTAATATATATTTTCTTGTTATATATTGGGAGGCGTAGGGAAGTGACGACCCTTTCGCCCGCTGTGTGGTATGTATCACCAGCGCAATCAGTCAACCGACAAACGGCGGTCAAACCGTTTCAAGGTGGGTGGAAGTTAAATTGCTGACGCAGGACGCGCAGCAGCGTCCTTGTGGAAACTTCCACCTTACTGTTGATCCTCTATCCGCCCGACAAGCGTAGGGATTACGGCAAAACCCTTCAATGACGAGCATAAAAACCCTTGGCCCCCAGTCTCCGGCAGCACCGCTTAACCGAGTCTACGGTAGCGGACTCGGTAACGGCAGAGCAGGGGATGCGAGGAATCCCTGCACGGACGTAGGCTACCAGCTGAGGAACCTGGCCCTGGTAACGCACAGTTGCCGCACGCTCCGGACTGATGATAAGATCCTGGAGTTGGAAGAGTGTTTGGACAAGTAACGCTGGGATGTTGTGGGATTATCTGAAGTCCGAAGACAGGGAGAGGACTCGATAATCCTAAAGTCGAGTAACTTGTTCTACTGCCGGGAAGGTGACACCCTGTCCCAGGGCGGTGTCGGGTTTATCGTCCGGAGGTCACTCATCAACAACGTGGAGGCGATCGCGAGTGTGTCGACAAGGGTGGCTTACCTGACACCACGCCAGAACTCTCTTCCTCTTCTCATAGCCACAGGACTTTGAGACAATCGGAGTCCATTAGTCGGAAGCGGTCAGATGCGTAGGATATATTTAGGTGTGTAAACATGCAGGCACACGCACTCGTCCTTCCTCTCCCAATTGGATCGAATGGTAAACCACTACGACTGGGGAAAAGTTCAGATGACATATCTGGCCGACGATAACTGTACGCCTTCTACCACCGTCCTAGGCCGTTGACCTTGCCTTGCTGAATTGCCGAGTCCGCCAAGCCCTATCGCAATATCTGCCTTGAGTTACCATCCTAGGAAAAACAGACTTTGTGTGTATAGCAGGAGGGAGCTGCAGACCAAGGAGAGAAGGAGAATCGAAATAGGAGAAGGAAAGAAATTGGTGAAAGTGAAAGACTATAAAGGAACTGACATACTACTGCCTCGATGGAAGGTAGACAAAGACAGTAGCAGACTAAAGTTATGACAGCAAGAGCATTTAAGGTTTTGGCTACTAATTTGGGCAAGTCTCTACCACCAAGTTTCAGATGAGGCTGTATTGTTGTTGATCGCAAAAGGAACACTTTAATGACGAACGTTACGACTGCCAGAGTAGATAAGATGTTATACACTTATCCGGGCCTGCCTGTTTTACCCAGCTTTAGATCTAGTTGTTAATGCCATAAACACCTCGGCTCACCTGTCACCAGCTATTCATACCAGCCGATACTATTACTTAGTATATTAAAAGTACGACAGGTTAGGTACGTACATCTGTCTCTATGAGACATACATATATATAGAGAGATGCACACTTTATTCTAGTTTAATACGCACGCACGACTCTCCTGATGGTAAGAGACAATTTTGCCTATAGACAATACTACAGATGTTGTAAGTGCGTGGCTATCTTTTATCCGAGGTGTTAGGCTAATAGTACAAGTCTACTGTCTATTCTATCCTCCATCATATTGCAGGTGGCACTGTCATTACAGCGGCAGGAATGAAAAAGCGGTGGCTCCCCACCCGGATAAGTTGCTGCACGGCATTCTACTGCCTGTGGACTTATTGATAATTACTAATTCAACCTTTACTCGCCTCTAACAAGCTGCTTGGCAGGAAGGCATATGGTCTATTCTGCACAGAAGATCACGATCAACACGAGGAACATTGTCGAGGCGAGCAAAGGTTAAGCAAGGTGGTGTCATCGTAATGAACAACTAGCTGGTGTCTACGGTCGACGCTTATTTCCCGCGGTCAGTTGGACCGTCTCCTTATTTAGTTTCGTGTACTTTAGAGGAAACTGAAAAATTTATTGGTACATGGGATAGGAAACATATTGCTTATTAAATTTATTGCCATTCCGAACAATCTAATAAACCCGTAGTGGTTATATCTTTTAATCACAATGTGAAAAAACGAATTATTAAAATATTGTCGATAAAGTGTCAATATTAGCTGTTATCAACACTAGAAACACACACATTGACATTTCACACTCACCCATACAATTATGTTTTGGTCCCGTTTGACAATCAATATTGCCAATCTATGAGTATCCGTATCAAATCTGTGATATCAACAAATTCGAAATGGTTTCGATTAGTTAGCGACCGAATGAAGTTATTCACAACGGCGCACACGTTCTTAATTTTTACAATCGGAAAAAAACTAATGACGTCACCCCCGCCACAGTGGCTCACCTACATTTTGTTTCAAACGCCACAGGCGAACGAAAATTTTCATTTAGAATAGCAGTGGTAAAAGTGTATACTTATCAAGGTTTATACATTAGTATCTAGAGCTATTGTGACATATGAAACCGAAACGTATCATTTCACATTTAGAACATCAAACCTTTATTCTATACATTTCTTAAACTTATCTTTTGCAATTAATTACGCATAGTTCAATTTGGTAGGATCGAAATAGCGAATAAAAAAATCGATGTTTAATTTTCATAAAACAACTATTAAAATTACACATGCCATGATGACAGCAGTTGAATGCTTATACTTTGGCAGGAATTTGACACATACACATATACATATCTTTACGCCAAGCCCCTTATTTGGTAGGAAGAGAGTACCTATCGAATGTTAAATGTACTGATCCTTGCAGGCCTTCCCAGTTTTTATTCATAATCATCACCCATTCCAATCAAACACGTCGATTTTGAAAACTCTTGACACCACCCTCGGACTAAACCTGAGTGATTTCACAATTAGAATTTATTAGTTACAGCGAGACTAAATTTCAATAATCGGCGTAGCCTAGTGTGACGTTCGATGTTTCGTTATTAAGAATAGATTATTCTAAATAAGTAACATATTAATAAAAAAGTAAGCATTGATGTTTTTATTTTCGATGCTCGCACTTCAGAAACCGTCGGCGGAATAAAGTTTCACGAAATAACGGCTTAGTTTCGGTTTTGACTCCTGAACATATAATATAGTTGGTGGCACTATAGGTGTTAATGATTATCCACTAATACATAAGTTAATATCAATGATTACGACACGCTACACTAAATAATTAGTAAGCTTGAAAAATAAACATACCTATTTCCTAGTTAGGAATTCAGATTTGGAATTTGGTGAGACCAGTGCACCGATTCCAAAATCTGAATTCCTGGTTATGAAACCTAATCAGAAAACCGTTCGTCTATGCCCATCCTTAATAATCAGTGACAACATCAAGTTTATAATTAATGTTTTGTTAGTAGTCGTCATATCCGAATATCGCGCACTTGATACGTACTTTGCTACTAAAAGAAACCTATTGAAAGGGTATTTAATACTCACCTACATACATACATATCTTTACGCCAAGTCCCTTACGGGGTAGGCAGAGTATCCAGTGGCAGACCTCACTATCCTGACACACCTCTCTAGCTTCCTTCATACAAACTCGCCGGTTTCGGAGACTCTTGACACCACCCTCGGATAATAACCGAGTGATCTGATCGTGCAATGTCAACCTTAGTCTTCCCGGGTACCTACATCCATCCACATTCGCATTGTATATTATCTGATTTGTCAATCTTTCCTCTAACATTCTTTCCACATGACCTAACCAGCGGAGCATGCCCTTTCGCATTTTAAAACCAACACTTTCTTTTAATCCCACTCTTTCTCGGATCTCACTGTTACGAATGCGGTCAGCGAGCGTTACACAGCAGATTTTCCGTAGCTCATTTCGACGGCATTTATTCTACTTTCATGCTTCTTCTGACATACCCAGCTCTCGCTTCCATACAATAACGTTGGGATAAGCACAGAATTATGCAAAGCGAGTCCAGCTTTTAGACTCATAACCTCGCTTTGAAATAGCTTACCCAACGCTCCATTCACACTATTCCTTGCACACACTCTCCTCTCTACATCCGCGGCGTAACTGCCATCCCTGCTAAAAGCGCAACCAAGTTATACAATTTCATTCACGTCTTGCTCCAACGCTACATCATCAACTAAAACTCTTACATCCATTCTGGTTTCGTCTCTTTTAAACACCATAACTTTGGTTTTCGTCGCATTCAAATGTAAGAACCTTTCTTTACAATCGCCTTCCATAACTGTGACCAGTGTCTGTAGCTTAGATGGTATAGAGCCTAAAAGTACAGCATCATCTGCATAAAGCAGGCAGTTCACCACTTGATCATCGATACGCATTCACACATTCAATGATTTTAACCTTTGAAAACATTTGTCCAAATACAAGTAAATAAGCGTGCCGACAACACACAGCCCTGCTCGACGCCAATGTCGACATCAAACCAAGGCGATAAGTTGCCGTTCACCCGCACACATGCTTTACAATCTAAATACATAGCCTGCACAGTACGTAGCAAGGACAGTCTATCCCATGATCTGGCAAAATGTCCCAAAGTTCCTTACGTACAACCCTGTCAAACGCTTTTTCAAGATCCACAAAACCACAGAAAACCTTCTTACCCACAGCCAGATGCTTCTCTACAATGTTGCGGAACGAAAACAATTGATCCGTACATCATCTTCCAGACCTGAAAGGCTCAAGGTGGAGCCTCCCACAATGTTCCATCAGATATCCCTTGCATCCTCCTTTCAACTATTTTTCCACACACTTTTGATGCTAAACTGATCAAACTACTGGCACTGTAACTTGTACAGTCCACGCGTCAACCCTTACCTTTATACAAGGGCAAGATGACCGCACGCCGCCAGTCTTCGGGTACTCTGCCAGTCTTCCAACATTTGTTATAAAGAACCCAGAAAGAGTCCCGGACGGCACGACCACCAAATTTGATCATCTCAGCTGTAACCACATCTACTCCCGCAGCCTTACCATATTTCATACTTCTAATCGCCCCTTAAACTTCTACCATCGTAATGCCGTCAAACGCTTTTACTATTTCCGAGTCATTTGAGTACTCGGGCACAGCGGCAGCATCTTGTGCATATTCATACATACTCGTATCTCCATAAAATTCACTCCACCGTTTTAACACGTCATCTGTGCTTGCAAGAATATCACCACTCTTAGACTTAATTCTATTCATTCTGGAGGCAGACGAACAATTCCGAGACTTTTTCACCTTCCTCCAAAAGAGTTTAGAAACAAATACAAACATTAAAACCAAGTAAATATTACAAAATATACAAAATATAATTATGTGATGTACCACCTTACAGAAACAAACAAATATGTTTCGAAGGACGTTACATGAGTTGCTATATGTGCGAAAGTGGCGACCCTACGAAATTCGAATCTTTTGGATTAACTGTAGCTCAAGCATCCCTCTTTTCAGGTGGAAAAATACAAATGACATAAATTTATGTATACACCAAAGTAAACACGTTAGATGGTTTTGTCATTCCTCGCTCGACTACCGGAGAAACGAGCGTGTAACAGCTAGATGCTAAAACTAAATCGCTATAAGGTTAAAACTGCAAAAAAAAACAAAGTGCATGGAGGGAACAAAAGACCAGATACGTACCTACCCCAACATAGTGTATTCAACGTTTTTGGCCAAAATATATTCATAAGTATCATTGAGATGTTCATCGGTTCCTGACTTGCCACGAATACAACAGACTGAATTTAATAACCCGATTAGACAAAGGAAACAACGTCCAGAAATTCAAGAATGGGAATCATTACGTTCGAACCTTACTAAAAAGTTTTTCATCTTAAGCTCAGATCAAGATACCAAAAGTGATCAAATGAATAATACAGTCAAGGAATTAACTGAGCAATATCAAAAAATTATATCAACTAACAAGAAACTAGAAGAAACGCTGGATAAAAATCTAAAACTTTATGAAGAGTTGCATAAGTTAACAAAAGAAATTTTCAAAAAGCAAGAAGAAGCAACCTCCAGGATTAAATATCTTGAAGAGCAGTTAGAATTTATTCAAAGACAGCAATTATCCTCTTCACTTGAAATTAATAACTTACCTACAAGTGACAAAAAGATTTAAATGAAGTCATAGAAACGATACAAAAAGCAAAAGGTCTATAGAATTGCTGCTAGCAAAAAGAAGACTGTAATAATAAAATACAGACATGACTGTATTAGAAACAAAGTCCTGGCCGCTGTAAAAACTAAAATAAGAACAATGTCGACAAAGCGTCCAACACATCCTGTATAGGTATATTCACGATATATTATTATACTCTTTGGTCTAACACAAAAATTGTTGACGCTAGATGGAAATATAGCGTTCTCTATTTTTCAGAATCTCTGACTCCACGTGCTAGACGTGTAATCTTTGCAGCAAGAGCTTTTAGTTTAACCTAAGTTAGTTTAGTTTAACTCAACAATATTTGTAGCTATAAGAAAAATCCTATAGTATAAGATATATAGAAATATATACAATGGTAAAGTATTTTTGAAGAATTCGGATTTTTTTCTAGCCATCCTCATAAAGTTGGAGGAGCAAATAAATACCATGAACAAAAATGAAAAGGCATAACTAGATACAACTCCTTTAATAATTAGGTATTGTACTTTCGTTTATATTTTCGTCAAATGCTTGTTTTAAATGTAAGTTAAATCGACAAAATTTTAATCACTTATTTTATATTTCTAGTATAAATTTAAACACACATTTAATATTCGTTTTGCTTATTCACTACACGTAACACTAAACAATAATAAAAAAACATGACTCACTTTAATCGCTTGTGTACTGATATTGATAATAATATCAATATTGGATTGTCTGGAGGATTGTGGGTTTGTGCTTGGAAATTCAATAAATAGGCTAAGGGTTTTATCACAGAATATAAAATACATAAATAAAAATTTGATGGGTATCTAGTTCTCTTAGAAGGAATTAACATAAAACAGGACATTATAACATTAACCGTTGCTGGCTATTTAAAATACAGGATATACCCTAAATTCCTGGTTACAATTACGCTACTTGAAAATATAATCAAAACGACGGTGTTGTTATTTAAATAAAAACTCCTTGAACGTTAAAGTAAAAGAACCACTCAATTTCGATGATTTGAACTGCTTGCTTCAGCGATATCTTTTTTACCTATAAAAGCCATGTGAGTTTCGAAATACTGACAATTTCCTTATTGCACTTGACAATATTTTAACGAAATATAGAAATAACATTATGATTTTGATGGGTTACCCATGATGCGCATAAAAGTAGTGATTATTTAGAGTTGTTAACTCAATTACACAATTTACTAACTAATAACAAGAGCTGTTTAGACAATTGCTTTATAAAAAAGACGATTTCCTTCAAATACAATTGTATGTAAGTCTACTTTTACTAATCATTTTATTGTAATTACAGAGCTATCAAAATGTTCAACAACCAAATCGTCACAAAAGCTCAAATCTAAACATAAAAAAAGATTACCATGCCCTGTATGAATATTTTGAGCACATTATCTGGGAAGAAACATTCAACAAAAAAATCCAAGTGCTTGCATACCACAAATTTTCCATCACAAAACTAGGAATATCTCGTAGGAAAACTAGCTCAAAACCATGGGTTACTCCTGAACTTATCAGATGTATACAGCACAGAGACAGACTGCATAAAAAACTTCGTTGGGATCCAGATAATATGATACTTAAAATCAGTTACACGCGATACAGACAGAATTGTAATAAAATTCTAAAAAATCTGAAAAACGCACACTTAACAAACAAACTTAATCAAAACAAAAGTAATTAAAAACAGAGGTGGAAAATAATAAAATAAATTTGCCATATGCACAAGACTGATATAAAAACACAAGATCTTCCGAACATTAAAAATAACAACTTATCTTCAATAAACTTTGTCATATTTTGCTAACATAGGAAAAGATTTTTGGCATCCGAAATTTCAGACAAAAGTATGTACTACTTTTGTCTGAAATTTCGGATGCGAACAATGAAACTGAACTAAATAGAGTAAATGCGGTAGGGTCGAAACATTTAAATTCTTTTGTTTTATTACCGATCAATTAAGAAAAAGTATTATGTACTTACCTCACTAAAGTTAAGTTCGTCTTGCAGATGGGACGGCATCACTTCTAGTATGATTAAAATGCTGAAATCTAGTTTTTCTTGCCTTATAACTTTAATCTAAAAAAAAAGTTTAATCTATGTTTTGATAAAGCCGTATTTCTAAATGCCCTAAAAAACAATTGTTATCCCAATGTTTAAATCTGGGGACAAAAGTTAAACATCAAATTATCGACCCATTTCTCTACTGCCAAATTTTTCAAAAATAATAGAAACGCTAATAAATTATCGATAAAAATCATATCTAGAAAAGTATAGAATTAAAGCTTGCAATCAGTTTGGGTTTAGGAATCATAGATCAATCACCGACGCAACTAATAAACTTTATTTAAGTCGTTTTTCTTCTTGTTAAATTTTGTCGTCTCGTTAAATTTTAAATTTTATTTTATTGAGTAGCACTATCGTACTTTCATTATGCATGATACACAGTATTGTTAATATTACAGTACGAAGTCAAAAAAAATTAATGTCTAAACAGAATAGGACAAATTTTATTGCAAAGAGAAATTACAAATTATTGTCCATATTTATTTGCTGTTCATTTATAATTGCCATGTTAGGAGAAATTTTTTGTGATTATATAACTGCCGTGTTAGGAGGAAAAATTTAGGAGGAAATTTAGGAAGTTTTTACGTGTATTTTTCATTTGCTCTTATCGGTATGTCTTAAATACGTTATATTCAAGCATAAATATTTTATTCAAACATAAATCGAAACATGTAATTAAAATTACTTTTTTATCAGTTTATATTACTTTTTTGTTATTATCATAGTAAAAAATTACTAAAATATTACTATGATAAAAAATTACGTAAAAAATTACTATGACAACAACAAAAAAGTAATATAAACTGATAAAAAAGTAGTTTTAATTACATGTTTCGATTTATGCTTGAATAAAAAAAATATAAAATGCTTGAATAACTTTTGAAAACTTGATTTCAGAAAAAAAAATTTAAAAACAAATTATAGACAATTTAATTATTAACAACATTACTCTCTTTAACAATCTTGATAAAGTTGATAGTTTTTAAGATAAATGATACGCAACGCATGAGTAAGAGAGACAGCGATACTTAAAGGTAAGCGACGCATACTCGTGATCGCGCGGAATTAACAATTAAAAAAAAGATATAAACAATGAAATTTTTTTAAATCTCTTTTAACGGTATTATTAACAGTTGTATAGAGAATTAAAAAAAATATTACTTAGACATTATGTTTTTTTTAAATATATTTTTCATGAGTCGAAAGTACCCAAATTTGAGATTTTTCGAACTTTTAAAAATTCATATCTTTAAAAATATTAACTTTATCGTTAAAAGTCATAGGACCTTTTTTATTGGTATTTCAATGAAGAATATAAAAAAAAATATCAGGTTGAAAAATAACAATTCCTTGTAATTGTTTAAGCAATTTCGGTTTAAACAATATGGCACCGGGTTGTGCCCTGGCAACATGCATTTATATCATAAGGGGGGCAATTTGAAGAGGATCGCATAAAAAAATTTAAGGTCGAATAGTTTTCGGTACTCATGCGCCGATTCCTCCTACTCTAACTCGTTACACACGGGTAACATTATTAACGTAGAATTTACTTGATACCAATTTCATAACATTATAATTTTGTTAGTTGTATGCTTATAAATATTTCTATGGCCCAGAAACCTATGAACGAAAGTTACCCACTTAGAAAAAGTTAAAGAAATTGATAATGTTATTGTAGTATTAACTATAAAAAGAACATAATTTCATTTTAAGAACATTTGTGATATTTCTAAACTCTGTAAATAATGAACAAAAAAAAACATTGCCGTGCATGTATCGTATCCATGGAAAAAAATATTCGTGGCCAGTGTATAATTTTTCTATAATCCTTATCCTTTTCATAATAAATACCCTATTACAGGTTAAACCTTTAAGTAAACTAAAAAAAGTTCAAAAACTAAATTACTCATTCTGAAAATATCATTGGAAGATGATTTGCTTCATATACTAATGAAAACATATTTGATAACTTTAACTAACGGTTTAAAAATATGGGCAAGATAAAAAACCTGTTGAATTTTATTATGTACTCAGATCCCTTGAATGAGTGGTTGTGTTATATTCCGGTCATGGTTATTAGAATCGTGTCACATTAGAAATCTGTATGGAAAATTATTAGTAAAATATTATGTCTTTATTCGACTACGAAAATATAAGCGGAGCAGAAGTAATAGCTTGTTTCGAAAAAAAAAAGGAAAAATGCTTTTAAACAAAACAAAATAGAAATTGTAGTCATAATAATTTTGTGTTTTGTATTTTAAATTTTCCCCGTGTTGGTCCGGGCTCCTTTGTAGGATAGACCATCTGCCTTCCTTGCCAGGCAGCTCGTAAAAGGCGAGCAAAGACTTACGATCACTAACACCGTGACATCCGACTAGGTGGTAGAGTTTGGCAGCGACTCGCCCGGATTGGTACCACCGCCTTACCTATTCCTGCCGCCATAACGTCATGACGTGTTCCGGTTCGGAAGGTAAGGTAGCCGGTAGACTTACTTTTGCTCGAGGCCTAACATCCCGACCTCAGGTTGGCCACGCACCATTACCACCTTTGGTGTCTCTAGGCGGCGTGAATTTCTTACCAACATGAAATCCGTCTGCTTGTTTGCCTTCCTATAACATAAAAAGAAATAAAAAGAAAAATTCTTTTACAAATGTTTCGTCTTTTGTAAATAAGTGAAATATACATGGTCAAGTCTTTTATTTCACTTTTGTGATCACATTTGTCCAACTTGGTCCAATCCAGTATACGTTGGATTCAAATGTGAACACTGGTCCGATCTAATGCGGATAAAGTGATTTTACAAGAACTTCAGAACAGTAGCTTAAATTTTATCGACGTCGATAAAGATGGCTCAGCAACCTTATTTTATCTGTAAGATTAGTACTTACGTGAAAACTGGCGTTTACGTGACGTTTCTGGTAGAAGTCTATCTATTTCTACCTCAGATAAAGTATCCCCTAGATGGATCACATTTAAGTTGAATAAATAACCTATACCTCTCTCAATAATTTTAATGTTGATATCGTATGTGTCAAAAAGAGATAGC
>NJDD01003299.1:5286-29469 GCA_002245505.1 Calephelis nemesis | reverse complement strand
CCCCGTCGGGAATCGAACCCGAGCCTCGCGGTTGGTCGATGTAGTTAGGCGAGTACGCTAGCCACTCGGCCAACGAGGCGGTCAAAATACAAGTATTACATATTTACTTGACATCGCCTCCCGGAGAGGTAACGGGGAAGTAAGTTATTTATATAAAAGTAAAGTACATTCACGCCCATATCCCCGAAGAAGAAGTATTTATATAGTTTTAAAAATAGACCTTAAAAAACAGGATGTTCAAAGAACGCAAAGTTTTGTAACATGCATGCTGGTCATTGGACCAGACGGGAGATTTTATTTTGGCTAACCAAGATTTAGATCAAGGGCTGCCAAATGTTGTTCCTCGATATAATGGGACACTGTGACAAGCCAACTGCATCTGCCAGTTCCTCTGTGCTATTATTATAATTAATAAGAGAATAAAATTTGCAGTTTTTATATAGGGTTGCCACCATTCACATTTTGGTGATTTGCGCAGTGCGCTTCCTGGCGCCTCAACTGATTTTACATATGACCTTTCATTTATATCAGCAGACGGATTCTTTTGGAAATTTAAAATATAAGTCACTTATATAGACAATTAAATAATAAAATAACATATTTTTTATTCAATTATTCCTACACTAGCAGCCCGTTCCAGCTTTGCACGGGTGGATAAACTTCGTGGACAAAATGTTACTATACAGGTGCACTTTTCTCTTGTATCACTCTATTACAACGAAAAGCCGTTGCGTAGCTTTAAAGATCTAAATCAGAAATAAAAGCGACAAGCAGCGGAAAGCGACTTTGTTTCATGATGCATACATAATAATCATTCATACATAAATCATCATAATATTCATGGTGCGGTAAACTAAGATGGTAGTGGTAAATAAAAAGACGACAGCGACAGGACCGTCTCAAAACTATTTGAAATCTTACACGTTCAATATTTACCATTTTATCAAAAAAACCTTTGATCACAGGTCACTAGATTAGATTTGGCCATGGTAATTATAAAGAAGATGTAGTTTACATTTTACCAAACATACTGAAAACGGACGAAACCGTATCAATGTTTACTTAAATCTAGCAAAAACATTCAGTACAGTTTCTGACCTAATTCTGTTTAAAAATTTAAAATTTAACTGAACGAAGTCAATGTATAAAATCGGTGATCATGTTAACAGACGCGTCATTTAGCGTGCCGGAGGGAAAATCTTAGGACCATCTCCTGGATGTTACTCCTATTGTGTAAGTGTAACGGATTTCGCTACCTATAGGGTCCCCACCCTCCGGACCGTAACAGTTCCGGCGGCGGTGTATCCCCTATCCAGGCAAGTTGCACAGCACTCACAGCACTCTACAACCAGTGGTCTAGTAGGTAAAGAAATATTCAACTAATGCTCACCACATACGAGCTGACTGGCATTAAATAAACACACTAAATATCCAACTAAACAAATACTCTGATACTGAACTGTTGAGCTTAAGGCATTTACACTAAGTAAAGATAGAAACGTATGTTCATAAAAAAATACTTTACTAAACCTGACAATTTAAATGAATTAATGCATAAGTAGGTAGGATAAAAAGTTTTAAGGCTCCCGAGTTCTAAACCGTTAACCACCTTCACGTAGTAAATTCCTGTTTTTACATCTTCATAATAAACAACATAGACTATTTGATTTTAAGCAATATACTACAATATTATAATCCAAAAGCTTCTGTACCCAATCCTTAGATGACAAAACGAACCTGATTAAATCAATGTCATATTATTATTAGTTTTGAGTCAAATAACTAGACTCGCTTTGCATAATTCTGTGCTTATCCCAACGTTGTATGGAAGCGAGAGTTTGGTATATCAGAAAGATCATGAAAGTAGATATGTGCGTGTTGTAGGTGGATAAATGCGGTCGAAATGAGAGCACTACGGAAAATCTGCGGTGTAACGCTCGCTGACCGCATTCGTAACAGTGAGATCCGAGAAAGAGTGGGATTGAAAGAAAGTGTTGGTGTTAAAATGCGAAAGGGCATGCTCCGCTGGTTCGGTCATGTGGAAAGAATGACAGATGAAAGATTGACAAAGCAGATATACAATGCGAAATACCTAAATCCATCCACATGATGGATTTAGGTATCCGGGGAGACCAAGGCTGACATTTAACGATCAGATCAATCGGATATTATCCGAGGGTGGTGTCAAGAGTTTCCAAAACCGGCGTGTTTGTATGAAAAGGGTAAGGAATGTGAAGGAAGCATGACAGGTTTGTCAGGATCGTGAGGTCTGGCACTCGATACTCTCTGCCTACCCCGTAAGGGACTTGGCGTGAAGATATGTATGTATGTATGTATGTATATTATTAATTAGTGAAGGCAAAGTGGACCCCTTTTTACGGAAATTTAGCGAACGGAGAATTATTGTATGAAATTTGGCATAGTTATAGTTGTATGAGAAGTGCAGAATAATCAATAATAATGCTTTTAAATTGAAATCAATGAATATAACAATATGCATACTGCCATGCATTTGACACACATAAACAAATATTAATAATGATAAAAGATCATAAATGGCGCACAAACTATATCCATAGTGTTTGGAAACAAGTAGTTTCAAACAAGGTATAAATGAAGATGGCGTTTCTGTCAAAAAGATAATCAACAAAGAACCTTAATTCTGTTTCAACATTATATTTTAAAAATTTATATTAAATAACTTATAATTAAATTTCTTTTTAATACATAATACTATGTAAACTATCTTCACGCCTATATCATCAAAGAGCTAGAGGTAGAGGCACAAACAGGGTACCCACGGCAAGCCGTGGACATTAAGTCCCACAAAGTGATAAGTGGCAAGCCTATGTGCTAACCGGGCACATGTCCTATCCTGATCAACCTTTTTTTATTAAAATATTGGAAATACGCCCATTTTCTATTTTTTGTTGCCCGACCCAATAATCGAACCCGGGAGCCCAAAAAGTTAAGTCTGACGACGGACCGCTAGACCACAGAGGCGATCAATACTATGTAGTGATAGGTTATCCAAAAGTTAAGACGGTTTCTAAAATTACAAATAAAAGAAACACGAGTGACAACCCTAACGAAACAAACAGTTATAGTAAGTGTCGCAGTCAGCTGTCGGTTGTGCAACGTTGTGTCGGCTGAGGTGACCGCTGCACTTACGTAAGGTTTATTTCCGTGTGACGTCACGGGCTTTTTCGCATCGTTACTCCAAGGTTGCCAAGGTTTTGGTCTATAGCTTCATACTGACGACAACTTAAAAATTCTTTGCCTACTTTCTGTCGTTGCTTGATGTAATTAAACTTTGTATTGGACAGAACACGGCTGTTACTTATTTACAAATACAGGTTAATATGTTATTAATTAACGGAGGGCACTGATCCAAAACACCTCCCTTTCAGCCGCACTTTTAAAGAAGCAGGTCGTCGCGGCAGGGAGTTAACATCCATTAAAATAAATATAAACTTTAAGCATAAATAGTTGCGGTATCTGAAAATACTGTAATAGGTTCGTGATAATACCAAATGTTTTTTTTTTTTTTTGGAATGACTATTGCGTTGCCAACCTCGCGGTTTTTACTACTTCACCGGGCTTTGTGGGCCGAGCAGAGTGCTCAGCCCGAGACATCATTATTTAGATGGATTGGACTGTTCCCTACAACGCCAGCAACAAGGGCTGTCTCCCGGGAGACCGTACCTCGACTTGGTGCTGCGTTCTGGTTACTGGGTGGACTAGGTGGAGGAATAGTGGCGGCTCGTCGCTCGGCGTTAGGCGCCGGGCGCAAGAGAGGTCTTCGTCGCCTAGACCGGCGGCGACGGTGTAGTGTTGTGAATACCAAATGGAGACGCCATATACCATACTAGCGATCTCCGCGACTTCACCCGCATCCTATTGAGTACGAACAAAGTGTAGGAAGGGATAGAGTAAACGATCGCAGCGCATTCTGCGGCAGAAATGTGTAACAAAAGGTGTTAGTGAAATTTAATAATCAAACGTTGTTTTGTAAATGGGTCATTATTCTTGATGTGTAATAACCAGAAAAACAGCAGACTATGTAAATGATGATGTAGACCAGGGGTGGGCAAATTACGGCCCGCGGGCCGGATCCGGCCCTTGAGAGGTTTTAATCCGGCCCGCCGAGGGCTTTTTTTAGAAAAAATATGAACCTCCTTAAAAAAATGAATGGTCGAAATGTTAAAAGACTATTGAAACTTGAACAATTAAGGTACTGCATCGATACTTCAAACATATATATTGCGTATTTCATAATATGTTCAGACTTCATAAATATATTTTATTTTAATAAAGGATTGTAAAATAAAATAAAATAAAATTATGTTGTTTGAAATTAAGTTATGCTTATACAACGTTTTATAATCGTAATATTTACTGCTATTTTTAGGTGTTTTAATAAACCGACCCGCCTCAAGATTAAAATTTACTTGCCCGCCACTAGATTTTTTTTAATTTACTGGCCCGTGGGCAAAAGAATTTGCCCACCCCTGATGTAGACAGTGAGTGTACATTTTATATTTTTCCTAAAGCAACCTGAAAAATAGATCAAAGAATCAAACGGAAAGCTGTTGTTAAAAGGTGAAAGTAAGTGATGTTGGACAAAACCTTCAATTACGACATTAATTCAAAAAATGTTGTAGGATATTTACCAATTATTGTATTATTGTTTATTGTTGATGATGAATCGCCATGGTATCCAAAACCTGACGATAAATATTTCATAGGAGGCAAAAAATCTACTGATCCCAAAAAAATATGAAAGCTGTTGCACAGACAAAAATCGTTTCAAGACCACTTTTAAGTTGTTTTGCTTTGTGTCCTACTGTCTGCGAAAACAACAAACCGGGAATTTGCTGATATGTCATCAACAATACCTACTATGAACTTATTTAGTAATTTCTAATTTTCACTAACAAAATTAACTACCTACGTTTTGTTAATTTTGTCGCCTGTGTCTAGCGGCGCATAGGACTTGACTTCTTGAGGTCCCGCGTGCGATCCCCGGGTTGGGTAACAAACAAATAGAAAATGTGTATTTTCAATTTTCTAATAAAATTAACGTTACTCGGGATTGTCTACGTGCCCGGTTGGCGATAGGCTTGCCACCTATCACATCGTAGGACTTAGTGTCTTCAGCTAGTCGTGGGTGCCCTGGTTATGCGTCTGCCTAACCCTTCGGGGATATGGGCGTGAAGATACCTAAAATTAACTATGACGAAATGTACCTACAGTTTCAACTAAGTAATATTTATGGATTCTAACATTTTTAATGAAAATAAAGGCTGGATTAACATTTTCTGAATTTATTCTATTTAGGAACGTAATACCCCGCTTTACGCGAGGGATACGTTCCGAAAAAAACGGCATCAATGATGTTTCAAAGAAGCAGCCAGAACGGATGTAAAAAATTCAGGTGATGATGTGGGGCTGGAATAAGTGAAGCAAATAGTTTGTCGGAAAGTACTAACGTGTAGAAAGGAGAGAGCATTCATGGAACAGTTGGGGAAGCTATTTCAAAGTGAACTTTTGAGTCAATGGCAAGGAAGGAAGGGCATGCTCTGTTGGTTCGGTCACGTGCAAAGAATTACTGATATAAAAAAATAACTAAACTAATATACAATGGGAATTTTAATAGATATAGGTACTGGTGGAGACGTTCGATGTGATCAACATTCCACAATCAAATCAATCGGGTTTTAACCGATGTTAAGAAATGGATGTGGAGGAAGCTATTACATTTAAGAAACTTGGTGTTAACTTATAACATTATAAATATTGTACACTATGAATTAGAAGCAGACCACACGTTAACACTTAACCTTAGTTGGTAGTTTGGCATACAGAGTATCTCTGACTAGTGTGTTGTTCGGCAACATATAAGAATATTGTCATACAAATTTCTTGTTCTTCTAACGACTTGTCAATAATGTTTGTGGTTCTTATCACAATAGTTAAGAAACACAAAACCGCAAACATTATTGACTTGACATGACTTTATGTTATCCTCTTAATCCGTATTGTTAATACGGATGCTTTTATCCAAAATGGGTGTCAGCCTTTTTTAAAAATATCTTCTCTTTTCGAACAACTTAGAAATTACTGGTGGCAGTGAGATAGGTTATAAAATGTGAAGGGCTAAGGGGAAGAACTGGCGTAGTCACATTCTTTAAATTTTACAATCCATACAATTAAAGTTCCGACAGCATTTTATATCTGATTCATAAAATCTGCTCATGTGCTAGAAATTGAGTTTGATAGCTAATTTAGTACACTACAAGCGTATGTAACAGTTTTTTGTGTAAAAATTGCCTAATAAAAAAAATAACTGATATTTCATTAACAGACCCTAACAGTCTGGGAAACAATTAGGTAAGTCCAAAACTTAGCCTGTTTTTCCCATGAATTATCGTTATTGAGGTCCATGCTGAAGTTAAATAAAACTGAATATATTTATTAACTTGCTAACAATAATTTCTTTGGTGGTAATAAAATATTTGGTGATTGAAGCTTAGTTAATCCTCGAAAAACAAACGTGACTTGTCAACATCACTCTGACATTTCTCGTTCGTGTGCGTTCCCTTGTAGGGAAAAATGGTCAAGTCATGGACTGTCTAGTTAATCTTTTTTTATGATATTGGAAGGCAAACAAGCAGACGGATTTCCTGATGGTAAGAAATTCACGCCGACTAGAGACACCAAAGGTGGTAATGTTGCGTTGCCAACCGTAGGCCGGGATGTTAGGCCTCGAGCAAAAGTAAGTTTACCGGCTACCTTACCCTCCGAACCGGAACACGTCCATGACGTTATGGCTACAGGAATAGGTAAGGCGGTGGTACCAATCCGGGCGAGTCACTGCTAAACTCTACCACCTAGTCAGATTTTTTTTTCTCGAGCTGTACGACTGTGGAATGTACTCCCCAATGAAATTAGAAACAGTCCATCCAAGTTATCCCTTAAACGTCACCTTTCTGCGTATCTAGCAGACTAGATGTATCAGACATCACTTATCGTACCATATGTATATATGTATTTGATTGTGCGTTTATGTGTATGTTTGTGTGTGTGTGTGTGTGTGTGTGTGTGTATTTTATGTATCATTTGTATTATTTCTATATTTAAATAGTATTTATTTTACAATAATTATTCCTGTGCACCCCATCCAACTAAGCTCTCTTAATGAGTTAGGTTGACTGGTAGAGAATGCCATGCTGCATTAAGTCCACCTTTGAACACTATTGTGCATAAACTTTAAATAATAATAATAAATAACAATAAAGGTCATGGTATTAGTGGCGATGAGCCTACGCTCGCCTATTACGAGCTACCTGGCAAGGAAGGCAGATGGTCTATTCTACGAAGAAGCCCGGACCAAGATTTGTTATTTATGAATACTTTAAATTACATTTGAGACACAGCTAGTTTTACCCTTGTTTGTAATAGCCACAAGATAATCTAAGTATTTTTGTGGTTAATAATAAATTATAAGTTATATATCATAAGTTAATCTATGATTAAAAAAAAAATTAAGAAAAAATGGACTAAGCCACTTTTCCTCTTAGCCCTTCATGTAGCTTTCAGAGGAGTTTTGCAAAGTTTAGGAATCAAAATTAATTCCGCCACCTTTCATAATCTTGGTGCGTATTAATTAATAATTATAATTAATCTAAACGATGAATTTATAAGATTTATAAGTATATCTATTCCTTTTTAAATATAAGTTTTCAGTATTATTCCTGTTATGTTTTTTTATGTCTTTTTAAATTTCCATTGTTTAAGTTGGTTTTATACCATAATCACAGGTTTTCATGATATCATAAAATAGTTTTCATTGCCTTCAGTTGGCTTGACCATATGTTCAAGATGATTAGCAAACCTGATGATTAGCAAGCCTTTTGTTCATCACTTACGGCCCATTTACCACATAACTGAAATTTGGGTAACTCATCTTTTCAGAATTGGTTATAGTTTTCCGTTAACAGAACTAAGTCTGACGTTAGATATGATTTATATAAACATATTCATATAAACGAACTATAATTACATTTGATTTCACCAAAATGTGTAATCAACACAATTGAGTAGGTACCTATGTAAAGTTGTGATTTTTATACTAAATACATGAAAATGTCTTTTTGTCGTCATTTTTGTCGAAGTATCGTATCTGTTTTATATAGCTGTCAGGAGGTGTAAAGTTCGCCGGTTCGCCTGGTAAATCTTTAACAGCGAAAATATTTGATTATTTGAATAAATTGAACAATTGTCACAGAACATTATCACTCTTGAACATGGGCTGCATTACCACTAGCAAACAGAAATGGAGAATAGAAATATGTGCACAAGTGCGAAACCGGGACGTGCCGCTAGTAAATAAATACGTTTAAAAGTAACGTAACTTAAACCAGTTAGACTTGTTAAAAATGCTAGCTTAAGAAAACTGACTATGGATAAACGGCACAATAATGCATCATTTACGATGGAACCGTAGCTGCACGTAGACATGTCTACGCCCTCGTGTACCGTAGCACAGACCTTGGGCGGCCTTCGCCGTTTTTTGACAATGCTGTTTCATATCGTAGCTTTACACTCCGCTACGACATGGCAACACAAACTTAGGGTTACAGTTTTCGAAATATGTATAATACTAGCTATTCCCGCGAACTTCGTTCCGCCCGTTCAGTTTGTATGGGGAAAATTAAAAATGTTGTTTTTCCCAGTTTCCTCATAATCGAACAGGATAACATGTATCCTATGTCCTTCTCCTGGTTCTAAGCTACCTAACCACCAATTTTCAGCCTAATCGGTTGAGCCGTTCTTGAGTTATAAATAGTGTAACTAACACCACTTTCTTTTATATATATAGATTAAATGGTTACTTTGTATAATTGTACTTTCTATATTTTGTACCGGCCGCTGCTCTAAGTCAACTTTACTACACAATTTTAATTCAGTTCAATTTATTTATTCACTTGCATGCGCAACGACTGACTAACAAGCTTAGCCCACAACGTTGAGTCGACAAGAGTTTAATTCTAGGGTCGGGCAACTCAAAATGTCTGTTATCAGTTTTCTAACTGGATAAAAAAATTCTAATAAAAATGACCGGGATGGGATAAGTTCACGGTTGGTGACAGGTTTGCCAGCTATCACATTGTGGGATTAAGTAAGATTCGGATAATAGCTGGGCCTCGTTATACCACTGCCTAACTCTTCGGGAATCTGGACCTGAAGGTACTTACTTTCATTTACTTTTAATCTTTTTACTGTTTATTGAAGTGAATCTTCTTTAGAATCGTTGTGATTTCAAACCGGATGCAACGGAAAAACGATACGAAAGAGACACAATAACAAAAATGTGTAGGATTATATATATTCATCTCATTCTTTTGTCGCTTTACTTCATTTAGAAATATAATGTTTGTTTGTTGCATATTTCTTTCTATGTCTCTTATAGAAACAGACTGACAGAGAAAGAGAGATTGATAGACATTGATAGACAATGATAGACACTGATTGTGATTGATAAAGATTGATACATTTATAGAGATTTATATACATTGATAGAGATTGATCGAGATTGATACAGATTGATAGAGATTGATAGAGATTGATAGAGATTGATCGAGGTTGATAGTGATTGATAGAGATTGTTCGAGATTGGTAAAGATTGATAGAGATTGATCGAAATGGATAGACACTGATAGACACTGATCGAGATTGATAGAGATTGATCGAGAGAGAGAGAGAGTTTCACTTCTATCGTGTGTGAGCCGCACACACACCTTTTTTTTATTTAGTGTCAAAAAAGTGACTGACGGATATAATATATTATTTATAAGTGTTTTTCTAGTTAATCCGTCGGTACTAAGCTTAATTCTCAAAAGAGACCTATAACCATTTATTGAAACTAGTTCCACCTTTAAGTATATATGTTATGGACTAAGTGATTATGGAGGGCATTATTTGTAATGCCCGGGCATTATGAATAATAGCTAGATATATCGGACCAAGCGATTAATTATTACCTAAACTTCATTATGAATCAAATTGTCTGGTCATTGTGAATATTTCTACGTGACTATTGGGCGATTTAATAATTAAACTGCGTAAGATGAAGTGCAGGAAGTCGAGAGGAAAACAATCGTATGACACGTGTTAACCAATCAGAGACCGAAATCACACAGGCATTGAGAGTGGGTTCTTCTGTACCACATGAACTCTTAAGAACTCTTAACTCGAAAGAAGATTTAGAAAAACTATTTTCTACTGAAAACAAATACCTAAAGAATTCTACAGAAAATGAACAAGAAAATTCCGTCAAAAATTATCAACGAAAATCTATCAAAACTAACCAATTAAAGCCATGGTGGGCTTGTTTGTATAGAAACCCTTGCTAAATAATAAGTCTGATAATCTAAATGTTTTAAGCTTTAATTTGTATTTATTGTTATTATTTTATTCAAAGGAGGAAACTTCTATTAAACAAAAAAAATATATTGTGTTATTTATTAGTGAACGTAAATTTGTTTTTCTCTTTTTGCGTTTGCTAACAAGGCCTAATGTCAAAAAAAAGAAAACAGTAATTAAACACGATTTTCATTACTCTGCCCAATAGGTAATAAATATTATATATAATACCCGGTCAATTTAATTACTTGAACAATTTTTATCAAACTGTCATCTCATATTAGTCATTATACATAATGCCCGAGCATTATGTATAATGACCTATTTATCACTTGGTCCATAACATATACAAACATTGTACAAAGAATTCTACATTAATATACACCGTATTTGCTTATTATGATATGATTTATGCAGAGATTGTTATTTGATCCAACTAATATATTTGTAGATTTTTTGTTGATGACGTATCTGTTGCAAACCGCTTGGTTATAACAATATCACCGAACTTTAAGTAAGAGCAGGGAAGATTTCGACAATGTATGCTAATCAGGTTGGAAATTTTTGAAGATAACCAACCTACTTTATTGTTAACAAATGAGTTTGTGTGACGATTCGTAAACTTTTAGAGCAAACTAAAATCACTTTCTATGTTGTTAAATCGCATATTAAAGAAACGCAGTCTTCACTAAATCGCCGCTCATATTTGAAGTTCGGTTCTTTAAAATCGTAACACCATAACGCTAGTGGCGGTTTCAAGTTTATACGTTGATCTGCATAACTGTACAATGATAATGACAAACCTATTACTAGCCGAGCACATGCCAATTACTTCCCGGCAAAGTTCATTTTTATTATAAAATTGAAAAAACAAACATTTCCTTTTTGTTGCCCGACCCGGGAATCGGACTGAGGATCTCATAAAGGCAAGTCTGACACGGGACCCCAACACCACAGAATATTAATGTATATATTAGCAACATACACAGATGATTCATCTTGATAGCATAATAAAAGGCATAAACGCAAAGAAGTCGACGCGTCGACGCCTGGCTTCGGCGCCTCCCCGACATCGGTCTATCGTGGTAGGGGGGCGCGGGGTTAACGAACTTATCGCAGCACTAGCTGCTCACCTGAAATGTAGGTTTTAGTATTTCACGCATTTTCTTAAAGAGCTGCGATACTTATGATAAGTAAATTAACGCGTTTCTGAATATTCCGAGCCTAAAACAAAACAGGAACTCTTGTCAGTTTATTTGTTTGTCTCCATGTCACGTGTGAGTGGTACATCAATTTAGATTACATAAAATTTTAAAGAATTCGTCGGCTTGAGACCAAAAAGTGCATGTTCAAATCCTTTCTAAGGCGAATTTCTATTTATTTCTTTAAAATTTCTAGAAATGTATCACGAGCACAGGCCAAGTGCTAAAATTAAAACAAAAGGAGTTCGGCTTCATCGGACTCGAGAAGTTCTGAAGCCCGCTTATGGCCAAAAATATATTTTTTTTTTGTAACAACAAGTTTGCAAGTACTGTACAGTACATAAAAAAACATGGAATTTTTAAACATCACTTAGTTGTGCAATTTCATAAAACAATATAAACTTTCCAGTAAATACGTCCGTAACGTTCATCTACTTTTTTGTTCGCCATAAATACTTAGTCTCAATTGTATCTCAATTATCTCAATCTCAATCATACAACTTACAAACACACCAATCTCATTGCCGCAGGATACTACCTATTTCATGTGGGGTCCCTCAGTGTATGACAGTCACCTTTATTGTTTATGTTTGCACTGTTTTAAGACAGTGGGCAACTTCAAATCCATGTTTCATCTAAATTCATAGGATATGTAAATCTTAAGCGTGGAGCGGAAGAATAAATGCAAAGTTGTAGGGAGGGTAACGGGTAGCTCCACTAGGCCTCAGACTGACGGCGCACCATTAACGTCAAATGTCCATAGGCAGATTTTTTGATGACCACCAGAACGTCATTGATTGTTTGCCTTCTGAGTTTCTTTTTCTTCATTTCCTTCATGCATTTAAAAAGATGCGTGAGGCTGAAGCATCCACCTTACAACTACAAAAAACAAATGTGAGATTTGAATTTTCGGCAGTTGTGAATTACGTTCTTGTGAGGTACTTAGGTACTGGAAAACCTAATTTTGTTTTTTGTAAATGTCATCTATAGAACTGCATGTACTGTATGTTGTACTTGCTATATTGTACTCGTACTATGTCAAGAGTATAAACGGCACAAATTCGATTTCCGTTTTGTATAAAATCGAGATTCAATAGTAACCCTACAGATTCATGATTGCCTCTCTCCGACTAAAAGTTCACAATTGGCGAGCAAATGTATATTGTTATTCGATGGAGATGTACCAAACCGGAAAGATTATGATTGTATATAGTCCCATATAAATTTTATCAACATCCTACTAGTAGATTACTATGACCTATTTTTCCAAAAAGAACCATTTAAATCGGTTGACTATTGAACGAGTAATTGCGTAACAATTGTACAAAAAATTAAAAAAACATATAGTCGAAGTGATAACCTCCTCTTTATTGGAGTCGGTTAATGATATTAAACTCTCTCAAAGTACAACCGGTACGACTTACGAGTTAACTGGTCACCTCGCGCTGTGATGTCATTTGTCATTTTTCACTGTCACATTCACAAACTCTACTGTATTTTGTTTCATTTGAGTGTGTGTACAACGATTACTCGGCCGGTAAAGAATAAACTTTAACGGGTGCAGTTTTACTGCGCTTGAATTATTGCATTAAAAAATTATAAAAGTATTTTGTGTCAAACATCTCCGTATTGTAATCTATGGATACGCTACATTGGAACTTTGGGTATTTTATTATTTATGTTATACATAGTGGCGAGTACCCAGACTGTAGAGCAACGCCGGCGACGACCGTACGGATGTTGCTGTTACTTGACAGGCATTTTAAAGCGCCCAAATTTTTGGACCTTTTGAACGGATGGACCGAGTTCGATGCGGATTTTTTGTAAACATATCAAAGCAATGGTGGATGAAGGGAACGTAACGGTACGATAATATATTGGTTCCTTATAGATTCGTCATGTCTGTCTGTTTGTCTACTGTCAACTGTCTGTAACAATCACAACTATATTGTTTAAACTTAGTAAACTCGTTTCTCGTCAACTCGTTACTCAACGATCGAGTGGCTAGCGTACACGCCTAACTACATCGATCAACCGCGAGGCTCGGGTTCGATTTACTATGGGAGCAGGCATTTGGGTGATGAACATTTAGATGGCTGTATTTCCGGGTCTGTGTGTTTAATAAATATATTCTGGTATCTAATTTAGTATATCTGTGTATTAGAATCGTTGACTAACACCCATAACATAAACATATAATTTGCTTACTTTGGGGTTAGATTCAATTTGTGTGAACAGCTAGTACAGGTATAAATTAAAATTTATGTCTTTTATTATTACTGTTCAATAATTTAGCTATGATTGTGGCTAAGTTTTGGTATTTTAATCTAATAGCTAAAACATGGATAACTTGGCAGCACTGCTACCATTTAAAAGTGGATTTTCGAAGGTGTGGACCAACCCATACAAAATCTATGGAAAAGTTGCATTCGGAATGGTGTGTTTCGTCACGCGATTCCGAACGCCACTTAATGCACCGGCCCGCTTGTCGGAACTCGAAAGGACAAATTTTGGTCGTGTGATGTAGTTTGTAATGCAGGCAAATCGAATTACATATATCTGTGGCGGATCTTACGGAATCGTGTAATGCAGGTTGAATGCAGGCAAATCGAATTACGTATGTCTGTGGCGGATCTTACGGAATCGTTTAATGCAGGTTGTAATGCAGGCAAATCGAATTACGTATGTCTGTGACGGATCTTACGGAATCGTGTGATGCAGGTTGTAATGCAGGCAAATCGAATTACGTATGTCTGTGGCGGATCTTACGGAATCCCTTTTTTTTTGCTTTTTTCGTAACGATTACTGTACTCGTTCTTGTACTCGTACTTTAAGAAAGTTAAGAATTTACTTTACTATTTAAGACACATTTTACATTTTTTACCTTACAAAAACAAAGTGGAGAACCTACTCTCTATTTTATATTTATTTACCTACCCTCTATTTCATATTTATTTAACATATTTTATATTTAAAACTAGCCGAACCGATGAACTTCATTGACCTTGCATTCGATACTCTCTCCCTGCAGGGGGACTTTGCGTGAAGATATATGTATGGGTTGACCTGTACGTTTAAATGTTTCTCTACATTCCGGATTTCAAGTTATTTGGTTACTGTGTATTGGTGTTGATAAGTATGTCTGTAATTTTTAATCTAGAAAACTTATGACTTCGAATAAAATGTTATTAATTACGTTTATGAATTATAGCCTAATTCACTTTTTGACTTGTTCCCCCCTACCACGGAAGCCCCTTTAATGAGTGGGATAAAAAGTGTCCTATAGCCTTCTTCAGAACGTAAAGTGCTCCCAAATTTCGTTACAATTGGTTCAGTAGATCCAGCGTGTACCGCAGTCGAGATACAGACACGCACACAACAATTGTTCTGAAAATTCTAATGTGCTCTGCTGCATTTTAGTCGCCCGAACATTTTTTTAAGTTATACTTCTTTTGGCGCGTTAGGAAAAAATGATGAGGGTAAATTTTTACGATGCGCGCGCACACCGTCACGAAAAACCGACATGATGAAGTTAGCTATAGATAACATTTTAGTTTTTTGTGATATTTTTATTAAATATTAAATAAACTTTATTTAACTAAATAATGCATTATAATAAAACTTTTAATGTATTAAATACCTTTTTTCTATGGTAAGTGTCATTTTGCCTACAAATGTAAAATAAGGCAAAAGATAAAATTTTTAAAAAGATTTTTATCTTATTACGCCGAAGAAGTATACATACGCGTATACATAAGTACACACACAATTTTTTTTTGCAAATATCTTCAATGTACAGAATATACTGATTTCTTATAGAGAAACCGACCCGGCAAACTTTATATCGCTTGACCTTTGTAGCTATTAACAGCTTTTATTGAAGAAAACAAGTACTGTTTTCCCATTTTCTCTGCAATTTTTCCAGGTATTTTCTCTTCATAAGAAACTTCGCCTGGTATTAACCAATACAATAAAAAAATATCCATTCGTTCAAGCGCGATGCGATGCCCACACAAAATGGAGATTCATTTTCATATATATATACCTATTTTGTTAATTTTTTTATAGATGACAACTTACCTATACTTAAACCACTTGCACTTTCTAGCAAAACTACATGTATAAGTAGTTCAAGCCTATGTAAATCGTACTATTTTTAGAGTGTTTGTGTCTGATTGTTTTTCCTTAACTTTATTAATGCAAAAACGAAATAAACCCTGGGGGGCGAGACAACAATTAATAAAACCAAGTTTAAATATCTCGCAACCTTCTACGTTCAGTTGAGATTGTTGGTACCGTGCCAACTCTACACACAAGGCTCTATCATCCCCAAAAATATAGAATATTACATAGCTACTTACCTAATATTATGTAAAAATTACAATCCTGTAAACTGCTTTGTGTGATTTTTAAAATAACTTCCTTCATAGGGGCACTACACTCGCGTCTGTTAGCGTGGGGAAATGTTGGAAGGATGCAAAAGGGAAAACGTCAACCCCGTGCCGCAGTTGGCAGCTCACTGGGTAGTTTTTGGCATTTAAACAACTAGCAGCTGCTACGGACGATTACTTGCATGCTGCTCTAGTTACGGCCACACAATGTACAGTAAGTAGCACATTAACTATAGTATGAAAAAAATTTTTATGGCTTAAGACAGTTAACAGCAACGGCTCTTCTGAAGGCGAGAGACAATCGTGGCCTCGACAACATGGATGTTACGGGTGTGTTTCTACCCCACCCCCTTGACCGGAGCTTGACGTTGCTAATATTGCACCCGGAATAGGTAAAGTGGTGAACCCGGGCAAGTCGCAGCACAGCACTCTGCCATCAATGGTCTCAGTGGTATTGATCCATTTAATCTATGCTTGCCATTTACGAGCTACCTGTCTAGGAGATAGATGGCCTACACGGAGGACCTGGACCAACACGGGGTCTTTGCGCCTACAAAAATTTCACGATATTTTTATAGCATGGATCACGAAATCCCCCTTTTCCAACCCCTAACTAACAGATCTTTTGAAGAATGAAAAAACCGTATAACATAGTAAGCTTTAAAAGAAATGGCAACTGGTAAATGAGGGTTCGGAGTAGACTAACTGAAGCTTGAGGTTTATTAGTGAGTAAGGAAGGTCGTGGCGTCGGCTTCTGGGCATACACTTTAGGGATATGATACCTCCTTGTAGTAAAATAAACTTTGCTTATACCGCCTTGTTGGTCGACGGCGTACACGCCTAATTCCATAGACCGACCGAGAGGATCGGGTTCGATTCGCGACGGAAGCAGGTATTTGTGTGATAAATATTTGGATGTCTGCCTTTTTGAGTCTGGATGATTATTAAATATAATTCTGGCATCTATTCAAGCATCTCTATGTATTAGAATGGTAAACTAATACCCATAACACAATCATATAATTGCCCACGTTGGGGTTAGATAGATTTAATTTGTGTCACTTGGATAAGTGTACACTTATCCAGATATACTTATTTATTTAATTTAATAATTTTGCAAGGATTATCACTTTTACGGAAGACAGAATAGCTCATAAGGGAAAAGGTATTTTTAGCATTGTGTCATTTGTAAGATTACAATATATCGGACACACAGTTCCCGTTGACAATTTTGGACTCAGGACAATTTTGTAGGTATTTTTGTAGCTGACAAGATCACTCTTCTTACCATTGTAATCTAAGAACCAGCAGCACGACCCAGCTTCGCACAGGTGGAGAAACTTCTCTGTGATTCTGTTACCCGCGACTTCCTCTAATTATTTAATATTTAGCTCTCCAACGCCACCCGTTGAAATTTTAAGATAAAAAGTAGCCTACTTCTTTCTCCAAAGTTTCATCTACTTTTTTAACTTCATTTCAGCAATTTTGGCGTAAAAATTGAACATACACTCTCTCTTTTCTAATTTTGATTCAGGTAAATTGTAGGAATACGTTCTTGTCTCTACAGTTTTATAATATGCACTTGCTACACAGCAGTCTAACATCAGGGTCTTGTTGATTATAAGTAATGTTTGAAACTACGCTCGCCTCTTACGAGCTGCCCGACATAGATATACATAGGCAGATGGTCTATTCTAGTATTCTAACACGGGAAAATTACAAAAGTTTAATTTAAAGAATGTTAATAAAATCCGAACCTGGATTACTCAAAAATCTATCTTTATTTTGAAAGAAGAAAGAAAAAGAAGAATTTGGAGAAAATTTGTCCAAACCTGGATGTAGTAGTTTTCTTGCTTAAAGCGGCAGTAAAACAATCTACGATCAACGTTTAGTCCAGAAAAGCTAAATGCTTTGGCTTTTATGTGCATAGAGTCAGAACTAGTCAACAATTATAATTTCATACGACGACTTGTCAATTTTGCAAATATGAAATAGCGCAATAATGTATTCATGGAATATAGGATAGACGGGTTCATGTTACGTGCAGTGCAGGCTATGTATTGAGACTGAGAAGCAGGTGTGGCAACACAGGCGTTAAGCAGGGTTGTGCGTTGTCAGCACGTTTGTTTATATTATATTCGAACAAGTGCTTCCCAAGGTTATTTTTTTATTAAATTTAAAATAATAATTTGTTTCATAAAGGGTAAGATCAATGAATGCGGAAATGCAAACCAGGGATATTGCGAATTTTTTCTGGATTAGCATCAACTGACTATCTGCATTGTTTTCAAAATCTGTATCCGCATTAATCAGCATGCCGATGTTATTGCTGATATTTAAAGCGTGACATGTCCGTTGAATGCGTGGTTTTCCATCAGCGGCGGGAATTTTTGACCAATCAAAGCTCAGACCAATACTTTTTTATTGGTCTGAAAATCAAAAATCATAAATCGTCACTTGTTCACGCGAACAATTAATGAAAAAACACTTAATTTTTTTTTGATAAAATATATTACACACCTTTAACACACCTAGTCTATCACTTTACAACTTAAATACATTTTAAACCACCTAAAAACCCCTCGTTTTTCGGGGGTATTAGAGATCTACCTATAAATAAGTTTAAAAAATTTATCAAAGCAAAATTATCTCAAAAAGGTTATTATACGGTCTCAGAGTATTTGGAAGATGAACATGCTTGGGAATAGAGGTTTCAATTTCCCACTGCAATTTATAATGTAATTTTTTGTACCTTTAATTTAAGTAAAAATCTGATTGTAATTAGTATTTTTAATCTAGATTATATTGTACCTAAATATCATTATTTGAAAAAAGACAAGCCCGCATAGTTTCTTTCGCCGGATCTTCTCAGTGTGAGGCCGCGATTCCGATCCGGTGGTAGTTTAAAAAATGTCGACGCGCACAAATACCACTTGTATGGTTCATGTGAATAAAGATTATTCTGATTCTGATTAATATATCATGATATAAGTTTTACGGGTGCGTGTGTATTGTGATTTGTGCGTGTACGCAGGCGCACCCGCGCTTGCATATGTGAGTGTGTGCGTGCGTGCGTAGTGATCCGCAAAATAATGAAAGTATCGATACTTACTCGATACCAAGTATCGCATCAAAAGTATCGATACTATTGGGTATTGAGTACTTTTTAATGTTTTAACTGACATAGAAAAAAGGTCGAGCTTACATTATGTTCTACTGATATGAAGTAACATTTGACTCAATATAATTTTTTCAAATATTTTACTCAGGATAGGCAGAATGGAGATAGGTCGGTAGTTAGAGGGATCAGAAGAACTTCCAGATTTAAATACAGGTATAACTTTACTAAGTTTCATTAAATAAGGAAATACGCCTTTGAAACACAACAGTTAAATATTATAGCTAAATATGGAGCAATAACATTCATTACTGAAGCAATAATTTTAAGAGAATATCCCCGTCAGTCTAACGTATTTTTATTTTTATAATGAAAGACTTTTATTATATCTGACGCATCAACAAACAAAAATTCAAAACTATTATTACACTCATCTACATATTGCTTCAGCAATGATTCTGCAGCACTGGGTGATGAACTGAGAGCTTGCAGTATCAGCTGCAATACCGCTGAAGAATTTTTCAAACTGAGTGGCTACATCTAATTCTTCTTATAAGTTCATATTGTCTATTTTCAAGTGATATTCGTTGTTGAAAATTCTGTTTCTTCCCGTTTCACAATTAATAATATTCCAAGTAACTTTTATTTTATTTGTTGAATTTTTAACAATACTTTTTAGATATCTAGATTTTGCAATCTTACAAGCTTTTTTAAAAATTTTGGAATATTTTTTTACATACCTATTCTTTAAATACAATGCTGTGATTGAAAGTTCTTTCATAATACAATTCATATAATCTTTTCCTACTTTTTTGAATTCCCAATGTTGCCCATTCACTTAAAGCTCTGTGATTACTATTTACTGAAGTCTGATTAGGTACTTGAGTCATGTAAAACATTAACAGTATCACTTGTCTGCTTAATAGAAGCAGTTCTGTTAGCCAAGTACTTGGCTGTCTTAAATATAAAAGTATATAGCGATAATGCTATTTGTCTTTTAAAGTAATCAGAAAGATATTTGATAACTATCTTTCATCACCAAATAATTAATCCTAACAAATGAATTTGAGTCAATAAACTCAAATTTACTGTCATACATTGACATTGTCTGTAATTTCAAATTACATTTGTACCTAATATTATTTTTAGCCTGTGGCAACTTTTTACTATACGGCAATGCAAAAAGATAGATTTTATCTACATTTAAGAGCGATGTATACAGTTATGTATACAGTTCTACAATAAACTTTCAATTATATGAAAGAACTTCCAATTAATAAATTTAAAAAATGTGTTTAATGTCAATTAAATCAAAAGGGTTATTATAACATTGCTGAATATTTAGCAGATAAGACTGCTTGGAATTAATTGCTCCTCTTCTTGCCAATCTCATATAATGTATTATTACATTAATTATTGTAAATATATTTTAAAATAAGAAAAAAAAGACAAGCCCGCTGAGTTTCTTGCCGGATCTTCTCAATGTGCGGCCGCGCTCCGATCCGGTGGTAGATTTATTATTATATAGACCCGTCACAAGTGCCTCCTGTAGGTTTATGTGAAATAAAGATGATTTATTATTATTGAAGTTATACTTCTTTTGGCGCGTTAGGAAAAAATTATGAGGGTAAATTTTTACGATGCGCGCGCACACCGTCACGAAAAACCGATATGATGAAGTTAGCTATATATAACATTTTATTTTTTTGTGATAATTTTATTAAATATTAAATAAACTTTATGTAACTAAATAATGCATTATAATAAAACTTTTAATGTATTAAATACCTTTTTTTCTATGGTTAGTGTAATTTTGTCTACAAATGTAAAATAAGGCAAAAGATAAAATTTTTAAAAAGATTTTTATCTTATTACGCCGAAGAAGTATAACTTCTAACGCGTGTACATAAGTACACACACAATTTTTTTATTGCCATTTACATTTTTTTTACTTTTGCTATTTTAGTGAACTAAAAGTCATATTTAAAGAAAAACTGTGAGTATAACTAAACTAATTTTGGCATTTGTCGAAACGAAATTATTATTTTCGACGAGATTCCGGTCGCATTGCATTTCACCTAGGTCCCTGTTGATACCTAGTATATTTCACTATAGCGCTTAAAATTATTCTTTTTGCAGCTTGGTTAGTTGTGGGCTTGACATTTCTCTAGTGCTAGGACGATCTGCACTTCCAGGTGGCACGTGCATACTTCTTTTACGACCTTGTATCCTTTTTTATTGTTTAATAACGACGGAAAAGGTTTTATTGAATAGATAATTAATAGTTATTGCTGTTGTTTCCGATTATTAAAATAAACTTTTATCATATATTAGCCTAGCCATACTTAAGACAACGTGTCCTTTAATCTTATATAAACTTTTAATTGTCACATTAACTTCTTGGTGCTTTGTCATAATACCACGTGGCCTACAGGTCAGTCATATGTAAGTGTGAAGCAAGTGAGCAATGCCCTTCGTTTCGCTTCCCTTCCCGCGAACGAAGTTCTACAACTTTTACGAAGTTTGAAAAATTCTTCACCAACGTTGCAGCTGACACTGCTAAAGCCATCACCCAATAACGCAGAAACATTGCTGAAGCAATAAGTTACTGAGTGTAAAAATAATTTCGTATTTTTGTATGTCGAGGCAAAAGATATAATTAAAGCACCTAATACATAAAAAATAAAAATACGTGAGATTCGTGGGGACATTCTATAAAAAATCTGGAAGTTCTTCTTAAATCCGGAAGTTTGGAACTGATCCCACCAACTATCGACATATCGCTGTTCTACCTACATTTAGTAAAATATTTGAAAAAAAAGAATATAATTTGGTGTCGTGGGACACCAGATAGGAACGAAGTTCCTTCGGCTCATGTAGAATCGACATAATTCATGAGTATATACTATGCATGCCGGGGTCGAATGAGGGAGAAAGAGAAAGCTATTATACACTACTCGCTTGTGCATACGACTGTCGCGCCTGCGCACGTCTCATTTAACGGTTTTATTGCACCCACTTTTTCTTACGGCTTTTACTATCACATATTTTTTAGTTCGGTCGCGCAGTAAAATCTCTATCTCCTCCAAGCCTGCCTTAAGGTACTTCGTTCCAATTATGCGTAATCAAATGTTATTACATGTTAATCAATTGGACTTATCTCATCATAAACAAATTAGTCTTACAAGGGGTAGATCAACAGTTGATGCTCGTGTTGAATTGTCAAAGAAAATTCATGAAGCCTTGGAGGCAATTGTTTGCGTTAACCATGATACTCTCAACTCATCAGGAAACTTCGCCATTATGGAATAAAAAATAAGTCACTCGATCTTCTGATTTCTTATTTGAGCGGGAGAATTCAGAAAGTCGAGATTGATGGTGTAAAACAGGTGCTGTTGTTACCATGGGTGTAAGCTGTTGCACAGACAACAACCGTTTCAAGGCTACTTTTAAGTTATTTTGCTTTGTGAAAATCCTACTGTCTACTAAAACAACAAACCGAAAATTTGCTGATATGTCATTAACAATACATGACTATTATTATTCAGTAATTTCGTATTTTCACTAACAAAATTAACTATGATCTGTTAATTTTGTCGCCTCTGTGGTCTAGCGGTGCGGCGTTGGACTTGACTTCTTGAGGTCCTGGGTTCGATTCCCAAGTCAGACAACAAAAAAAATAGAAAATGTGTATTTTCACTTTTCTAATAAAATTAACATATCCCATATATGTGCCCGGTTGACGATAGGCTTGCCAGCTATCACATTGTAAGACATAGTGTCTTCAGCTAGTCGTGGGTGCCCTGGTTGTGCGTCTGCCTGCCCCTTGGAGATATGGGCGTGAAGATACTTAAAAATATTTATGACGAAATGTACAGTTTCAATTATTAACTGGCTTCTAATATTTTTAACAAAAATTAAAATTGGACTAACATTTTCTGAATTTATTTAATTCAGGAACTTATTTCATGTTTTACACTCTACCCGCACCCGTAGCCAACTAACAAAAGAATTAACACATTTCCTTTTTTTTATAAAACTATACTTTGAACGTCGGTGATTGTTAACGTCAGCTATAATAAGTGCGTTTTACCTGAAAATAAAATACATATTAAACAAATTACCTTATTAAAAGTTTACTTTATTGAAAGATAGTCGTTTCCGTTTCTGCCGCTATGGCCCTCTCTTTCTACCCAAGTATATCCCTTTCGCTTATTGAAGTCACCAAGGAGGTTTGCTCCCTAGTGGTAGGGCAGGCTGTGGGAGCTAGACTTAAGATTCATTGAGTCTAAATAAACCAGCCAGTGATAAAATGTAAGTTTCTAATGTATAAATAGTTTAATATGCATTTCATTTTCAGGTAAAACTATCTTATTAAACAACTAATGACCGATATTAAGGCTTATTTTATTGAGAGGTGTTTGTTATTGCCTGGTGATGGTAATGACTGTGGGACGCAAATGTGAACAAAATGGGACCACTACCTACTGTGATAATGTATCGTAGTACTTTTTAGTTTTAATATCAGTATACATTACTAACAACAATATTAATATTCCCACATGGTATTATATTAGAGCTTTATTATAATAATTCTAAAATACACATGCTATGATAATAATTTTACTCGGTACATTTAACATTAACTTAAATACGTTTATTTACTTTAAAAATTAGTAATTATACTACTAATTAACTTAATCAAATAGAAGAAAAACGTTTCCATGCCTACACTATGTGAAAATCAATCATGTTTATTCATTAAGTTATGGTTGAAAAAACTCGACATATTGATGCCTTTACAATGTATATAACCAGGTGGAATAACCTCACGTTTGTAGAAATGGAACCACCACTGGTGTGTCCTGTTTCCTGAACACTACACTTGTACATTGAGGAGTTAGGTGTCATTCCGGAGACCGGGAGCCAGCAAAGTCGGGATAAATTATCTGCATAGTAGTTGTTTTTCGCTGGTGTATAGAAAATCTGACAATAGTCTAGTATTGCAAAATATGTCCATTAAAATTATAATATGCCCCCCCCC
>NJDD01003298.1:229236-271065 GCA_002245505.1 Calephelis nemesis | reverse complement strand
CGCCATGATGACAGTGTTATGTTCCTATTCGGAGACTTGCACAACTCGGCCACTGGACGGCGACGCACTTACAACATCTATGGTGCCTGCAGGTCACGGTCCCCTCTTACCATCTTATACCAGCGGTCGGCAACCCGCGGCCCGCCGACGTCTTAATTGCGGCCCCTGAATGTCTTGTAAATAAGTTATAAGCGTCAAAATAAATTCATGAACATTCCGAGCTTGTCCATATAATATACGCCGTATACTGTAGATTTATCCTTAAGAACGCGCTTCTTTCCATTCATTTTCATTTTTTCTTTGGGACATGACCAATTATACATAGGTATATTTGGCTTCTAGAGTAAAAATTACAATTGTGACCCATCTTCAGTTTATTTTGTCGCCTTGTGGCCCTTGCCTGCTAAAAGGTTGCCGACCACTGATCTATACTCATCGCGTCATTCAGACACTTCAAATCAGAAGTTAAAGTTTGCACATTACTGTAGTAGTGGAATAACGCAATAGCAATTAATACATTTTATTACATTATTTCGGTAGTTTAGGAGTCCATCGCGGACAAACAATGTGACACGTAATTTATATATTAAGATTTTCATATTTTGTAAATATGACAAGAACAGTTATTTAACTAAACTGTATTATGACACTTTTTATATATACAGAGGATAATGATAGGGGTTCTAGACAGTTGTAAACATTGGTTCGTATTCGTCTGGACCGTAGATTTAATCCAAATTCAATAATAGTCTGACGATGACAATAAAGTTTCCTCCACCTTTGTCTACACCCGTCTAGAATGTTTTTAATTTATGTCTCGTGCTTGCTTCCGTATAATAGTAGAAAAGAGATATATGCAAGAGAGAGAGAGTGAGAGAGCGATGGAGAAACTCAATATATATATATTTGTAATACCGTTTCCATGTCTACAACTAGGAAGTGTGTATTATTGTCAGACCTCCCATGTAGAAAGGAAGTGGGTAATACGTACGTTAAACATTGTCCAATACAAACAAATGTAGAGACGTTAGGGTGGCCATGATTGGTGTATGTTGTGTTTGTATATGTATTATTTCATTTGAAATAATCGGAGGTGCGACTAAAATGCTATTAGTGAAATACATATATCGATACTTGTATTTGCTCAAGTAGTCAACTTTGCAAGATCTTATTCCTTAATATTATGATACAAAGACTAAATGTTCCTACAGTAAAGGGATTACTAAATTTGATCTAGCATTCTGAAACATAATACAAAAAAATAATACCTACGAAAAATATTTAGACACCTGTTTAGCTAAACACTGATTAAAATTACATTCAACCAGTAACATGTTACACTTGGACGACGTGTCAGCATGTTATTGGCTGAGAATCCAAGACACTGTTTAGTAAAACGCGTGTTTAACGAGCGTTTAATGTTTGTTTTGTAAGACGGATACAGTTTACAGGATGTTAACTTTCCGAAAACTAAAAGAATGGATTCCGACCGTGATACTTTCTTGATTACGAGGATTTTTTGGAAATCTTATGTACCGTTTTTAATTTACTTATACAAAGATGACCGCACGTAATTTGGTAGGCTTAATATAGGTCACAGAATGTAGTTGTTATTAACCAATATTTTTTAGAAAGATAGGTTGTCATCCTATATAGGCCTTTTACTACCTTTACTTTACTACCTTTTCATAGGTAGTAAGATAAAGGGTAATGAATGTGAAGGAAGCAAGACAGGTTTGTCAGGATCGTGAGGTCTGGCACTCGATACTCTCTGCCTACCCCGTAAGGGACTTGGCGTGAAGATATGTATGTATGTATGTACTTTACTACCTCTGTGATCTAGCGGTTCAGTTGTTAAACTTGACTGCATGAGGTCTCGGGTTCGAGTCTCTGGCCAGGCAAAAAAAAGATTATTGGGTTAATCCAATTTTTTAATAAAAAAACGTTGCTTTAGATTGGATATGTGCCCGGTTGTCGATAGGCTTGCCACCTATCACAGTGTGGGACTTAGTGTCTTCGGCTAGTCGTGGGTGCCCTAGTTGTGCCTCTGTCTACCTCTTCGGGGATATGGACGTGAAGATACTTTACTTTTACTTACTTTCTACCGGCTTTCATATTCTCTGTAACATTAGACTGTCATTATGGCGGGAGGAATAGATATGGCTGTGGATTCAGACCAATTGCATCCCAGTACTAGCCTAGTCGGTAATGACCCATATAATTTTAATGGTAATTGCTCGCCTCTTACGACCTACTTGGCAGGGCCGACACGGGGAATAGTGTTCAAAATACATTGCATTAGGTTACCCGATGTTTTGCAAAATATAAATGTCATTGGCCGAAAACAAGTACTAAATAATTGGTATTTAGGTAATACCGTGTACCGTTTTCCCCGTGTTGGTCCGGGTTCCTGTTGTAGAATAGACCATCTTCCTTCCTGTGTCAGGCAGCTCGTAAAAGGCAAGCATAGGCTTGCCGTCACTAACACCGTGATATCTGACTAGGTGGTAGAGTTTCGCAGCGACTCACCCGGATTAGTACCACCGCCTTATCTATTCCTGCCGCCATAACGTCATGACGTGTTCCGGTTCGGAGGGTAAGGTAGTCGGTTAACTTAGTTTTGCTGTTGTTGCCTGACATCCCGGCCTCCGGTTGGCAACCAACCATTACCACCTTTGGTGTCTAGGCGGCGTGAATTTCTTACCATCAGGAAATCCGTCTGCTTGTTTGCCTTCCAATATCATAAAAAAAAATGCTGTGTACTTTAGTATCATTTAACGTAATTTCACATAAATTCTAAAATGAAGTTATAATTGAAATGTTGTAGGGGCGCCATATTCATAGTACTTTAGTGGATGCGTTAGACAAATGATTTATTCCTCAGCTTTAAAGCTGTAAATGCGATTTCGTAACAAGTTAACACCAAGGTTCGTTTTTGTCTCAAGTTTTGCAACTATGTTGTGATGTTATGTTGGCGGCCTCTCGGTAAGCTTACTCAATACAAGTAAAATCATTTACGAGTATTTATGGGTAGCCATAATCCGAGGCTTTGCACGCGCGGCAATGAATATTCAGACACAATCGTCGTTTCTTGACTTGATTTTATCGACTCTGATAATGTTATCGGGACTTGTTAACTATACTCAAGCCATCAACTAGGCTACGTTTATTAAAAATTATTCCTAGCGTCTTTTATTAAAACGTGGGCCGGGATTATATATGTGCCCTGTTGGCGATAGGTCTGCCACATATTATGTTCTGGGACTTACCAGAATATAATATGTGAATGAAATATAATATGTGATAACTTAGTGATAAATAAGTTATCCCTTTTACATCTTCGCGGATACAAGCGTAAAGATAATTACTTCGATTTCAAATCAAGTCTCACTACGTAACAAGATAGTAGCAAACCTATCACTAACCGAGCATACTTGGGTTTGCCGAGATTGACCCGGGGCAACATTGTTTTTGTTATTGATTCGAGACGTCACGTAGTCCTCGCCGATACAGGACCATTAGACAGAGGTGATTCCCTGCAGTAACAGCAACTGGTGTGACGTCATTGCTATTTACTCGGGATGTTTCCTTTAATTGATTGCGGGCTGATGCCATAGTAAATCTATTTATTTGAAGGTAGATCAATTTATGCAATCAACTCTGAGATGTTTGCTATTTGTTAATGAAATATGTGTATTGTTCCAGGTACGATAAGTGGGAGCGGGGCGGGGCGGGCGGCGCGNGACACCCGCGACGCGCGCGAGCGTGAACCGCGCGACTCCCGCGAGCGTGACCGCGAGCGAGACCGCGAGCGCGAGCGACAAGCGCGCGCCTACCAAATGTCGCACGCGCACGCCGCCGAGACCGACGCCTCGTCGCTTTTCCCAGCACCTATTAAAGTAAGTTATTTTATATTTATCATATCACTTACTTAATGTTATGGATACTGTTTAGAGTTTAGTGAAGGCACACTACGTCGTCAATGTATAGATCTTAGGCTTAGGCGTAGAATGGATGAAATTGCGCCAAGTCGCGTCGAGACGTGTGGTCACGTTACATAAACACATTAGGAGCGTTTTTATTTTAAAAATGTCAGGACTGTGTTGTGCTACATAGGTACGACTGCGTCAGCAAAAGCCGAGCTATCATTTTATAGACTGCCTACTAATTTTGAAAGGTAAGAATTAAATATTAATATTCGAAGGGTAGAACATACTCGTTAATTAACATTTCAGGTTACAAAATTAATTAATTTAGTTTACTACTCGTGCATATAAAGAACAGGATTGGAAATGGAAACGGTTGTAGTCACCTCTGGCTCCCGCGCTATAGAATATGTTAGTCAATATCACCACAGTGTAAATATAAGTAGATATCACCGTCTGAACAAACGGCCAAATGTTAATTAGTTACTACAATTCGATTGATTAATCATGTCAGAACTCCTTTTATATTCCATAAAGTAAACCATGTCTAAAACTTTAAAAATGGAAATCCCATAGTTTCAATGGAACATGTAGGTATATATTTTATCGAATAGGCTTAGTTTCCATACTGTGTCATACTTATACTGTGATATTGTCGTATCAAGTTGGCGCGACCATAGTACCTTTAAAGTTTAGTTGGTATTAAAAATGATAGCGACAATCTTCTTATCGCGGTCTCGTAATGCAACAGATCCAAGAATCGATATTATGTGATACGGTCAGCAAACATAAAATAAGTAGATAGGATAGCTGTAATTTTAAAACAATATTTATTATACACCGTGTAAATGACAGCGTACCGAAAAATTAAACTATGGCTTCTGTACATGATAGACATGCATAATATGTAGTTGGATTTTACTAAAATCTCTTATTGCAACAATTATATACCAGAATCGTTGTGGTCAGCAAGATCACGTAGTTTAGTATTTTTACTTATGTGGTAAAAGTTTTGAGATTTTATATTTTTTTTACAAATTTCATGTAGATATGAATCTTTTTTACTGTCAGTATAACGATTTCTCCGGACCCACAATATCAAGATATTCTTTTGTGTTCCGCGTGACACAAACCCAAGCCCGTTGTAAATGTCGCGACTCGCGTGATCGCACGTAGTAAAGGAGAATGAATGCAGTTTCGGAACGCGCCGCACGTGCTTCGTGTTTGGACTCGGACACTTTATTTGATAGTTCATTTCTTTTAATGAAATCTATTTGTGTTGCTTTTTATTAGCTTGTTGCTGTATTTTCTAATTTTATATGTTTTTCTTTATCATTTAAAATGTGCTATTTACGCTTCGTCCACATTCGTAACTGGTTACGAATAAAGATTTTTTTTCGCCCTTTCATAAACAGTTACCAAATAAGATTTTTTTTGCCATTTTCATAACTAAAGCTTCTTGTCACCTTTGGTCTCCTAGTACTTTTTTCGTAATAATTATTTTATGACGTACAATGTATCTTTAATATATGCTAAGTTAATAATTAGCACATATAAAGTTAAATTTGACCTATGGGGCCATCCATAAATTACGTCACGCGAATTTTAGTACTTTTCGACCCCTTGCAACAGGTTGTTACATTTTTAGAACCCCATCCCGCCTAATGTGACGTCACACATTTTTTAAATTTATGCATGTAGGTATCTAAAAATAATCAAAAGAAAACAGTTATTTTCATTTTTTTACTTATTTTTATTAAATAATCTTTAATAAAACCAACATAAAGTCAAATATTTCTGATAACAAATAGAATAAGCGACTAGTAAGGAAACAATAAGCAACTAATTAATGTTAATTGAAAATATTTATTTTAAATATTAATTTAGTGTCTGTTTCACTTGCATTACAACATGGCTCTAGGAATCAATGTTGTTACGGAAGAGATAATCTAATAGCGAGAGTGCGAAATTTTTAATTAATATATATAGATTAAGAATTATCTGTTCATAGTTTTTTGTTCACATATAAATTTTGTGTTCTAGTATTTTATAATGTGACGTCACAAGGCTTTCTATCCCCCCTAACCTCTTGTCACATTAAGACGATACCCTCCCCACCATTAACGTGTGACGTAATTAATGGATGGCCTCTATAGGTACAGAAGTTTTTAACATAGTAATAGAAGTTTAGTTATTTATTAATTATAAAGATTATATTTGTGTATTTCATAAAAATAAGTTATGAAAACTTACGGCCACTAAAAAATTAGACACTTACAAAAATATCTTTTATAAAAACTTCACGAGGAATTGAGCACCATGTTAGGGCAGTTCATGTGCCACAAAAAAATAAAGACAAAACTAAATTTATGTAGTCAGCTACAAATTTTTTTTTAAAAAATTCTGCACTCAACATCCCTCGTTTTTTATGAATTCGTTACAATCTAGTCAAAACTGTACTTTCGTATTCAGACAGAGTAAGAGAACTTTACCATCGTTGCGCGATCTTAAAATAGCTAATGTCTAGAAAAATAAATGTTTCAACTCGCAATATTGTGAATGTAGGGCTCGAGGCTACTTTTTATATCGCGTTAACGTCGTTATCGTGTTTATCGCTAAGGTTCTCTTCAGGTTATCGATTAATGTACGACTCAATTTTTAAGACCTAGTACGTGCAAAGCTCCTTTTTCTACACTGAAAGAAAGAAAGAAAATTATTTATTTGCGGAATATGTGTGTAAATAAGATGTTACAAAAATATTTAAGTATATCAACATATTCTACCATATTTTGGTGTGCAATGTTAACATTTATAAAAAATATTATTTAATTACATATGCTTTAACTTTTAAGCCTATTATTTATATTTATAACTAGTTTAATTATTTATTACCAAAAAAATAAAACTATAATTAAATTTAACCCTGTCTACCGTAAACTACTATCGTTTCCAAACCTAGCCAGATAGGAGAAGAAACGGCGAAACAAACTCCTCGGCAACCATCACTTTCATTACATTTAGTTAATAATTATTAGTTATTTTACTGTAAATTCTTATCTACAAGAAAATCCTTGACACTATAACATGTTTTATCTAACAACAAGTCAAATACCTTCCTTTATTTTTTTTTAATGGAATTTATTTGAGATTATCAGGAATTTGGTTGTATATATACGAATGGACATGCAATTAACATTATTTTTATAAATATTAAGTTTTTGGTTCGGCACATGCAATTTCTCACTATTTCTAAAACATGAAATTCCCAATATTTCAGCATTTGTTTTAAACAAATGATGTTTTTTTTTTACAAATACACATACATATACATACTTAAAAAGCAGAAGTTAAGGTTTATATTTTATTTTGACTAAGTACTAAACAAGTGGATTTGGTTGTTTTGTGATTTAACCTACCTGTCTGTAGCAGGCATAAATATCGTGCGTCAGCATACAGCGAAAGGCAAGTGTGAAGAGTGCCTTATTTACATATTTTATCAAGATGCTGCCAAACATTTGGTATCTTTCCATAATAAATATAAATAACGCTAAAACAAGTCGTTAACTACACGAAATATTGTGCATCCGTGTTGTCTGCGCCATGTTTCATTTTTATTTTAGATGTTTTAAAGATCTTTAGATTAGATTCCATTTTGTGTGAATGAGTGACTTTGTATCGCACTAATTTGTTAATAGTACCTTGTTAGTAGTTACCTTGCTATTTGTCTATTCCGGACGCCTTGCGTCAGTGCTCGCCGTTTATCATCCTTCATCATGTTTCGTGCTGAAGAGTAGAACTGCCAGTACATTTGCACACGTGGCCTAAGATTCTGACCATAACATAGCGACGCACTAGTAAATAGGAAGTTACTTGAGCGGTTTGTGTTAGTCGATATAATCCAAAATAAGATATCTTCCGAAAGACTTTACCGATTTGGCTAATTCTTTTTTTATTGTGTTAATTATTATCAGGAGAAGGTTCCTATGAAGAGAAAAACTGGGAAAGTTGCTAGGAAACTGGGAAAAACAATACTTAATTATTTCCCATACTGAACGGGTGAAATGAAGTTCGCCGGGACAGCTAGTGTAAAATAAAGTAATTAAAATTGTTCAGACCGCGGTTGTTTTGATTCAACATGAAATAGTGAATTGACGTATTTTAGGCTACCAGTTGTAAGTGGGTACCTAAGTATTAGACTCTCTGTTACAGAAAACATATTGTTGTCTTTTTTATTTATTTATTTACTAGCTGCGCCCCGCGGTTTCACCCGCGTAAGTCCCAATCCCGCGGGAACTCCGGGATAAAAAGTAGCCTATATGTTATTCTGGGTCTTCAGCTACCTACATACCAAATTTCATCGTAATCGGCTTTGTAGTTTTTACGTGAAAGGTGAAATATTAATAGGATATTGGTAGGCAAACAAGCAGACGGATTTTCTGATGGTAAGAAATTCAAGCCGTCTAGAGACACCAAAGGTGTTAATGGTGCGTTGCCAACCTGAGGCCGGGATGTTAGGCCTCGAGCAAAAGTAAATTTATCGGATACCTTACCCTCCAAATATAGCGGCAGGAATAGGTGAGGCGGTGGTACCAATCCGGGCTAGTCGCTGCTAAACTCTACCACCTAGTTAGGTGTCACGGTGCTAGTGACGGTAAGCCTATGCTCGCCCTTTTACGAGCTGCTAGGCAGGAAGGCAGATGGTCTTTTCTGCAAAGGAGCCCGGACCAACACGGAGTGTACTATATGAACTTCATACAATTAAAGATTTCTGAGTCGCTGAGGAGATTGTTTTGTCTTTTCTACTTCTGACTGCCCAGGGTTGGAGAGGGCGATAGTTTGCGATGGATTGGGCTAAAGTTGATCACATTTTAAAATTATATAATTATGTAATTTATATAATTTTAAAAATATGTGTATAGGTTATTTAATAAAAATATTTAATAAACATAATAAACATAATTAATTTCTATAAATGGTAAAATGTTTACTTACCACATTGTAATAGATTATGTTATCATGCTTAAAATTGTTTTTATACATATAGATACAACTTTAATGCATATAACAACAAGCAACAAGAAGCAAGCAACAAGCAACGTTTTAATACATATAGATACAACTTTATTTTAATATTTTATATTTCTCAATAATGTAGCAGCGACTTACCCGGATTGGCAGCACCACCTTACCTATTCCTGCCGCCATAACGTTATGACGTGTTCCGGTTTGGAGGGTAAGGTAGCTGGTAAACTTACTATTGCTCAAGGCCTTACATCCCGGCCTTCGGTTGGCAACGTACCATTACCACCTTTGGTGTCTAGGCGTCGTGAATTTCTTACCATCAGGAAATCCGTCTGCTTGTTTGCCTTCCAATATCATAAAAAAATCTCAATAATAAATTAAACAGCTAGATACGAGTGCCACTACTAGTTATTATAAAGATAACAACCCTATCAATGCTGAGTGTAATTTTCTAAAGTGAAGTATATACCAGGGCTTGAGTACCGGTATATTTGGCCTTGGTGCGATACCGGTATCGGAGGACTACCAGTACTGTTAGTATTATTACTAGACCTATACCGGTACCTAGCGAGTACCGGTATTAATACCGGTATAAAAACCGATATCTAATTAAGGTAACCGTTAAGTACAAGTGCGACGTTGCCAATTTTCGTTTTCATCTATCAGTGTAAGACGTACGGAGCGGCAACCCGCTACGCCGAGACTACGACTACTAGGAGTTGAATTTTCGTATTCAAAGTTTTATTTTGTATATCAACATTTGTAACTGACTTCGGATAAAAGTTGATTATGTTTTCATTTATTTTCAGTCAATATGAAATTTTTGGATTGACATGTTACCTTAATTAGATATCGGTTTTTATACCGGTACTCGCTAGGTACCGGTATCTGGACGATACCGGTATACGGAGTACCGCTATCCACTTGGGACCGGTATCCAGGTATCGAAATGGAAAGAACCGCTAAATACCGGTAAAATACCGGTATTTTAATAATAAAAATATAGACTATAATTTAATCGCAGTAAAACTGCAAAAAACCGACTTCAAATTTGTAACATATGTGGTTTTCTCATGAATGCTAATGTAGACCTGGACCAAATTATAATGGGACCACCGCGGGAGTATAGACTTTCAATTAAAAAAACAAATTTGAAAATCCGTCTACAAACACCGGAATAATCGAGTAACATACATACAAAAAAAAAACTTATGGGTCGAATTGAGAACCTTCTCCTTTTTTCGTCGGTTGATAAATTAGATCTAGTGGAACGGTTACTTTTGCTATATATTTAATCAGAATGTAAGAGTAAGAGTTTTATCAAAGCAACTTATGCTGGGAATGAGTTTTTTTGTAAAACGTATGCCTGGCGGGCGCCCTTACAAATTCTACCAGGTGACAGTGGATAAGGTTCTAAATACAGCCTCAACGAAAGTCCCAATGTTTGATTTTTGTATTGCATTTTATACGTAACTTACACTTATAAAAATTGTACTATTCAAATCACAATACGTATCAAATTGTACCTTACAACATTATTGATATTCAAAAATCATGAACCACGAAAGCACTAAACGCTAAAGGAAGCCACGAAACGAAATAATTGTCTGGTGGAGGTCGAATTAGAAAAACAAAGTATAACAACATTTAAAAAGCAGCTCGCCTTATCGGGCGCCCGCGCGCCGACCGGTGACCCCCTTTGCTGCGGTGACATCTGATAGGGTTGCCAATTACTTAATACCTCGTAGTATTAATCAAGGTATTTCCAGGACGTTAACATTAGTTATCTTTAAAGTAAGATTGAATAGGTACCTTAGTTTACTTTCACCTTTTTGACGTCACGTCAGGTGAGGTATGGAATCATCATATTAAGCTCTGAGAATTAAAAACAACAACAAAAAAACGACAGAAACTACCTACCTGATTAATTCACTTTTGAATAAATTAAAAAAAATAACTTGATAGGTAATATGTTGACGTGATCCGGTTCAGATAATAAGGTAGCTGGTAAACTTACTTTTGCACAAGGCCTAATATCCCGGTCTCAGGTTGGCAACGTATCGTTACCACTTTGATGTCTCTAAGCGGCGTGAATTTCTTACCATCAGGAAATCCGTCTGCTTGTTTGCCTTCCAATATCATAAAAATGTTATTCTTTCTAACTCTAAGCTTTGTTTTTACGTATTGAGAACATTAAACTCTTCTGTGACATGTGATTTCTATTAAGATATTTACACTTAATATGCTCGGAAATACCCCAATGTTCAAGGACAATAGGAAATTTCGTATGTCTTGTCTAAAAATAAAAATGTGATTTAATTTTTCATTCCTCGTATTAATATATACCAATTAAAGTCTGACAACCCTAGACGTTGACGTCCGCGTCCTCAACATAAATATGCCACAATAATTAAAAAATCCTCACAAAGCCAGTACTTAGACGCGAAAAATTTTATGGGGCGTTTTTGTTTGTTTTGATTTCTTGGTTAGTTAGTTGGTCGTTAAAAGAGTTGATGTCTAGGTTTATTTGGTGTGCTGAAGTTGTTGGCGCAGTAACTTGTATGGCGTTTATTATTCATTAATACATACACTATTTTTAGTGAGCCGCGGTCTCCAGTGTAGGTGATCGCCTTATGTTCTTTGAAAGTTAAATACTGACGGTCAAATTCAGGTGCCTATTGACTCCAAAGATGGAAGCGACACGTTGGAAACCTGCAGCCGAGATGTTAAGCCTCTTGCTACCTGAGTTTTACGGGCGACCGTACTCTTTAAGTAGAAGTTTGACCGTGGTGCGATTGACAATTCGACGAAGGGTAAGGAAGAGATAGGGGCACCACTCCGAGTTAGCCACTGCAGGCCTCAGTCTGGTAACTCAGCAAACCCAATAGATTATTATACTAGCAGGCGATAACATCATTGCATTCCAATGCTATACTATGCACTGTATTTCTAATTCTAAGATTTTAATTTTAAACAGACCTCAAAAGTAGGAAGTTATCAATTTGATTGTGTCTGTGTTCCGAGGTGATCTCATATCATTTTATTATGATCCAACTAGTGGTTTTTTCATCTATAATACTTAGTCGGGTCATAAGTTCTGTCTAATGTTTATTGGTAAAAAATAATCACCTGTTTGTTTTTAGAATCATTTATTGCTCAAAATGAACTGAATAAAACGTGTCTTCTTATGTCAATTACGTTTACTCAAAACGAGCGCCGCGATTTTCAAAACAGGCCTTCAATCTGCGCAGTCAGTCGTCTACAGCAGCACTCACGAGGTCCATGTCAATATGGGTGGCTGCTTTAAAGTTGCCTTTAGTTACTCCAAATTGAGATGAGGTTTCGAGCAGGCCTTCTGCTCCAAGTGTTGCCATATTTTGTAATCCAACGTGTTCAAGTCTGGACTGGAAGAGAGCCAATCTTCGTGGCGGATGAAGTCAATATTATGTGTAGTCAGCCAGCCTAGCGTGCTTCTCGCTCTATGAGCTTTCGCAGAATCTTGTTGGAATACCCAGGGCCTGTTATTGAACAAGGTATGAGAAACAGGGTCCACAAGGTCCATGAGCACTGTTTTTGATACACAATCTCATTTGTTTTTACGCCTTTTTCACAAAGGTGTATCTCAGTTAAACCCCAATTTGAGACTCCTGAACCATGACTGAGGATGGAAAATGGCCTAGCCGAACACTCAGGGAATACAGTGACTTGCTACGTCACTGCTGTGGGCATACACCTTATTTATTTTGTTCTAGCTATCCTCTACAGTATTTTTTTGGGTCGGCAAAAACAATTTGACGGTGCATTTTTCCTGCGTACTGCTTCAAGAAAACGCGGGATCTTTTCAGTCTCATGTCCACGTATCCAAACGATGTCCGGTTTTTCTGTAATAAGCTCGTAGTCCTAAGTCTTCATTCAACACCCTTTCCACCGTGGTTTTTGCTAACAGTTTCTGCTTACGGATGGGATTTTTTTGAATTAGCGCCTTCACAGCTTTTACCAATGCTGGTGTCCTAACAGAAAGAGGGAGACCGCTTCTTTTTCTGTCTTCTAAACTTGAGTCCTGATTACATAGTTTGATGGATCGAGAAATGAATCATTATGTCAAAATTTTTCAGTATGTCAAACATTTTTGTTGGTTTGTAACCACATCGTTGCATAATATAGGCAACCAGTAGGCAATACGTCAAATTAGGAAAAAAATTACGTACTTATTTTCAGAATTCTAAATTGAAATTAGGAACATTTTTAATTAAAATTGAAATTTGAAATTATCAATTAATTTTTTGTGTGACAGAACTTGTGACGTGACTAAGCTTAGGCATATATTTTCGATCCTTCTGTATAATGATGATGATGATGAAAATTTGAGCATTACTTACTTTAACTACTAGTGGGATTCCAAAAAAGAAATATCAAATCGGGACGTGGTGGTGAAACTGTTATTTTTTCTATATTGTATATTTTGTATGTATATGTGTTCTAATTAAAATGTGACCAAGTTTCCCATGCCCCCGGTGACACGGGGGACGTGGTTGAACAATTGACCCCCACTGTAGAGACGTTAGGGCCAGGTGTTGTTAATAAATTAATTATGTTTATTTTAGTTTAGTGCACTTTTTTGTCCTTACCCTTGTTGACTCGTTGACTTTATGGCTTACATAAATTATAGGCACTACCAGGATAAAAAAGTTTTGATCTATCCCTTTGGCTAAGTATAGTTCTACCTCAGACACACTTTCCGTCAGGCGATGTCATCACGCTGAGCTATTGGTAATAAGCAAAAACGCTGACGAAGTACCGTCTGAATAGCTATTATCTACATATGATTGTAGCTTACTGTCGAAGCAGCGCTGGCAAGAAACTTTTATGACTTAATATTTCCACTAAATTTGGTAATCAAATATTGTTACCACCTTAAAGTTTTTCTGGGTTCCGTTTTAAGATTCCATTCTAAATACTCGTAATTGTGCAAGAATCTGTATAATTGGATAAATAGTTTTCGCCTCTGTGGTTTAGCGGTTCAGGTGTTGGACATGACTCCATGATGAGCAACATTTCTTTTATTACAAAATTGGAAAACCCAAATTTTCTTTTTGTTGCCCGACCCGGGATTTGAACCCGGGACCTCATGCAGTCAAATCCAACAACTGAACCGCTAGACCACAGAGGCGCTGATCTAAAAATCTTTTTTATCACAAAGCCGCATTATTCACTAAGTACAACACGTTTTATTAAAATCGGTTCATTGACAATGCAATATAAAATTATAACTATCACTGGATCTAAAAAAAAAAGAAACCCAATGATAGTAAGTGGTATCTTTCGTGTCAGTTTAATGGATAAGGTACCAGCACAATACAATATAGCATTGTACAGGCTACAGGCAACGGCGTCTAGACGGCCTCATTACGGGGAGGGAGGCCCCCCCACCCACTACATACCACTCCAGACCTTGAAGGAGGAAAATATGACTTCATAATTATATCGTGTTTAGGTGTACTTATAGGAATCTTTTTAATGTGAATTTCTTGTGGTTATTTACATGTGAATTTTATTTTTGTGATTCTAAACGATTTTTTGATAAATATTCTTAAAGACGTTAAAGACCTCAGAATATTTTCCCTGTGTTAATCAGGCTCCGTTGAGGGGAATAGACCGTGTGCCTCTCTGCCGGGAGCACGGGTTAAAATACCTATAGGTAAGTATAAGTACCTATACAAGACCACTGGTGGAAGAGCGCTGTGCAGCAACTTGCCCGGGTAGGGATTCACCGCCTTACCTATTTCTGCTACCATAATGACTCTGTCATGTTCCGGCCCGGGGAGTTAGGTAGCCGGTAGACTTGCACAATAGGCTTGCCATCCCGGCTACGAGACACCGACGCACCTATTACCTATTAAGCCTGTTCCTGTAAATAGGGCACAGTTATGTCTTACCATCAGTTCGCTGACCCCTCACATTAAAAGAAAAAAGTTATGCCTTATGATAGCAAACACACATAGAGAGAAGTGCCCTTGACACAGAATAAGTGAGAAGTATTACTGTTAGTTGAGCAGAACTCGATTAGTTCCGATATTTATTTATATACGAGAGGGTTAACTGGAAGAGATCGCTGATTTGGCGATAAGGTCGCCTTTGTGTATCTTATAATTTAAATTTTTTTTTTATGTGTTTGTAATTTCTCTGTATTTGGTATACAATACAATAAATGGTTATTGTATTGTATTGTATAATGACTCTAAGCATACTAACATTATTTTTGTATACGTTACCCACTAACACAGCTCGATACATTTTTCCTGACGTTATTTCGTTTTGTGTAGATTTTGTGGGTAAGCTAAAGCCAGCAGACGAACATGCGCTAGCTTAACATACTGTTATCAGCTAAACCATTCACCAATAAAATCTTTGGTATCTATAATAGAACTCTTTGTACATACCATTCTCAACTAGAAATACCAGTATATTGTCACATTTTTAAATTCTGATGATTGTTCATATGATGCTTTGCATGGCAGTAATGTTCATATTTTCAAGGAAAACGAATTTATGATTAAGTATGTTTCTCTAGAATGATATGTTGTTGTTACAACACGATTTCGTGATTAAGTTTCTCCCGTGTTGGTCCCGGCTGGTCCTTTGCAGAATAGACCATTTGCCTACCTTGCCAGGCAGCTCGTAAAAGGCGAGCATAGGCTTATAATCACTAACACCGTGACATCTGACTAGGTGGTAGAGTTACGAAGTCGCCCGGATTGGTACCACCGTCTTACCTATTCCTGCCGCCATAACGTCATGACGTGTTCCGGTTTGGAGGGTAAGGTAGCCGGTAAACTTACTTTTGCTCGAGGCCTAACTTCCCGACCTCAGGTTGACAACGCACCATTACCACCTTTGGTGTCTCTAGGCGGCGTGAATTTCTGACCATTAGGAAATCCGTCTGCTTGTTTGTCTTCCTATGTCATAAAAAAAGTTGCACATGTATGATATATTTTTCTTCCATTAAATTGGTATTACCGCGCGCCGGTACGCGCCGGTAGTGAAGGGAACATCCTCGCACCGTGGGCGCGGACGTTGACATCACGCACGCCATTTGACGGGGGACGGTGGACGGATGGTTGGTGAGACACAATTGACACATGTGCACTATTACGTTTCATTTTATATAAGACGTTTTTTTTTCAAAAATATCACGTGCTTTTCGTTCTTTTTACATTGAATTTGAATTACCTTGTTGATACGCGCCGGCAGTGAAGGGAATATCGGTAGCGGTCGCGTAGACATTGACATTTATTAGAGGACACTAGGTGGACGGATTGTAAGACACGTTTTGTAATTATCTGTGGTTAACGTTCCTTTTCATATTCGACGAGTTTTTAAAAGTTTAACAAGAGTTTATTGAATTTATACACTAAATTGGAATTGCCGTCAACCTGCTGCACATGAAGACATTTGTTGCAATCGTTCCCAATATGCTTTACGACGATTCATTTTTATTTATATGTATGGAACAATGTGTTAGGTATGTACAATACATTCGTATATGTAAAACCATGGAAATACACATACAAAATTTCAACCCAATCGGTTAAGCGGTTTAATAGTTGGCATACCGACAGCAACGCCACCTATTGCAGTATGGAAGGGTAAATCTACTAAAGGTTACACTACCCGTTGTCCTATTCTCCGTTTACCCCTAGGAATGAAGCATTTTCCCGCGGTTAAATGTAGTCCATGTTCATCCAGAAAAATAATTATTTGCTTTCAATAGAGAACTTTGAAAGCAATAGACCTGTATCCTTAAATCAATAAGCTAAAATCGCAAAAAAAATCCTATTCCACTTGTGTTTTGTTGTTGTATGTCCCCAGAAAGTAATGTTTCACACCTGTCTGTCCGTCAAACCGCAACCGTAATGATGTCTGTTTGTACTGACACTTTCTATTGTTGACATTTCTTGACCAGAACGAAGACCGCGGTCGTCGCTCTGGTCAATCGATTTACTTTTTTATGCGGAACAAAATAACACAGAAGAGAATATCGTTTGTGTCACATATACCGATCATACAAAAGGCTTGTGTGACCCGTCTGTGTAATACTAACATGTACCGCCGGAGCGGAACGTGGTTACGTGGAAGATCCAGAAAAAACTTTAGCGGACAAGTCGTGTTAGTTTTTTCCTCATTTTGCGATCATCGCTAACACTGGATGGAATGGTGGTAAAAATAAGTGAGGCAGTGTTGGCCGATCTGACTGTAGCACAGCGCTCTACCAACTAACCTTATATTTAGTACGGTCGTCTTAATTGTTCAAATCTATATATAAAGGAAAGTCGTGTTGGTTACCCTATTTATAACATAAGAACGGCTGAACCATTTTGGCTGAATGATTATAGGGAGGTAGCTAAAAACCAGGAAACGGACATATGTTACTTTGCATTCCGTTTGACTTTGAGGAAAATCAATCAATTTTAAAACGCAGTCGCAAATTCGATATTTGTATCAGATAGCTCGTAAATGTGGTCATTTCCCGAGACGCACGTACACCGTACACTGGCGGGGCTGGAGCTCGGACTACGCCTCGCGCCCATGTATTTACTCCTCCGGCCGTTGACAAATTTATGGTGTCGGCGAGCGAAATAGTTGTCGGCCAAATTTATTACGCCGACGGTGTTCGCGCTATCATCTGCTAGATGGAAAGTAACCAATGCTTCAGCTGGAATATATATGGTTATCGTTTTATAAAAATATATGCTTGTTGTTTTAGTTTGATTTTTAAAGGGGCGATGTATTCTTAACCGACTTTGCAACACAATGTAGGGTATTGTCGTTACGCCTGTGTATGTGTGTATGTTTGTCCATTTGCCCTCAATTCGCTCACTTCTGTTGGTGTGAAATGAGACGTAAACACTCAGAGCCTTGACTGAGTCGGCGGGCGGTGCCCTTGTCTTCAATTCTCGCGTGTGTCATACCGACCGGCGCGCACGTGCGGTACATTGGTACAACACAGCATTCGGTGTTTGAGTAACTTTCCATACTAATGTGTGATATCTATCTTAAAATTTGATCATTTTAGGCTAAGAGAACCTTTGGCCGTTGGTTGCTAACCTGTCCTCCAAGTCGGGAAATATAAGTCAACCTACTTCGCGCTGTATGTCCGAGTCTCAGATAAAACACTGTTAATACATTTGATGATTATTAGGGGTGTTTCTTTATGCTGGTATCCCCGAAGAGATCGACAGAGACACAATCAGGTTTCCCACAACTAGCCGAAGTCCCTAAGTCCCATAATGTGATACGTGGTATTTTTATCGCCAAACTGGCACATGTCTCATCCCAGGCAACGTTGTTTTTATTGGTTTTGTTAAAAATTCACACTTTTTTCCTTACTAGACGTTTCTTTTATAATATAAAAAAAACATTAGTTTACTTTAAAAAAATACAGATCTACGATTCGTACCTGAGCTAATCATGATTATGTAGAAACCCCACCGGCTGGTGGGGTGACTACCTCCAATACCACACTGGTAATGAGTTTATAGTCTGCAGACCACAAGATAGCGGAAGCGGAATATGAGTACTTCATATGATTTAATTTATAAAATGGTCGCTGTGCGATATAATGCAAATAAATTGCAAATGCGACCCGCAATGAAGAATTTGAGATGAAAATGTTCAGCCGTAGGCCATTTCGTCATTACCCGGCCGCCGTGATTGTACCTACCGGTTTCCAAATTTAATTATTGATGTTGCAGCAATTTCTGCTATCATTTTTATGGTACTATATTTGGCTATCATTTTTAAATAAAGCTGAGGACAACAGTTACAGTCATGACAAGAGATGATTAATATATAAATATGAAATGAATCCTCATTTTGAGTGGTCATCTTGCATGAACAAAGGGGACCAATTTTGATCACTCTTTTTTGATATGTTGGTTATTGTCAGAAGGTTCTTATGAAGAGAAAAACCAGGAATAAGGAAAATATATAAAACAATTCATTATTTTTTTCATTCAAACAGTTAGTAGCTGTTAATTTCAAGCAATACGAAGTTCAACGGGTCGGCTAGTGTATGTATTTTTATACCTAGTAATATGTCTCTTGTAGAAAAGACGACAAACTTGTTAGCTGTTTCTCTCGTCCTCTTTCGGGACTTCTTAAGTTCCGCCCCGAGTTGGTCCGGCTCCGCAGAGTAGAATAGGCCATCTGTCTCTTTGTCAGGTAGCTCGTAAGATGAGAGCACATGACCAACAAGTCTACTTTTGGCTGAGCAGCAATTTGCCGATTCCTTGCTGTCATTGAATATCATAGACTCATTGTGGCGGCAGAAATACATAAGGCGGTGGATCCCTACCCGGACTAGTATCAGGACAGCACTCTACCACCGATGCTATAGTTGGCAATATCTTAATTTAACCAGGCTCGCATCTTATGGGCTTTTTGACAGGGGGCAGATGGTTTATTCTACTGGGCCCGGCGGCCGGAGTGGACCCGGAACAATACGGGAGAAAAGTTGAAGTCTTATTTTTCTAATTTACTGCACTGAACATTAGTTTTTCAATTTTCCAATCAAAACGTTGTATGGGATTGGATAAGTGCCAAGATGGTAATAGGCTAGCCACCTTCATATTGTGGGGCTCTGTGTCTACGACTAGTAGCGGGTTACCTAGTTGTACTTCTGCCTTGCTCTTCTGGGATACGGGCGTCAAGATACTTTTTATATATTGGTTTGAACTGCCGCAAATATTTGTCAGCGTGGTGTCACCTTTATCGGGTTTATTCTGCGCTAATAATAGTTGCGTTTCATCACCATCTCTGAAATCGGCTAACTCGTGAACCGGTGATCACGTATGGATGAGTAGTTTCAGGAAACATTGTACTCATTAGGTTTTTTATTCTTTTGGACGGCAATCAGCTGCACTCGCTGTCGGTGTGCAGACAGCGAATTTGGTGACTTAGCAAGTTGCACTGCACCCAAGAAGTCGTAGACACACAAGCACCAAGATATGGGCCCTACCACCCAACACCCACCACCACGCTAGTGGTGGTTTCCATGAACTAGTTATATCGCAATCCATACCCAACTGAATCTAACGTAATACATTCCTAAGTCAAGTGTATTACCTTAGATAACATTACCTGCATTATATTGGTCGCTTCTCTAGCTTGAATGCCTGCATATTGATATTGAAATGGTTAAGATAATTGTGTATGCACTTTGGTGTATCTATTAGTACGGTCTGTAATATATCTGAATACTGACATGAAAGTGCAATCAAATTATGCAATAAAAAGTCCTCAACATTACCGACCATAATTAATAAATATTATGGATACAGTACTTCTTCTTATAGCTATTGACATGGGTATCATCATAGAATAATATAATTGATGTTGTCAATCGGTTCTTATGTAGTTATTCATCATCCTCTAGTTTTCCCCCGTGTTGGTCCGGGCTCCATCGTAGAATAGACCACCTGCCTTCCTGCCAGGCAGCTCGTAAAAGGCGAGCATAGGCTCACCGTCACTAACACCGTGACATCTTACTAGGTGGTAGAGTTTCGCAGCGACTCGCCCGGATTGGTATCACCGCCATACCTATTCCTTCCGTCATAACGTCAATGCTTGCTGTTGCCGTGTTCCGGTTGGAGGGTAAGGTAGCCGATAAACGACTTTTAATCGAGGCCTTACATCCCGACCTCATGTTGGCACGCAGGTGTCTCTAGGCGACGTGAATTTCTTACCATCAGGAAATCCGTCTGCTTGTTTGCCTTCCAATATTATGAAAAAAAAACTTCTAGTTGAGCAGCTCGTAAGTGGCAAGCGTTGATTTCTCAGCGTCACTAAGGTTAGGACCATGTGGTACCATCGCTTTACCTGGCATGCTTTTCATCGTTGTATCTTAGTTTCGTGAGATACGGTAGCCGCTGGCTTACACACATAAGGTTACCATCTAGCTTTCGTTTGGCAACACTCTATCGCTACCTTCAGTGTGTATATGTTGTATTTCTTACAATCAATCACAACATCCGTCTGCTAGATTGCCTTCAAACCACACAAAAAAAAAGTATCAAATAAATCAGTGGTGCCCAAACGGACGATCGTAGAGGTTAAGTCAGTTACTACCTACAAGATTTTATTTTCAAATTTAGAATATTTTTCATCTACAAGTGTGCGTAATAGTAAAAAAACTATGTAAAACTGTTAATAATGACTTATGATTACAACATAAAAATAAACGATAGTGTAAATGCCTGTTATTATTACTAATAGATAATTAAACCTCTCCGCCTCTGTGGTCTAGCGGTCCGGGTGCTGGACTTGACTGCACGAGGTCCCGGGTTCGAATCCCGGGAATTCCGGGTTCGGATCCCGGGCCAATGAAAAGGAAATTGGATTTTTTCAATTTTCTAATAAAAAAAATGTTGGTCGGGATTTGAAATGTGCCCGGTTGGCGATAGGCTTGCCACCTATCACATTGTGGGACTTGGTGTCTTCGGCTAGTCGTGGGTGCCTTTCTTGTACTTCTGCCTACCTCTTCGGGGATATGGGCGTGAAGATGCTTTTTTTTTAATTAAAAAAATACATCAAAAAGTACATAATCCCCAAATAAATATTTTTTCTTTTCTTTTCTTACTTTAAAAAGCCCTTAACTTTTTCTCAAGCCGATCTTCACAGCATAAAGTATGGGCACCACTGAAGTAAATGAATATTCAAAGGCATTCACCACAATATTGCGATTATGTACAAGTCGGTAAGCCGTATTTGAGCCAACTTACTCTAAAACTATTCCGGTTCAGCAGTAGGTACGGAGGTACGTGCACATAGCCACCGGCTAATAGCTTGAATTGGGTCACGCCGGTAAAACGGCTATGCCTCCTAGCTTTTATCAAGAATTTAGATTAAACGCCAGCGCGGATGGATATTATTATTGACGAATACCATGATGGACATTTCATCAGAAAATTTGGCTTAATTAATAACAAAATTTTAAGACGATTTAACTTGCGTCCTCATGGGATTCTGAAATTATTATTTGATATCACTTAATTCGACATGAGGGTATTTAGGGTATATTATACTATTGATGTTACACTGCTAACCAAGACCAGTATGGTTACTCTTGAAACTCGATTCATATAGTATTGAAAATTGGAATCAAGTATGACATTTTAGGTACTTTTAAACACATACTGCCGAATTATTAACAACAAGCTATTTTATCGGGTTCGATGAATTCTTTTAAGACTAAACGTTAAGAAGCCGATAGAACTGTGCTCAAGAGTATCTAAAATCACATTTCCGAGTCGAATTTGCTTGAAATCGATATGCAAGAGTAATTCTACAGTACTTTGTTAGGTGTGTAACCTCCGGTAGTAATATAGCTTCATTGTCCGTACTCCATGTATATATCGTTTAAAGCCCGGTGAAGTTGTAAAAACCGCGAGGTTGGCAACGCATTAGTCATTCCAAAAAAAAAAAAAGTATATATCGTCTGTGCTGAAATGACGCATTTACGCGTACGAAAGTATTTATGGTGTGTAGTCTTTAAACATTAAAGCATATCTGTTGCTGTTAGTGATTACATTTCAACGAATTTATACGTGTTTGTTGGTCGACTAGCCAAAGTAGAAACTGTCCGAACCTGAGACAGATCTCCACCTCTTGTTCCACACACAAATTGAAAATTTGTGTTTTTAATTTTCTTATAAAAATAGTGTTGGCCGGGATTAGGTATTTGACCGATTGGCGATAGGCTTGCCACCTATCATATTACTGGACTTTGTGTCTTCGGCTAATCACGGTTGACCTGGTTATGCCACTGTCTCGGTCTTCATGGATATAGACGTGAAGATACTTAATATAGCTTAAGAAATCTCTACAAACTGATTGTAATTCCAAAAAAGATTGTTAATCGACGTTACGTTATGTCGACAAGTTAGCCCTAATATATTTTTAATGTACACATCACCTATGTTCTAAATGTGATATTTCTGATGATCCAGGTGACGGGTCACAGAGACCGGGTGACGCAGCAGATACAAAACAAACTCGGCGACTACCACCTCGCGCAGACGTTGCTCGACGACCCCAGCAAGTCCATCGGCATCTGTGCTGAACCGGCCAGCCCCGCACCATGTAAGTCTTACTTTCTATATTTACCTGGGACCACACTAGGCAACGTTAACGTAGAATAAAATCAAAAAGTTCGTTACAAGTCACAGAAATAGAACCGCATTATATATAGATAGAAATAGGTTTGTTGGACTAACGTGTACAAATAGCATAACGGTGACTAAAATCTGGGCTTACTTGCTTATGGTAAGTACACACAATCGTGTAGAGAGGGGAAGAACGATTTGAATATTGTTTTGTCATTTGATCCAAACATTTAAATGTTCTTTTTCGAGGTCAAAAATATGAATAAAGCTGTACGAAGTAATGTGTCTATTGTTGTTCGTTGAAAAGTAAAACTTGAAAATAAACTGCGACCGTATTCATATAACAGTCAAGTTCCTTAAAATAAAGATTTTCATAGCACAAGACGAACTCCCCTTATCATTACAAATAAAAATGTTTAGGTATTTAGTCTATTTGTTAGAACTTAACTGTAACCACTTTTGATTATAACGTAATCGTATTTTACTAATTGACCTGTGTTTTATTAGGAATAGGTAAAATAGAGTTTATTTTACGTAAATATTCGAAAATGCTTTATCGTTAAATATTTAAAAAAATCAAATAACTAATTTATTTTATTTTGACTGTACATACCTATAAAGTGCTTAAAATTTAGGATTAAGCACTCCAATAATGGTGGACCAACATAGATTTTTTTAAGCGGAACGAAGAAGAATAAACCAATTTAAGTGCTCTAGGAGTTTTCTTTGGACACAATATACACTTACAGTACTATTTAAGCCGGCGAACTTGGTACCGACTGACATTAACAGCTTCCTAAAACTGTGTATATGGGGACCTCTAACTGTTGTTTTTTTCATGTTTACATTGTTATATTTTTCTTCCTTCCTCGAACTTCATTAATTGAAATAAACAGATTTTAGTTTTGACACCACATCTGTCCTTTAAACTTATTCCACCAGTAAACTGTATTTTATAACATTACAAAGAAATGTGTGTGTAGGTCAAAGTTGTCGCCGTTATCGTTAACAAAGGCATTAAAATTTCCTCACGCGATTTTAATCGTCGTAGTTCGTTAAGCGAGAGTCTAAGCATACGGATACAAATCATGTCTGATCTATTTCTTTAAAAAAATAATGAACATTATTCTTCAACGTTCTCGAGTTTACCGCCTAGCTTTAAATTGAGAAATTTATTAACGAGGTATACTAGTTGCACGTTAATTAACGTTCAAAGTTATTTTAACTGCAAATCGATATAATGTAACAGTTTATATTTAACCCGATGTTTTGTATTTAATGTTAATGATGCGAATTGATGCCGGGTACTCAAAATAATGGGCACTATCGTTTTACCTTTAGGGTTGGCACTTCCAAAAAGATCTGATATGACAAAGGAAATGCTCTTGTTGTAATTTCTTCTGTGTACCTTAAAGTAAAAATAATGGCAATGATTCATAACGCACTTGTAAGTATATAACGAACAATAACTAAAATAACAAAGTTTTAACGAGTTTTTTTAAATATAATAAAAACAACATTGCTCGGGATTGGATATACCTTTGCCGTTGAGGTTCAGCTAATTTAGGTGCCCTAGTTGTACCTCTACCTACCTGTCATCGTTGATATAGGTGGGACGATAATTCGTAAACTTACTCGTAGTACCCACAGTAACAGAAAGTACAGAAGATTTTGGTCTCTTACAAAACGCTGGTTTGTTAATAATAGTTACGAATAATAGGAACACACACACGCATTTTTCTGTTACGCGTCGCATTAGCATGGCACATAGCGCTTCACAAAAACCCACTGTATATTATTGCTAAAATTCATACTGCGTTCTTCGTGATTTTTGTTTCGATTGCCGATATACAAGAATGTGAGATATCATTGCGCTGCAACGCGCGGTTCACGAAAAATTATGTCATAAATGTCACTTTCTCACGTGTGTACGCTAATACATTTTTTGTATAATTAACAAGTTGGCCTTTCTATTAAATTTTTGTTGAGTTTGCCTGTGTGTGTTTTTTTTTTGCAAGTATTTCGACGTAGTGAAAGTAAAGGTTAGTGTGTATGTCTTGCCTACGAATCCATGAGCTTGTTTGCTTTCGAATAATACATACTATTATAACAAATTGACAGAATCCAGACTTGTTTTCGTCACGTGACAACCCTATTTATCGTAAAGTGCTAATATACTGCCATAGAATAAATTAATACGTATTTATTCAATGAAGCGTCATAATTGTCATCAGTAATTAACATAATAAACGTGACTCTTGTATGAATAGGTTTCGTAATTACTTTTCCTTATATTTTACATTATAATTTACTTTTACCGAGCATTGTTTCACATTTCTGTTGCAATGACGTTTGAGCTCACTATTGTACCTTGGTTACACGCAAACTAAGACTCTGTTAGTGTTGTAGGTGTAGCACCTTTAATTACGTTTGGAACCTACCTCGGGTACTAGTCTCATAGATACGGGTTATTTCGATTACAAATTTCTTTAAAATCGTTTTAGGTGTGAGCTTAGCACTTTATTTTATAATAGTGATAGCGCTAAGATACAGAAGACATCAAACCGTAGGTAAGGTATAAAAATACCTACAATTTATCGCCTCTGTGGTCTAGCAGATAAGTTGTTGGACTTGACTACATGAGGTCCCTGGTTCGAATCCCAAGTCGGGCAACAAAAAGAAAATTTGGTTTTTCCGATTTTCTAATATAAGAAAATGTTGCTCGGGATAGGATATGTGCCCGATTGGTGATAGGCTTGCCACCTATCACATTGTGGGACTTAATATCTTCGGCTAGTCTTGGGTGCCCTAGTTGTGCCTCTGCCTACCTCTTCGTGGATATGGGCGTGAAGATACAATTTAAGTAGCCATTTGCATGCAAGCAGTTAAAATCTTCCTACAAATTTCAAAGAAAGAAAAAATAATCTCAGACAGGATTTGAATCTGCACATTCGTCTCAAGCCGAAGAATGCTCTAACCTCTTGAGCTACTGAGGATTTAACTCTTGTGTCAACATTTTTAATTACTTTTAATTTATGACCTATATAGTTACACCGTACTGTGTCATACTATTGAATGAGTTCATCGGTGAGGTATTTTATTTTTAGCGCGTGCCCTGTGCTTGGGATATATTTGTTGAGAGAAACGAACGTTATGGGCATTGTAAAATGTGAATTTCGTCTCTCACGGTGAACGTCTATGGCGTCCATAGGCCATGGTTTTCTCTAACCACCAGGAAAGCTGTGTGCTTTTTCGCTGTCTTATAATATAAGAATATAGATGTAAACATCGCCTCTGTGGTCTAGCGGTTCAGTTTTTGGACTTGATTGCCAGAGGTCCAAGGTTCAAATACCGGGTCGGGCAACAAAAAGCAAAACGGGGGTTTCCAATTTTCTAATAAAAAAAAGTTGCTCGGGATCGGATAATAATGTGCCCGGTTGTCGATAGGCTTGCCACCTATCACATTGTGGGACTTCGTGTGTTCGGCTACTGGTGGGTACCCTGGTTGTGCCTCTGCCTATCTCTTCAGGGAAATGGATACATCGTACATTCGTACTCCACAAACCTGCATAAAGAGACAAGACCGTTGCAAGTTAAACATTGGTTTGAAAGTATATTTGTAAAAGTTGTGATATACGAGACACAAACTAGTGCTGAAATAGAGTACTATTAAGTTGCGCAATTCAACAAAACTATGGCATAAATACACATTTCCTTCAGTTCCCAACAACAGTAATTCTGGAGCTGAGAACACCATCTGTTTCGTATTAAATTTCAGTAGAAACTTGAATGTTTTGATAGTGTTATTACGCGAATACTGAGTTCATGTTGTTGTGGCTACCTACTGGGTCACACTCTAGTTCATTGGTGGGCAAATTCTTTTGACTGCGGGCCGGTAAGTTAAAAAAAAATGTAGTGGCGGGCCAGTAAATTATAATTAATCTTGAGGCGGGCCGGTTTATTAAAACACCTAATAACATCAGCAAATATTACGATTAATAAACGTTGTATAAAGATAAGACATTTTTTTTATTTTACAATCGTTTATTAAAATAAAATCTATTTATGAAGTCTTAACATATGAAATACGCAATATATATGTTTGAGGTATCGATACAGTATCTTAATTATTGTTAAAATTTCAATAGTCTTAACATTTCGACCGTTATTTTTTTTCATTTCATATTTTTTCTCAAAAAAAACCCTTGGCGGGCCGGATTAAGGGCCGGATCCGGCCCGCGGGCCGTAATTTGCCCACCACTGCTCTAGTTGTTTTAAAATTTCCAAGGTATCGTCATGATATGGAATCGTTTGAAAAATGTACTAACGTCACCTTTAGGTATTAGAAACTAAATTCGGTTTGTTTGTCATTAACAAGGCACAGTGTGTTATTTTCCCACAGCTGCGGACACACTTTCTTCAGATTTGATTTTGATACGTATGTTCTTTTTCTTTCTTTAGGTTTTGGCCTTCACGTTAGTATTTTGCCGTTTGTCAAGTAGAAATTTGCATCAAATTTTATATCAATTTTAATTCATTATAATTAGTCATAAGTCGTCAGTAAGTCATGTCAGGCTCTAGGGTAAAGCGGTGGCCTCGTTACTCAAGCTCATGTAATGAGATTTGGCGGCAACGAGGAAATACACGATACGCTAATTCTTTCATGATTATTTCATTTGTGCACTTTCACTGAACAAAAATGTACAAAATGCAACCAAAATTGACTAATTTCAATCAATATTAACACAAAATTAAATAATTATTGAAAAAACTTCGACCATCTTTTCTCTCGATGGCGCAAAACTCCGATACGGATGTTATAGGCTACTAAAATACTTCATTGGAAGCGTTTTGTAATTTTTTCGATATGTTTTTGTAATAATTGTCCTAAGCAAGGATTTGAAAACAAGCGTTATTGATACCGTTCTGGGATGGACGCCAGGATAATGATGATATCTAGAGAGCTGGTAGGTACAGATACGGATGAGAGAAGGTAGGATCCGCATTCTTTATCTTACGTCTTCTCTTTGGCTTATATAGCGCATATTTTATATTATAGTAGAAATATATTATATATTATAAAGAAAATATTTCGTACAGTACCTACGGGCAGTAGGTTTAAGTGGTTCGTGTGGCTAGATAAACAATTGTAAAATCTGTGACCGGATTATGAAGATGTGGTGAATGAATCTCAAACGGCTTCTCGTTCCTAGTTTTAAAATTATAGGTTCGTCTATTGGGTCTGACTCACGTGTAGTTTTCCAAGAATGTTGGATATATATAAAAATGTAACATATTTAAATAGGTATTTAATAGCAGCTCTTCCACGTAGACCAATAAGCTTTTACTCACTTTCTTTTCCAATAAGATACTTCCCAATTTTACGACTTAATGTGTATTCCTAAACAATCGAAGTAAAACTAAACATGGAACGTGGAACTTTATCCTTATGTGTGTAGGGTTTAAATTTACGTGGCACAATAACCTCATACATACAAAATTCAAAGTAGACATGTCCCCACTTTGATCATAGCAAACATTTCTTGTTGAAAGGGTTCAAAGATTCTGCAACTCGTTGGAGTAGAAATTCGATTTGAGCGACACTCGAACAACTGCTTCGAACTCTTGGATTAATTAATATGAGTTTAATTGACTAAGTTAATGCAGATTTTGAATACGAATAAGTTGAAATGTTACGTGTTAATCCGGGTTCCCTATGTAGCCTCTACTGCCTCCGTCAGCTAGTAAAGAGCGTAGGTTACATGGTACAACTGATGGTATTACTTGCCCGGGTAGGGATCTACCACATTTTCCTGTCGTCATCTACTGATCATGTACAGATAGGGTAACCGGTAGACTTGCACAATAGGCCTAACATCTCGGCCAGGTGAATTACCTAAAAGTCTAAAAAATCCTAATATCGCATCGCGTTACCCATAAACTTATATGGAGAGCCAAGTTTTTGACAGCAAGAGTTCATGGTACACACAATATTTTCTCATAATGTATTTATTTTTAAACATTGATCAATTTATTAGAACGTGCACAGACGTTAAAAAGTAATGTTTTTTTTTCGAAATGTCTTCTGTTGTGTACGTCTAACGACTTTTACAACGTCACCGGGCTAGCACGTAAAAGTAATGTGCGATTATCGTTTCTATATAAATCTAGGCCGGCACGAGTCACCCCTTAGCGGCGTAGGCGCTAAGTGGGTAGTGTGCGCCCCTTTTAAATCTGTACAAAGGTATAAAACAGTTTTATGCACCTCAAAATTCTACACAGGAGATAATTTTATGACGGTATTTCCATAACAAAGGCGGGAAAATTATTTGATACGCCCGCGTCGTACCAGACGGCTTCAGAATTCACAATTTTTCAGGTGTTGCTTGAAAAGATATACGATATCTTTAATGGCGGTCGCCATTTTCTCGTATTGTATTTGTTGGTTTGTTGATACCTTATTTTATTTTAATTGAACACCCTACAGACACTTACATACACACTCACAAACACACTCGCACACACACAGACACACAAACACACACAAGCGCACACACGCGGAAACGTAGTTAGCTTTTTGAATTTATATATTATCTTAGTGTTTTTAAATTAATTATATCAATGATTTTGTTACACTACACAAACAACACTTTCTTAACACAAAAGCTGCTACTTTTACTGTCTCAATAATAAAATCGCTTACTACAAGTTATATTCGAGCTTACTACTGTTCTGGATATTTTCCGAATTATAACAAGAGCTTCCTTATAAGGGATTAACGCATAAGTTAATATAATATATACCTAATAATAATAAGTATCACGGTCCCATTAGGCGGGAACGTTTGAAATAACTATCGCGCTTCTTGAGGATTCACTCCAACCTTAAAAGTAGAAAGTGTAAAAAATTTAAAAAATAGTAAAATGTTCTCCTCGTTGTGCCCCGGCCCCTATTCGGTAATATTTGCGTGAGGATACTTTTTTATATATTTGTTATGATGAAATAGGCAGCATGGCCATAGGACATGTCAAGAACATGTCTCAAAAAAAATTGATTCAAACCTACGTTATTATTTTTTTGTTTAGGTTATACACTTTACTACCTTATTTTTTGTTGTATTTGCAACTTTAAGTTTAATTTTAGACTTTATTATCGAAGGATTAATTTTCTAAGGGCTTTTGATATGATATAATAATCCTTTTTTCGGGAATAAGAACTAAATGGAAAAATAGTCTATCCTTACTATGTCCTCAAACCGTGTAGCGTATGGAGTATCTCTCTATCAAAGATCAAATTCGAAGTGGATTACTACATCTGTACTCTATGTTTAATAATACTGAATTTAATATCCAATCCAATATTGGAGGAAAGTCAGAGTTGCTTTTATTATTTTATTATTATCTACGTTTATTGATAAAACTGTTAATGTACAGATAAACCGTCGCAACAACTCATTTGTGTACATAGTAGAGTTTTGTAATGTTTTGTTGTTACTCATTTTAAATCTCAAAAACAGTTTAACTGAACAATTTTTTTATGAGTTTATTTATATTATAAAATAATATTGTGTTGATTTAAAAAAGATTGAGTTAAAATGTAACTATAATTGTCAAAATAATTACGAAAGTATTATTGTTATGTAAGTAGTGAAGTTTTTTTTTATTGATTAAGAATGTTTATAATGTTATCAACAAGCTACTATGTTTTCACATTTTAGATTTGACGTTTTGAGTTAAATTTTTACATGGAACGTAGAAATTTATGGCACATAATAAATGAATCAAGAATATTATGCTTTAGTGGTGGTATGTATATTATATATTACGTCCGTGGGGCGGCAGTGGTCACTTACCGTCAAGTGACTAACTTGCCCGTTTGCCACCTCTTCCAAAAAAATAGGCGATTGTATAAACATATGATTATAATCGCACTATATTATACTAAGCCAAACATAATGCACATAAGAGGTTCTGGCAGTGAAATATTGTTTCTACGTTCTTTGAAGAAATTACAGGTATAATAAGTATTTAATATAGTACGTTTCACGATAAATTGGTTCATCGATTTCAGGACGGATCGTAAAACGGAACACATTAAGTAGCGATTTGTCCGTCGGCGCGGGCGGATATATTTAGATTTTATTAGTTTCCATTCCGCAGCGCATGTGTCTTAAATGTGTCCTATCAATAGAAGCAATTTCCATAAATTATGAGTAATGTTACATTAAATCATATGCAACAAGCGCGTCTCTAAATGTTGTTCTCATATGCACACTGTAGCGTTCTATCACATAACGTCCAATAGTTGTGTCATAATATAGTATATCTGTTACAAACACAGTAATGTGTTATTTTATAGTTTAAATAGTAGAAGAATTATTGTTTCCTCAGCAATATACTTTGAGTGAATTGACGACAGTCTTACAATAATAGGTTCATACTTCATACACGTTTTTTGTTTTGTACATTCGGTTTACGTTTTGCGTGGTCCGAGAAACTTTACATGGAAACCTGTAGTTGGCGCTTTTGGCGCCACCCGAAGTTTTATTATTAACGCTTGTTACCACGTATATTAATGGATTTAATTTTAAGCATTGCCGTATGTGTCTTATTAATAAACACGGAGTAAAGTACGCCAAGGTTCAACGTCAAGGTACGTTGTAATACAGACTATAATATCAACTCAATTTTAGTCTATTATTTAGTTAGTCCATGTTTATTAATAAGGCGGTACGAGTACATTCTTATGTTTTTGGTTTTTGTAAAACAAAATTTAAAATGTTGCTATATAACTTTCTAATATAACTTTCATAATTATATTAAGAAAGGGTTTTTTTAAGAAAATTTCCTTCATGTTTTTATGATAAAAAAAATTCAAGACAATTACCACGAAAAATAAAAATTTTGTGTTATGACAAGTAATATTCTAAATTATATAAAATATAAGTATATCATCTTTTAATAGATGTTAATAGATAGAAGTACTTCATAGATTTTTTTCGTTTTTGTAATAAGCAAAATTTGCATTAAAAATAGTTGTAACCTAATGTTTTTAAAACCGAATTACAAAAAGAATAAAAAAAATTTTTTACGTTATTCAAATTCAAAAAATGGTTGAATTGAAATCAATTTTATCCATAATACGCAAGCCATTATATTTAATACTGGTCATGCCCAATTCGATCCATACTGTTTATTAGCGAGTTGCATAAATAACAATGCGTTTGGTAACAGTTTCCTCCAGTAGTGTAACAAGCGCACCAACCATGGAACCGTGCTGTATTGTGTTTGGTCACGCAATATCTTGTCATGATGAAAAATTAAAGGTTTTTATTGTTATTGACGGTATTGCCAAGCTATTTATTCTGTGTTATTGCTTTCGAATTCGCCGCTTCCAGTTATGAAACAGTTTGCCCTTTGACCGATATTTTTACACTTTCATTTTTCAAATATTAACTTTTCATCACTAGCCATCAATCTATTTTAAAATGGATAGGTTTATGATAAAAAAGACACACATTTATCAAATTACTTTCAATAAACTCCCAAGTGCCGTAGCAGTGTATAACTCCAGGTCTTTATTTAAATCATGCTCCACTTTTTCCCACAATAATTATTAGGTACCAGCGGCCCGCCCCCGCTTCGCTTCGCTTTAAATATACATATAAACTTTCCTCTTTAAACATTTTATCTATTAAAAAAAAATGCATCAAAATCCTTTGCGTAGTTTGAAAGATTAATGCATACATATAGACATAGCGGCAGAGAACGCGACTTTGTTTTATACTATGTAGTGATAACCCAAGAAGCGCTGAACCAATAGCTATAAAATTTATCATCTCAAACATATATTCTATCCAACGTAAAATTGGAATGCTCTGTAGAAAGTTGTGCTTGCAATAATATAAAAAATATGAACATACTTCCACTTAAGGACTTCGACCATTTTTTGTCTATTGTAAATATCATGTGTTTAATAGTAATAAAAGAAGCTATATACAAAATTAACTGTAAAAATTTTACTTTAATTTCATACGTAGCTAGAGATCGTCAAAGATGAAATTAAGCTCCTCCCTACTTGATTATTTTATGTCATATATACATATAAACCTACTTGATTATTTTTTTATTTTATGTCATATATAGATATATTTTATAGTGCTTATATTAATAGCGACATCTTATCTGTATGTATCTTTACTGTACCTTTTCCTGCCGCCATAGCGTCATGACGTGTTCCGGTTTGAAGGGTAAGGTAGCCGGTAAACTTACTTTTGCTCGAGGCCTAACATCCCGACCTCTGGTTAGCAACGCACCATAACCACCTTTGGTGTCTCTAGGCGGCGGGAATTTCTTACCATCAGGAAATCCGCCTGCTTGTTTGCCTTTTAATATCATTAAAAAATAAAAACGTTGAGATGATTGTACCTTTTGTTCATTCATCACATCCCGACACATTAGTCAATTGTGATAAATGTTTGCAATCGAATGGAATGCTCAATTTTTGCTGGAGCATTCTTTATTTCGATTTCCACTGTAACGAGGTAAAATTGCGGATTTTGACAGACACCTAAGCTTATTACAGTAATTGCTAGATCGTGACTTCAGTTGTTTTAGTTTCGAAACAGTAGGACTGCTGTATGCCAGTCACTGGGAATTTAATTACTCTGTAAAACATTGGTCTGTGTTGCCGAGTTTCCATATCGTGTCTCAATTATAATGCTAAAACCTGAATGCAATCAATGCTATTTAATATAAAAAGTAAAGTTAAGTATCTTCACACCCATATCCCCGAACAGGTAAGCATAGGCACAACCAGGGCACCCACGACTAGCCGAAGACACTAAGTCCCACAATTTGATAGGTGGGAAGCCTCTTCGCCAACCGAGCACATTTCCTATCCCGAGCAACTTTTTTTTAGAAAATTGGAGAAAACCCAATTTTCTTTTTGTTGCCCGACCCGTGATTCAAACCCGGGACTTTATGCAGTCAAGTCCAACACCCGAACTGCTAAACCACAGAGGCGACGATTTAATTATTAATATTGGCCAAGTGTTGCGGCTATAGTTGCTATTTTTATTTTATCTTCAACGTCAAAAAATCTCAGAAATTTATAATCAGTTGAATTGTGTTTAAACTTCCTGTTCCACAATATGTACCTACTTTTCAGTTACGATGTATGTTTTTTTAGGTTATCGCGTAAGTAGTTGCCTTTATTCCCTAACTTACTCTTGTAACGATTTGAATAATGATCAACTGAATATTGATCCATTAGTACCATATGTTCCTACCAAGCAGTCTGTAAGAGATTTAGTATTAGTTTGTTTGTCACTTAACCCGTACTTCTATAAAACTCAAGTGAAGTCGTAGGCATCCGCTATCTTTCATGGGCTAGTGTATAAGTTTTTACAATAAACTTCCCGAGCATATTAAAGAATTACCATTAAATAAAGGTAAAAAATGTATTAAATCTAAGTTGTATGGTAAAGGTTATTATAGGATTTCAGAATATTTAGAAGACAGAAATGCTTGGGATTAACTGCTCCTATCTACAAATTAATTAAATGTAATAATACTTTTGTAAATTTTATTTATAAGAAAAAAAGACAAGCCCGCTGAGTTTCTGTTGCCGGATCTTCTCAGCGTGTGGCCGCGTTCCGATCCGGTGGTAGTTTTTAGAATTATATAGACGCGTCACAAGTAAATAGATTTTGAATTTAGCCCCTTAAAATTAGTTAGGTCGGTGGTACCCGTTGGAGGGCGAATGGCGAGCGAGTGGACATGCGAGTGTTGGCCGTAATTCCGCTAACGAGCTCTCCCGCTCTAACGTCGTACGTTCGTTACATTCCCTTTGATGATAAATGATTTGGAGTACGGCCCTGCATGAGTTTGGCAATTTGGGTGAACTTAACCGTAATAAATCTTCATTGTTTGGTTTTTGTTTCGCGCCTTCCGTGTTATGTAAGGTGCTCTAAATGTTTTTTTTTATAAACACGAATACTTAAAGAAAACAAAGTATTTAGACAAGCTAAGACAAACCTAAATCTTTTTTAATTATCTTATTTTGTATTAAATAAATAAATGCACTGAAGGTGCAATGTAATAAATCATGAGATATAGGTTTAAGGGCCTTTGATATCAATTTAGCTCCTTTGTAAGTTGTTGAGACAGATATACGAACATTTCAATAGTTTCTTTTTGTTAAAAGAAAACTTGTTACTTGCGTTTGTAGTGAGTTTAACTTTATAGTATTAAGCAGAACCTAAAGTCGAAAGTCTTCGACCAGTGTGTGCTACCAGTGATGACATATGGAACTGAGACTTGGCCGTTAATGTGGGCCTCTTAAATAAGCTCAGAGTCAGCATGCTATGAAGAGAGCTATGCTCAGTGTTTCTCTGCGAGATATGATACGTAATTCGGTGATCCGCAAGAGAACGAGAGTAACCGACATAGTCCAGAGAGTCATCAAGCTGAAGTGGCAATGGGCAGGCCACATTGCTCTTAGAACCGGTGACCGCTGGGGAAGATAGGAAAAAAACGCACTGGAGGACGTAGTGTTGGACGACCTTCCACCCGGTTGACTGATGGTCTGTTCAAAGTCACGAGGAGTCGCTGGTTATAAGCCGCTGGTGATCGTGACTTGTGGCGCTCTCTGGGGGAGGCCTATGTCCAGCAATGGACGTCCTCCGGCTGATGATGATGATGATGATTAAGTTAAGGTGAAAATAGCTTTCAATTAAAACATTTATTTGTAATTAGGTTATCTGGAACATCACGGGACGTTTAATTAAGAATATTTATTCGTTATATTGCAAACATTATAACGCAAAAAATCACTTTCATCCAGTAGTAGCACGTAGTTAAAACGTAACTTGACGATACTTCATAAATCAGCTTAACGATTGTGAGATCCACACAGGGATAAGGGGATTATCGGATATCCAACTAGCGGGAACAGTCGTACTTCCAGATAAATGTTTAGACGGGAGATTTTTGCTGATTTTCCACGAATGTGACACGGGAGTGGCTCGGAGAAGGTTTGCCTTTTGTTTTGTAGCACTACTGCACTTTAACGTTGGTTATTCTGATGGCAAGCGTTTGTACCACTTGTATTGTAAAATCTTTTGTATCACATATTTTTTTAATGACATTGGAAGGCAAACAAGCAGATGGATTTCCTGTTGTTAAGAAATTTACGCCGCCTACAGACACCAAAGGTGGTGTTAGGCCTCGAGCAAAAGTAAGTTTACCGGCTACTTTACCCTCCAAACCGGAACGCGTCATGACGTTATGGTGGCAGGAATAGGTAGAGCGGTGGTACCAATCCGGGTGAGCCGCTGCAAAACTCTACCACCTAAAAGCAAGTCACATGATAAATTGTTTAAATCAAACTAGATTCTTTCTTTTAAATATTAAAAAAAATGTTGCTTGGGATTGGATATGTGCCCGGTTAGAATTAGGCTTACAACCTATCACACTGTGGGACTTAGTGTCTTCAGCTAGACGTAGGTCTGCCTACCTCTTTGGGGATATAGGCCTGAAGATATTTTTTTTGTTCTAGTTGAGATAGTTATAATGTAACACGTCATAAGTACAAATTTTATTTTGGGAATGTGTACCATTAGATGGTCATTTACATGAATTATCCCTCACAATGTCACACCCAATGGCGTGGCACATGATCTTCATTGCAGCTTAACGTTATGATAAAACTATTAAATTTCGCAGAGCAAGTTTAACAAAAATACATACATTATTCGTACGTAAAATTGAAAACAACAATTGACTCTAATTTATTTTACAAAGGTAAAGTATTAATATTAGTTTTTAATGATAAAAAAAATTAGTACTTTAGACATATAAAGCAACCAAACTAAATTTGACCATACATAATATCGCCTCTGTGGTCTAGTGGTTCCAATACCAGGTCCCAGGTTCAAATCCCAGGTCGGGCAACAAAAAGAAAATTTAATTTTTCCAATTTCCTAATAAAATAAAATGTTGCTCGGGATTGGAAATGTGCCCGCTTGGCGACAGGCTTGCCACCTATCACATTGTGGGACTTAGTGTCTTCGGCTAGTGGTGGGTGCCCTGGTTGTGCCTCTGCCTACCTCTTCGGTGAATATGGGCGTGAAGATGCTTTAATATACGCATTTGATGAAACAAACAATAACTGATGTTTGTTACATATAAATAACTATTTATCAATGTTTCTCCGGGATATTTTTCACCGCATATGGCAGCAAACAAGCACATTGCTCTCTCTCTCATGGTTTGTATACTCTCCCTCTGGCTCGCGTTTTTGTAACAATAGTATCACTAGCGCTCTGAGCACAAAGATACGGTGACTGACCGACGGTAGCACCTCAGTCCCGTGGGCACCACGGCACGACCACGGTCTATGTACCAACAAATTTATCTTACCATCGAAAAATACGTGTGTTTTTTTAAATAACATTATTTTCGTAGCTAAACGAAAAATGTTGTAAAATCCCGTTGTCATTCTATCAATGGTATTTCCCAATGTCAAGTGTGACGCCGACGGGCGAAGATACATACCACCACTGTACCTATCTATTCATACCATCATGACGTCGGCTCGCCAACGTCGTCATATTATTTGAAAAGTAGATTTTTGAAGTGATAAGACACCGAAAAGCGAAATGCTCTACTGATGGTAAAGACGACCAAGACCTTAATACGCACCACTAGATGTTGTAGGTGCGTTGCTGCCCTGTGACTGGGTAGTTACTCCTGTTATGCAAATCTACCGGCTACTCTATCCTCTGGGCCGGAATGTGTGGAAGTCATTTCGGCGGCAGGAATAGGTTAGGCGGTGGATCTATACCCTGACGAGTTGCAGCACACCACCAGTGGTCATGTTAGTAATTACGAAGTTGACCTACGCTCGCCTCCCGCTAGAGGCTGCCTGGCAGTGATTCAGATGATCTATTTTACTTAAGGGACCCGGACCAAACCGGGGTGGAATTTCCCGATAAACTCGACAAAATTCTTCATACATTAGCATGTTGAATGTGTGTACTTGAGAAGTGTATGTGCGTTCTGGTGAGCCGAGTGAGATCAAATCTTGATAGTGTTACTGAACTTTCTGTTTACATACTCCCTGAATTCGTTCCGCGGAGTTTTTTATTGCAGTGGAAGCACATGAAATTATTACGAGTATACATCATTTGTATTATTAATTTCACATAAAATGAATATTATAAGATCGACCCAGGTCGACCGACCGGTTGTTAATTGCATTTTTCGTAAAATATGTACCACAGTATAAAGATTTCTTTTTAAAATCCGCGGGTCACTACCAGTGTACCCAATAATTAATGCATTTAATTTTAAAATGTCTTGTTGCTCTTAAACAGGTCCTATTTTAGCGTGCTACGTAAAAATAAACCATTGTGAAATAAAATTGTACACTATTAAAAATAAGAGCACATTACATGAAATATTTTGATGTAATACTCGGTAATTACGGTAAATAAACAACGCTCAGAGAGGTACTCAAATTGCTTTCAAGTGGCGCATGGGTACAGTAATAAGCCACAGAGTAAAAAAGTCGAGACATTTATGAAGCGTTTCAGTGGCCGCTTGTTTTATTTACTCTCATTATGTCGTGCTGGAGCTGGACGGGCCGGAGAGGATTATGGGGAAGGGTGCGACCTTGCGTCGAGCGGTAGCGGGAAGCGGTTTCTATATTTTGGTGAAATCTAATATATAAAATTCTCGTGTCACAATGTTCGTTCCCGTACTCCTCCAAAACGGCTTGACCGATTCTCACGAAATTTTGTGAGCATATTGAGGAGGTCTGAGAATCGGCCAACATCTATTTCCCATACCCCTAACTGATAAGGGTGCCTCAACCCAACATTTAGTTTCATCCCAAACTGGGCCTGACATTTGTTTAAAACGACCATAGACACAATGTGGAGTCAGTAATATACTAGTGCTAAGTCCATAAAACCTTACATCAAAGTAATTTATCCGTACATAATGTTGTCTAGAATATTATGATATCGGTTTTGCTTCAGATAACTTCAATAAACTTCAACAAACGTGATTTGGTTATAAAATGTATTTATTATTGTTATAATATTGATCATGGAGTCTTCTTTTATTATACATGTATTTTTGCTGGCACCGATTACCGTGACCGCAGTCTTAATATTGCTTCAGATAGACATCTCTTTGTTCATAGCAATGGTTTTGCTGGTGATTGCAAACCTCTGCCTCCTAGGTCCTAGTGTGTGTAAAGTGTGATTGTGTGCATTTGTAGTTATAGTATTACGAGTTTGGGTTTTTTATGTCGTTTTCCTTTAGTATATAATTTTCCTTATAGCGTCATTGTCGGGTGTTTTGATTGTTGTTTCGAAGTTTACTTCATGTATCGTTCAAAGTCACATCTTATGAAACTCTGTAACGAGGGAGTGTGTCGACCCCACCACCCTCAGATAGAATAATCCAGTAGTTTATTATAGAAGAATTACACCTCGAGTGCAGTCAGTGACAAACACTCGTCTGAATTGGTCAGTGGTACTAGCACTTGCCTATCCCGGTACAAAGACGCAAACTTTCAAAAACCCATTGTTTATGTGATAATTTTGTTTAAAAAACAAAATCGAATCGGTTAAACCGTATAAATCGGGAACAGATGGATTCATTTTTAAAATTTTTGATGAAATCTTTGAAATACCGAAAATTTACTGTTTCTTATTATTGGACAGACGAGTAATAATTTTTCACACGCTTATGATAGCAATCTCTGTGGCTATTGCTAAATTTATTTTTTTCTACGTCCTCAAACCACGCTCAAACATAACTGCAAAAATTTCATAAATAATTTCCTGTGTAACTAGTAGTCTAGGTCTCGTGGTCTATCTATACATGTAGGTAAACTGCTCCAAGAATCCATATTTCTCCTCAAGTCTACTTGACCTCGGTGCATTAGCGTAATAAACATGTCTGTTGAGCGAGTCTTATTCGCTGCTTTGTAATAACTGCGATATTTACATAGATACTGCAATTTGGTCAGAAACTTATGCGGCATCAAGTAGATCGTATCCTCTAACTGATGACAGCAGATAAATAATTAATCTGTCAAATGTGTAAAAGTTTTTTATAAAAAATTTTGTAGGCTTCAAATTTACGAAATAAACATATTTACTATCATCGTCTCTTAATAAATCTAATTTGAAAAATGACAAACGACTGACATGATCTTATTTTAACAAAAAAAAAGAGTGTTTCTACACATTACTCAAAGTATCTATGCGACTCCTGATATTACACAAGTTATCTGGAAAAATTCACTGAAAAAGGTACCAATGGAACCCATACGAGATACGAGAAATTGAGGTCGATACAAGATGGCGGCTGTGATTATTTACCATCTGATTACTAATTATCTAATCACTTACCATCTAATTTCCCAGGAGCTTGTTAGCTGCTCTTAAAAAAATCCTACATTAGCCCCAAAATGAGATCTCTGGTGGGAGTGTGATCTTGTAATTAATATTTATATCAAATACTAGCTGCGCCCCGCGGTTTCACCCGCGTAAGTCCCAATCCCGCGGGAACTCCGGGATAAAAGTAGCCTATATGTTATTCTGGGTCTTCAGCTACCTACATACCAAATTTCATCGTAATCGGCTTTGTAGTTTTTGCGTGAAAGAGTAACAAACATCCATACATCCGTACATACAGACTTTCGCATTTATAATATTAATAGGATTGTTTTACTTTTCAATGTTCATTTATTCACATAACAAGAAGCAGAACACACAAAACTCTAGTTATATATATAGTTGTATTTTAATAATTAATAGTGGCATGCACTTTTTTATAATTTTTATTGTTTCGGGTGCAACAATAAAATTTTACTTATGACTACTTCAGTAACAGTGCGTACTCATTCCTATTATACGGAAAATGTTGTCATGTATTAGTGATACTTCTGATGTCGAGGACGCCTATTTTAAAAAAAAAACTTAGCTTTACAAAACATTATCTAATTACATAAAGCAAAGAAATTAGCAGCGTGAAGCTTCTTATACTATTTTGTGGCCCGAAGTCTCAGTGCCACATGTCTGCCTCGATACGTACAACAGTCTTTGCCCATATTTAAATAGATAGTATATTTACAGAGTTTCGCTAGTGGTCGTCTGCATACAAATACGTCGGTGGCACGCGCTAGCTATCCGTTCTCTACTAAAACTTTCAGCGACATCGTGATGTTTAAACTCAAAGCGATAACTTGCGATGTTTCATATTTATTCATTTCACTTTGTATTTCACTTCTATATTGTACACAACACAAGTGACATTTTGTACCTTCGCATTTAAAATTGTGAACTGAGTCAGTAGATGGAAGATACTGTAGACAAAATAAGTAAGATGTTAAAAGAAAGATATAAATCTATACGTCTTGGTAAGTCGTTAAAAATCAAATACACATTCATGGCCGTGGGTGCCCTGATTGTGCCTCTGCCTACCACTTCGGGGATATGGGCGTGAAGATACTTTAAATACACATTTATTTCCCCTGTGTTGGTCCGGCTCCACTGAGGGGAATAGACCATGTGTCTCTCTGCCAGGCAGCTCGTAAGAGGCGAGCACAGGTTAAAATATAGGTCAACACTGACAAGACCTTTGGTGGTAGAGTGCTGTGAGCAATTTGACCGGGTAGGGATCCACCGCCCTACCTAT